>CM051514.1:9000000-9494173 GCA_028015205.1 Mytilisepta virgata
CAGATCATGCATCATCTACAAGGTTCAGTGCCAGGGGGACCAAATGGTCTCAGTATATGTACAGCCTAGGAAATTTCAGAATATCTGGGATTAAAAGGCCTCAGTATATGTACAAGCTAGGTTTCAGACCAAAAGTACTCAGTAGCCAAAAAGTTTGTTTGTTGGACAATAAAAACAAGTACAATGAATGTTGGAGCAAATGTTGGTTCAGTATATGTACAACCTAAGTTTCAGCAAACTTGGGACCAAAAGTGGTGCAATTCAACCTAAAATTTCTTCAGTACTTGTGGTCCAAAGGGCTCAGTACATGTACAACCTTAAGACATTTCAACACATGAGACCAAAAGGGTTTACTACATAACCTATAAGTTTCAGTATAAGTGAGCAAGAGGGATCAGTAAATGTTAAATCTAAAATTTTCAGCATGTATGTTGAGACCAAGAGCTCATTATAGTTTCAGATCATATGGGACAGGGGTGGAGTACATTTACAAGCTAAGAAGTTTCAGCATACAAGAGACCAAAAGGGCACACTACATGTATGACCTGCAAGTTTCAGTATGTGTTAAGAGCAGGGATCAGTAAAGATATAAATTTTTTGGCAAGTGAGACCAAAACAGCTCATTACATGCTTAACATTGAAGTTTCAGCACATACGGGACCAATAGGGTACAGTACATTTACAATTGGGCTCAGTAAATACTGACAACCTAGAAAATTTAGTGCATGTAGCAACTAAAAGGTTCACCACAAATTGAGAATGAAAAGTTAGTACATGATGCACCTAATAGGTTGCATGTAAAAGTTTCAATGACACAAACCTAAATGGCACAATGAATACAAAATTAACGGAATTTAACTTTTTTAACATTGGCATTTTATTTTAATCAACTTTCAATGAATAAAGATCCAGCTAATTGTTAAATAGTTTCTATTATCAATTATCAACTGTAAAATAGAAACATAAAACAGTCATTTTTCTGCAAAGGCAAATAAACTTTAAAAACAAATATTAGGAACATTTAACATGCACTGGATTGCCCAAGGGCAGTAAATATTTTATATATGAAATATTTCTTAAGATCATGGACATTTAACCTACCAGAAAATCCCCTAGCAGAATGGTAACAAATTATCTGGCTACTTGTAACTCCCTTGCAAAAAGTTTCCTACCAATCAATTAAATTTGTTTGTCAAAAGTATTTTAAATATATTTCCCATAGGGTCCAATTTTAAGAAGGTCCATCTTGGATTTCCGATCGGCATCAAAGTAACAACACTTGGATAACACATGCATGCCTGGTATAAATCTGTCATTCTGAATAAGAATTTTTAATACAAAATTTTTCCCCTTGCGTCAAACTATGTCACTATCAACATTCTTGGATTTCTGTTAAAGTTATGAAGTTAAGGACTATTACAAAAAATATTTGTGAGTTAGGTTTAAAATCTTTCTTCAAAAGGTTTCTAAATGTTGTTCATACAATCTGAAATAAGAATAGGCTTTGACGGGCATGTTTCTTTGACCATTCACCACCAAAAGAACTACCTTACAATGCATCATCTCTGCCAAGTTTGGTTACATTCACCTCCGCCAAAAAAAACCAATAAAGTTTCTATTCTACATACCTTACTTTTTTAAATACTTCACCATTCCATTGGGATTCAATGCTCAACTGTGATCAGATTCAGATACCATGTTATCTTGGAAAGTCCCTCGTCCACATCCAATGCCGTCTATTGATTGCAGGAGGTAAGCCATTCCCCCACATCCAATGGCATCTCTATTGATTGCAGGAGGTCAGCCACTTGTCCACTTCACCATTCTTCAATCAACTCTGTCTAACCTATTAAAAAAACACCAAACTTTGAACTTGTCAGTCAATGAAATGGCCATACTGTACATCACATTTATTTCGGTATTTTGGGATATGTTTCATTAGATATAACATCTTACAACTTACTGAACAAAAGTGGTCTTGCTTGATCTTCTACAGAAAGTAAGTATAGGTTGTCTTTTTCCTTCAAATCATCCAAGTGATTACGCCATCTTTGTGAGTAGTCTGTGTCATCAGGGTTCTGAAATGCACTACAAATGTTTACATTTTATATACTGATGAAACAGTTGAACAACTGACTCTAGTAAGAGGACCACTTCAGGACCTAGTTTCAACTGGTTGGGTGGTTTCACACAGGTGTATTTTCCCACACTGTTACCTTCTTATATTAAACTAAGTTGACTTTTAATAGCTGCATGTCTTGGTTGGTGATACATGTATAAATCAAATGACATTTTGAAAGCGGGCCCTCTAAGGACCATTGCAGTCAAGTTTGATGCAAAATGGGTGATCTGTTTCAGACAAAATGATATTTCTATTGGGTTTCAATGCTAAATTAGGATCAGCTTCAGAGACCATGTTAACTTGGTAAGCTCCTCAACCACATCTAACAATGTCGCTATTGATTGCAGGAGGTAAGCTCTTTGCCAACATCCAATGCCTGATCTGAATTGATTTGCAGCAGTATAGCTACTCACCCACATCCATGCTGTCTCTATTGATTGCAGCAGGTAAAGCCAATCGCAAACATCCAAATGCCGTCTCTATTGATTGCAGGTCAGCCAATCGCCCACTTCATTTTTCAATCAAGTTTGTCTAACCTATTCAAAAATCATCAAACATTGAGCTGTATCCTGCTTCCTCCTTACTATGAAATTAATAAATAAGATAATAAATCATATTAAGGTAACTGTTACTAAAATGCCTTTAAATTTTCCGTTCAAAATTTGACAAAAATTACCATAAATTTCTAAGGTTCTTTCTTTTGATGCAGAGGCAACACTTAGCTGAGGTTGGATACCTGTTTGTTTTGTTTTGATTTTTGATGGTTGTGCTTATTAATTCATCATTATATCTTTAACCAGTTTTCCAATATTTTGATCTCGAGCATTGTTGATGACTTGTCAGTCAATAAAATGGCCATACTGTACATCACATCTATTTTGGTATTTTGGGGTACGTTTCATTAGATATTACATCTTACAACTTACTGAACAAAAGTGGTCTTGCTTGATCTTCTACAGAAAGTATGTATAGGTTGTCTTTTTCCTTCAAATCATCTAACAAGTGATTACGCCATCTTTGTGAGTAGTCTGTATCTTCAGGGTTCTGAAATGCACTACAAATGTTTACATTTTATATACTGATGAAACAGTTGAACAACTGACTCTAGTATGCGTTACACCAATTATGAACCAGCATACCACCATTCCATTGTATGTTTTGAAAAACCAATAAAGTTTCTATTCTACATACCTTACTTTTTTAAATACTTCACCATTCCATTGGGGTTCAATGCTCAACTATCAGATTCAGGTACCATGTTATCTTGGTAAGTCCCTCTTCCACATCCAATGCTGTCTATTGATTGCAGGAGGTCATCCACTTTTCCACTTCACCATTCTTCAATCAACTCTGTCTAACCTATTAAAAAAACACCAAACTTTGAACTTGTCAGTCAATGAAATGGCCATACTGTACATCACATTTATTTCGGTATTTTGGGATATGTTTCATTAGATATTACATCTTACAACTTACTGAACAAAAGTGGTCTTGCTTGATCTTCTACAGAAAGTATGTATAGGTTGTCTTTTTCCTTCAAATCATCTAACAAGTGATTACGCCATCTTTGTGAGTAGTCTGTGTCATCAGGGTTCTGAAATGCACTACAAATGTTTACATTTTATATACTGATGAAACAGTTGAACAACTGACTCTAGTAAGAGGACCACTTCAGGACCTAGTTTCAACTGGTTGGGTGGTTTCACACAGGTGTATTTTCCCACACTGTTACCTTCTTATATTAAACTAAGTTGACTTTTAATAGCTGCATGTCTTGGTTGGTGATACATGTATAAATCAAATGACATTTTGAAAGCGGGCCCTCTAAGGACCATTGCAGTCAAGTTTGATGCAAAAT
The DNA here is from genome assembly GCA_028015205.1 of Mytilisepta virgata. NCBI lineage: Eukaryota > Metazoa > Mollusca > Bivalvia > Mytilida > Mytilidae > Mytilisepta > Mytilisepta virgata. Next base: position 9,003,981 of record CM051514.1, read on the forward strand.
GGGTGATCTGTTTCAGACAAAATGATATTTCTATTGGGTTTCAATGCTAAATTAGGATCAGCTTCAGAGACCATGTTAATTTGGTAAGCTCCTCAACCACATCTAACGATGTCTCTATTGATTGCAGGAGGTAAGCTCTTTGCCAACATCCAATGCCTGATCTGAATTGATTTGCAGCAGTATAGCTACTCACCCACATCCAATGCTGTCTCTATTGATTGCAGCAGGTAAAGCCAATCGCAAACATCCAAATGCCGTCTCTATTGATTGCAGGTCAGCCAATCGCCCACTTCACCATTTTTCAATCAAGTTTGTCTAACCTATTCAAAAATCATCAAACTTTGAGCTGTATCCTGCTTCCTCTTTACTATGAAATTAATAAATAAGATAATAAATCATATTAAGGTAACTGTTACTCAAATGCCTTTAAATTTTCCGTTCAAAATTTGACAAAAATTACCATAAATTTCTAAGGCTCTTTCTTTTGATGCAGAGGCAACACTTAGCTGAGGTTGGATACCTGTTTGTTTTGTTTTGATTTTTGATGGTTGTGATTATTAATTCATCATTATATCTTTAACCAGTTTTCCAATATTTTGATCTCGAGCATTGTTGATGACTTGTCAGTCAATGAAATGGCCATACTGTACATCACATTTATTTTGGTATTTTGGGGTACGTTTCATTAGATATTACATCTTACAACTTACTGAACAAAAGTGGTCTTGCTTGATCTTCTACAGAAAGTATGTATAGGTTGTCTTTTTCCTTCAAATCATCTAACAAGTGATTACGCCATCTTTATGAGTAGTCTGTATCTTCAGGGTTCTGAAATGCACTACAAATGTTTACATTTTATATACTGATGAAACAGTTGAACAACTGACTCTAGTATGCGTTACACCAATTATGAACCAGCATACCACCATTCCATTGTATGTTTTGAAAAACCAATAAAGTTTCTATTCTACATACCCTACTTTTTTAAATACCATTCCATTGGGGTTCAATGCTCAACTATCAGATTCAGATACCATGTTATCTTGGTAAGTCCCTCTTCCACATCCAATGCTGTCTATTGATTGCAGGAGGTCATCCACTTGTCCACTTCACCATTCTTCAATCAACTCTGTCTAACCTATTAAAAAAACACCAAACTTTGAACTTGTCAGTCAATGAAATGGCCATACTGTACATCACATTTATTTCGGTATTTTGGGATATTTTTCATTAGATATTACATCTTATAACTTACTGAACAAAAGTGGTCTTGCTTCATCTTCTACAGAAAGTATGTATAGGTTGTCTTTTTCCTTCAAATCATCTAACAAGTGATTACGCCATCTTTGTGAGTAGTCTGTGTCATCAGGGTTCTGAAATGCACTACAAATGTTTACATTTTATATACTGATGAAACAGTTGAACAACTGATTCTAGTAAGAGGACCACTTCAGGACCTAGTTTCAACTGGTTGGGTGGTTTCACACAGGTGTATTTTCCCACACTGTTACCTTCTTATATTAAACTAAGTTGACTTTTAATAGCTGCATGTCTTGGTTGGTGATACATGTATAAATTAAATGACATTTTGAAAGCGGGCTCTCTAAGGACCATTGCAGTCAAGTTTGATGCAAAATGGGTGATCTGTTTCAGACAAAATGATATTTCTATTGGGTTTCAATGCTAAATTAGGATCAGCTTCAGAGACCATGTTAACTTGGTAAGCTCCTCAACCACATCTAACAATGTCGCTATTGATTGCAGGAGGTAAGCTCTTTGCCAACATCCAATGCCTGATCTGAATTAATTTGCAGCAGTATAGCTACTCACCCACATCCAATGCTGTCTCTATTGATTGCAGCAGGTAAAGTCAATCGCAAACATCCAAATGCCGTCTCTATTGATTGCAGGTCAGCCAATCGCCCACTTCACCATTTTTCAATCAAGTTTGTCTAACCTATTCAAAAATCATCAAACTTTGAGCTGTATCCTGCTTCCTCCTTACTATGAAATTAATAAATAAGATAATAAATCAAATTAAGGTAACTGTTACTCAAATGCCTTTAAATTTTCCGTTCAAAATTTGACAAAAATTACCATAAATTTCTAAGGCTCTTTCTTTTGATGCAGAGGCAACACTTAGCTGAGGTTGGATACCTGTTTGTTTTGTTTTGATTTTTGATGGTTGTGATTATTAATTCATCATTATATCTTTAACCAGTTTTCCAATATTTTGATCTCGAGCATTGTTGATGACTTGTCAGTCAATGAAATGGCCATACTGTACATCACATTTATTTTGGTATTTTGGGGTACGTTTCATTAGATATTACATCTTACAACTTACTGAACAAAAGTGGTCTTGCTTGATTTTCTACAGAAAGTATGTATAGGTTGTCTTTTTCCTTCAAATCATCTAACAAGTGATTACGCCATCTTTGTGAGTAGTCTGTATCTTCAGGGTTCTGAAATGCACTACAAATGTTTACATTTTATATACTGATGAAACAGTTGAACAACTGACTCTAGTATGCGTTACACCAATTATGAACCAGCATACCACCATTCCATTGTATGTTTTGAAAAACCAATAAAGTTTCTATTCTACATACCTTACTTTTTTAAATACTTCACCATTCCATTGGGGTTCAATGCTCATCTATCAGATTCAGATACCATGTTATCTTGGTAAGTCCCTCTTCCACATCCAATGCTGTCTATTGATTGCAGGAGGTCATCCACTTTTCCACTTCACCATTCTTCAATCAACTCTGTCTAACCTATTAAAAAAACACCAAACTTTGAACTTGTCAGTCAATGAAATGGCCATACTGTACATCACATTTATTTCGGTATTTTGGGATATGTTTCATTAGATATTACATCTTACAACTTACTGAACAAAAGTGGTCTTGCTTGATCTTCTACAGAAAGTATGTATAGGTTGTCTTTTTCCTTCAAATCATCTAACAAGTGATTACGCCATCTTTGTGAGTAGTCTGTGTCATCAGGGTTCTGAAATGCACTACAAATGTTTACATTTTATATACTGATGAAACAGTTGAACAACTGACTCTAGTAAGAGGACCACTTCAGGACCTAGTTTCAACTGGTTGGGTGGTTTCACACAGGTGTATTTTCCCACACTGTTACCTTCTTATATTAAACTAAGTTGACTTTTAATAGCTGCATGTCTTGGTTGGTGATACATGTATAAATCAAATGACATTTTGAAAGCGGGCCCTCTAAGGACCATTGCAGTCAAGTTTGATGCAAAATGGGTGATCTGTTTCAGACAAAATGATATTTCTATTGGGTTTCAATGCTAAATTAGGATCAGCTTCAGAGACCATGTTAACTTGGTAAGCTCCTCAACCACATCTAACGATGTCTCTATTGATTGCAGGAGGTAAGCTCTTTGCCAACATCCAATGCCTGATCTGAATTGATTTGCAGCAGTATAGCTACTCACCCATATCCAATGCTGTCTCTATTGATTGCAGCAGGTAAAGCCAATCGCAAACATCCAAATGCCGTCTCTATTGATTGCAGGTCAGCCAATCGCCCACTTCACCATTTTTCAATCAAGTTTGTCTAACCTATTCAAAAATCATCAAACTTTGAGCTGTATCCTGCTTCCTCCTTACTATGAAATTAATAAATAAGATAATAAATCATATTAAGGTAACTGTTACTCAAATGCCTTTAAATTTTCCGTTCAAAATTTGACAAAAATTATCATAAATTTCTAAGGCTCTTTCTTTTGATGCAGAGGCAACACTTAGCTGAGGTTGGATACCTGTTTGTTTTGTTTTGATTTTTGATGGTTGTGCTTATTAATTCATCATTATATCTTTAACCAGTTTTCCAATATTTTGATCTCGAGCATTGTTGATGACTTGTCAGTCAATGAAATGGCCATACTGTACATCACATTTATTTTGGTATTTTGGGGTATGTTTCATTAGATATTACATCTTACAACTTACTGAACAAAAGTGGTCTTGCTTGATCTTCTACAGAAAGTATGTATAGGTTGTCTTTTTCCTTCAAATCATCTAACAAGTGATTACGCCATCTTTGTGAGTAGTCTGTATCTTCAGGGTTCTGAAATGCACTACAAATGTTTACATTTTATATACTGATGAAACAGTTGAACAACTGACTCTAGTATGCGTTACACCAATTATGAACCAGCATACCACCATTCCATTGTATGTTTTGAAAAACCAATAAAGTTTCTATTCTACATACCTTACTTTTTTAAATACTTCACCATTCCATTGGGGTTCAATGCTCAACTATCAGATTCAGATACCATGTTATCTTGGTAAGTCCCTCTTCCACATCCAATGCTGTCTATTGATTGCAGGAGGTCATCCACTTTTCCACTTCACCATTCTTCAATCAACTCTGTCTAACCTATTAAAAAAACACCAAACTTTGAACTTGTCAGTCAATGAAATGGCCATACTGTACATCACATTTATTTCGGTATTTTGGGATATGTTTCATTAGATATTACATCTTACAACTTACTGAACAAAAGTGGTCTTGCTTGATCTTCTACAGAAAGTATGTATAGGTTGTCTTTTTCCTTCAAATCATCTAACAAGTGATTACGCCATCTTTGTGAGTAGTCTGTGTCATCAGGGTTCTGAAATGCACTACAAATGTTTACATTTTATATACTGATGAAACAGTTGAACAACTGACTCTAGTAAGAGGACCACTTCAGGACCTAGTTTCAACTGGTTGGGTGGTTTCACACAGGTGTATTTTCCCACACTGTTACCTTCTTATATTAAACTAAGTTGACTTTTAATAGCTGCATGTCTTGGTTGGTGATACATGTATAAATCAAATGACATTTTGAAAGCGGGCCCTCTAAGGACCATTGCAGTCAAGTTTGATGCAAAATGGGTGATCTGTTTCAGACAAAATGATATTTCTATTGGGTTTCAATGCTAAATTAGGATCAGCTTCAGAGACCATGTTAACTTGGTAAGCTCCTCAACCACATCTAACGATGTCTCTATTGATTGCAGGAGGTAAGCTCTTTGCCAACATCCAATGCCTGATCTGAATTGATTTGCAGCAGTATAGCTACTCACCCACATCCAATGCTGTCTCTATTGATTGCAGCAGGTAAAGCCAATCGCAAACATCCAAATGTCGTCTCTATTGATTGCAGGTCAGCCAATCGCCCACTTCACCATTTTTCAATCAAGTTTGTCTAACCTATTCAAAAATCATCAAACTTTGAGCTGTATCCTGCTTCCTCCTTACTATGAAATTAATAAATAAGATAATAAATCATATTAAGGTAACTGTTACTCAAATGCCTTTAAATTTTCCGTTCAAAATTTGACAAAAATTACCATAAATTTCTAAGGCTCTTTCTTTTGATGCAGAGGCAACACTTAGCTGAGGTTGGATACCTGTTTGTTTTGTTTTGATTTTTGTTGGTTGTGATTATTAATTCATCATTATATCTTTAACCAGTTTTCCAATATTTTGATCTCGAGCATTGTTGATGACTTGTCAGTCAATGAGATGGCCATACTGTACATCACATTTATTTTGGTATTTTGGGGTACGTTTCATTAGATATTACATCTTACAACTTACTGAACAAAAGTGGTCTTGCTTGATTTTCTACAGAAAGTATGTATAGGTTGTCTTTTTCCTTCAAATCATCTAACAAGTGATTACGCCATCTTTGTGAGTAGTCTGTATCTTCAGGGTTCTGAAATGCACTACAAATGTTTACATTTTATATACTGATGAAACAGTTGAACAACTGACTCTAGTATGCGTTACACCAATTATGAACCAGCATACCACCATTCCATTGTATGTTTTGAAAAACCAATAAAGTTTCTATTCTACATACCTTACTTTTTTAAATACTTCACCATTCCATTGGGGTTCAATGCTCAACTATCAGATTCAGGTACCATGTTATCTTGGTAAGTCCCTCTTCCACATCCAATGCTGTCTATTGATTGCAGGAGGTCATCCACTTGTCCACTTCACCATTCTTCAATCAACTCTGTCTAACCTATTAAAAAAACACCAAACTTTGAACTTGTCAGTCAATGAAATGGCCATACTGTACATCACATTTATTTCGGTATTTTGGGATATTTTTCATTAGATATTACATCTTACAACTTACTGTACAAAAGTGGTCTTGCTTGATCTTCTACAGAAAGTATGTATAGGTTGTCTTTTTCCTTCAAATCATCCAAGTGATTACGCCATCTTTGTGAGTAGTCTGTGTCATCAGGGTTCTGAAATGCACTACAAATGTTTACATTTTATATACTGATGAAACAGTTGAACAACTGACTCTAGTAAGAGGACCACTTCAGGACCTAGTTTCAACTGGTTGGGTGGTTTCACACAGGTGTATTTTCCCACACTGTTACCTTCTTATATTAAACTAAGTTGACTTTTAATAGCTGCATGTCTTGGTTGGTGATACATGTATAAATCAAATGACATTTTGAAAGCGGGCTCTCTAAGGACCATTGCAGTCAAGTTTGATGCAAAATGGGTGATCTGTTTCAGACAAAATGATATTTCTATTGGGTTTCAATGCTAAATTAGGATCAGCTTCAGAGACCATGTTAACTTGGTAAGCTCCTCAACCACATCTAACGATGTCTCTATTGATTGCAGGAGGTAAGCTCTTTGCCAACATCCAATGCCTGATCTGAATTGATTTGCAGCAGTATAGCTACTCACCCACATCCAATGCTGTCTCTATTGATTGCAGCAGGTAAAGCCAATCGCAAACATCCAAATGCCGTCTCTATTGATTGCAGGTCAGCCAATCGCCCACTTCACCATTTTTCAATCAAGTTTGTCTAACCTATTAAAAAATCATCAAACTTTGAGCTGTATCCTGCTTCCTCCTTACTATGAAATTAATAAATAAGATAATAAATCATATTAAGGTAACTGTTACTCAAATGCCTTTAAATTTTCCGTTCAAAATTTGACAAAAATTACCATAAATTTCTAAGGCTCTTTCTTTTGATGCAGAGGCAACACTTAGCTGAGGTTGGATACCTGTTTGTTTTGTTTTGATTTTTGATGGTTGTGATTATTAATTCATCATTATATCTTTAACCAGTTTTCCAATATTTTGATCTCGAGCATTGTTGATGACTTGTCAGTCAATGAAATGGCCATACTGTACATCACATTTATTTTGGTATTTTGGGGTACGTTTCATTAGATATTACATCTTACAACTTACTGAACAAAAGTGGTCTTGCTTGATTTTCTACAGAAAGTATGTATAGGTTGTCTTTTTCCTTCAAATCATCTAACAAGCGATTACGCCATCTTTGTGAGTAGTCTGTATCTTCAGGGTTCTGAAATGCACTACAAATGTTTACATTTTATATACTGATGAAACAGTTGAACAACTGACTCTAGTATGCGTTACACCAATTATGAACCAGCATACCACCATTCCATTGTATGTTTTGAAAAACCAATAAAGTTTCTATTCTACATACCTTACTTTTTTAAATACTTCACCATTCCATTGGGGTTCAATGCTCAACTATCAGATTCAGATACCATGTTATCTTGGTAAGTCCCTCTTCCACATCCAATGCTGTCTATTGATTGCAGGAGGTCATCCACTTGTCCACTTCACCATTCTTCAATCAACTCTGTCTAACCTATTAAAAAAACACCAAACTTTGAACTTGTCAGTCAATGAAATGGCCATACTGTACATCACATTTATTTCGGTATTTTGGGATATGTTTCATTAGATATTACATCTTACAACTTACTGAACAAAAGTGGTCTTGCTTGATCTTCTACAGAAAGTATGTATAGGTTGTCTTTTTCCTTCAAATCATCTAACAAGTGATTACGCCATCTTTGTGAGTAGTCTGTGTCATCAGGGTTCTGAAATGCACTACAAATGTTTACATTTTATATACTGATGAAACAGTTGAACAACTGACTCTAGTTACTAAAGAGGACCACTTCAGGACCTAGTTTCAACTGGTTGGGTGGTTTCACACAGGTGTATTTTCCCACACTGTTACCTTCTTATATTAAACTAAGTTGACTTTTAATAGCTGCATGTCTTGGTTGGTGATACATGTATAAATCAAATGACATTTTGAAAGCGGGCCCTCTAAGGACCATTGCAGTCAAGTTTGATGCAAAATGGGTGATCTGTTTCAGACAAAATGATATTTCTATTGGGTTTCAATGCTAAATTAGGATCAGCTTCAGAGACCATGTTAACTTGGTAAGCTCCTCAACCACATCTAACGATGTCTCTATTGATTGCAGGAGGTAAGCTCTTTGCCAACATCCAATGCCTGATCTGAATTGATTTGCAGCAGTATAGCTACTCACCCACATCCAATGCTGTCTCTATTGATTGCAGCAGGTAAAGCCAATCGCAAACATCCAAATGTCGTCTCTATTGATTGCAGGTCAGCCAATCGCCCACTTCACCATTTTTCAATCAAGTTTGTCTAACCTATTCAAAAATCATCAAACATTGAGCTGTATCCTGCTTCCTCCTTACTATGAAATTAATAAATAAGATAATAAATCATATTAAGGTAACTGTTACTCAAATGCCTTTAAATTTTCCGTTCAAAATTTGACAAAAATTACCATAAATTTCTAAGGCTCTTTCTTTTGATGCAGAGGCAACACTCAGCTGAGGTTGGATACCTGTTTGTTTTGTTTTGATTTTTGATGGTTGTGATTATTAATTCATCATTATATCTTTAACCAGTTTTCCAATATTTTGATCTCGAGCATTGTTGATGACTTGTCAGTCAATGAAATGGCCATATGGTACATCACATTTATTTTGGTATTTTGGGGTATATTTCATTAGATATTACATCTTACAACTTACTGAACAAAAGTGGTCTTGCTTGATCTTCTACAGAATGTATAGGTTGTCTTTTTCCTTCAAATCATCTAACAAGTGATTACGCCATCTTTGTGAGTAGTCTGTATCTTCAGGGTTCTGAAATGCACTACAAATGTTTACATTTTATATACTGATGAAACAGTTGAACAACTGACTCTAGTATGCGTTACACCAATTATGAACCAGCATACCACCATTCCATTGTATGTTTTGAAAAACCAATAAAGTTTCTATTCTACATACCTTACTTTTTTAAATACTTCACCATTCCATTGGGGTTCAATGCTCAACTATCAGATTCAGATACCATGTTATCTTGGTAAGTCCCTCTTCCACATCCAATGCTGTCTATTGATTGCAGGAGGTCATCCACTTGTCCACTTCACCATTCTTCAATCAACTCTGTCTAACCTATTAAAAAAACACCAAACTTTGAACTTGTCAGTCAATGAAATGGCCATACTGTACATCACATTTATTTCGGTATTTTGGGATATGTTTCATTAGATATTACATCTTACAACTTACTGAACAAAAGTGGTCTTGCTTGATCTTCTACAGAAAGTATGTATAGGTTGTCTTTTTCCTTCAAATCATCTAACAAGTGATTACGCCATCTTTGTGAGTAGTCTGTGTCATCAGGGTTCTGAAATGCACTACAAATGTTTACATTTTATATACTGATGAAACAGTTGAACAACTGACTCTAGTAAGAGGACCACTTCAGGACCTAGTTTCAACTGGTTGGGTGGTTTCACACAGGTGTATTTTCCCACACTGTTACCTTCTTATATTAAACTAAGTTGACTTTTAATAGCTGCATGTCTTGGTTGGTGATACATGTATAAATCAAATGACATTTTGAAAGCGGGCCCTCTAAGGACCATTGCAGTCAAGTTTGATGCAAAATGGGTGATCTGTTTCAGACAAAATGATATTTCTATTGGGTTTCAATGCTAAATTAGGATCAGCTTCAGAGACCATGTTAACTTGGTAAGCTCCTCAACCACATCTAACGATGTCTCTATTGATTGCAGGAGGTAAGCTCTTTGCCAACATCCAATGCCTGATCTGAATTGATTTGCAGCAGTATAGCTACTCACCCACATCCAATGCTGTCTCTATTGATTGCAGCAGGTAAAGCCAATCGCAAACATCCAAATGCCGTCTCTATTGATTGCAGGTCAGCCAATCGCCCACTTCACCATTTTTCAATCAAGTTTGTCTAACCTATTCAAAAATCATCAAACTTTGAGCTGTATCCTGCTTCCTCCTTACTATGAAATTAATAAATAAGATAATAAATCATATTAAGGTAACTGTTACTCAAATGCCTTTAAATTTTCCGTTCAAAATTTGACAAAAATTACCATAAATTTCTAAGGCTCTTTCTTTTGATGCAGAGGCAACACTTAGCTGAGGTTGGATACCTGTTTGTTTTGTTTTGATTTTTGATGGTTGTGCTTATTAATTCATCATTATATCTTTAACCAGTTTTCCAATATTTTGATCTCGAGCATTGTTGATGACTTGTCAGTCAATGAAATGGCCATACTGTACATCACATTTATTTTGGTATTTTGGGGTACGTTTCATTAGATATTACATCTTACAACTTACTGAACAAAAGTGGTCTTGCTTGATTTTCTACAGAAAGTATGTATAGGTTGTCTTTTTCCTTCAAATCATCTAACAAGCGATTACGCCATCTTTGTGAGTAGTCTGTATCTTCAGGGTTCTGAAATGCACTACAAATGTTTACATTTTATATACTGATGAAACAGTTGAACAACTGACTCTAGTATGCGTTACACCAATTATGAACCAGCATACCACCATTCCATTGTATGTTTTGAAAAACCAATAAAGTTTCTATTCTACATACCTTACTTTTTTAAATACTTCACCATTCCATTGGGGTTCAATGCTCAACTATCAGATTCAGATACCATGTTATCTTGGTAAGTCCCTCTTCCACATCCAATGCTGTCTATTGATTGCAGGAGGTCATCCACTTGTCCACTTCACCATTCTTCAATCAACTCTGTCTAACCTATTAAAAAAACACCAAACTTTGAACTTGTCAGTCAATGAAATGGCCATACTGTACATCACATTTATTTCGGTATTTTGGGATATGTTTCATTAGATATAACATCTTACAACTTACTGAACAAAAGTGGTCTTGCTTGATCTTCTACAGAAAGTATGTATAGGTTGTCTTTTTCCTTCAAATCATCCAAGTGATTACGCCATCTTTGTGAGTAGTCTGTGTCATCAGGGTTCTGAAATGCACTACAAATGTTTACATTTTATATACTGATGAAACAGTTGAACAACTGACTCTAGTAAGAGGACCACTTCAGGACCTAGTTTCAACTGGTTGGGTGGTTTCACACAGGTGTATTTTCCCACACTGTTACCTTCTTATATTAAACTAAGTTGACTTTTAATAGCTGCATGTCTTGGTTGGTGATACATGTATAAATCAAATGACATTTTGAAAGCGGGCCCTCTAAGGACCATTGCAGTCAAGTTTGATGCAAAATGGGTGATCTGTTTCAGACAAAATGATATTTCTATTGGGTTTCAATGCTAAATTAGGATCAGCTTCAGAGACCATGTTAACTTGGTAAGCTCCTCAACCACATCTAACGATGTCTCTATTGATTGCAGGAGGTAAGCTCTTTGCCAACATCCAATGCCTGATCTGAATTGATTTGCAGCAGTATAGCTACTCACCCACATCCAATGCTGTCTCTATTGATTGCAGCAGGTAAAGCCAATCGCAAACATCCAAATGCCGTCTCTATTGATTGCAGGTCAGCCAATTGCCCACTTCACCATTTTTCAATCAAGTTTGTCTAACCTATTCAAAAATCATCAAACTTTGAGCTGTATCCTGCTTCCTCCTTACTATGAAATTAATAAATAAGATAATAAATCAAATTAAGGTAACTGTTACTCAAATGCCTTTACATTTTCCGTTCAAAATTTGACAAAAATTACCATAAATTTCTAAGGCTCTTTCTTTTGATGCAGAGGCAACACTTAGCTGAGGTTGGATACCTGTTTGTTTTGTTTTGATTTTTGATGGTTGTGCTTATTAATTCATCATTATATCTTTAACCAGTTTTCCAATATTTTGATCTCGAGCATTGTTGATGACTTGTCAGTCAATGAAATGGCCATACTGTACATCACATTTATTTTGGTATTTTGGGGTACGTTTCATTAGATATTACATCTTACAACTTACTGAACAAAAGTGGTCTTGCTTGATCTTCTACAGAAAGTATGTATAGGTTGTCTTTTTCCTTCAAATCATCTAACAAGTGATTACGCCATCTTTGTGAGTAGTCTGTGTCATCAGGGTTCTGAAATGCACTACAAATGTTTACATTTTATATACTGATGAAACAGTTGAACAACTGACTCTAGTAAGAGGACCACTTCAGGACCTAGTTTCAACTGGTTGGGTGGTTTCACACAGGTGTATTTTCCCACACTGTTACCTTCTTATATTAAACTAAGTTGACTTTTAATAGCTGCATGTCTTGGTTGGTGATACATGTATAAATCAAATGACATTTTGAAAGCGGGCCCTCTAAGGACCATTGCAGTCAAGTTTGATGCAAAATGGGTGATCTGTTTCAGACAAAATGATATTTCTATTGGGTTTCAATGCTAAATTAGGATCAGCTTCAGAGACCATGTTAACTTGGTAAGTTCCTCAACCACATCTAACGATGTCGCTATTGATTGCAGAAGGTAAGCTCTTTGCCAACATCCAATGCCTGATCTGAATTGATTTGCAGCAGTATAGCTACTCACCCACATCCAATGCTGTCTCTATTGATTGCAGCAGGTAAAGCCAATCGCAAACATCCAAATGCCGTCTCTATTGATTGCAGGTCAGCCAATCGCCCACTTCACCATTTTTCAATCAAGTTTGTCTAACCTATTCAAAAATCATCAAACATTGAGCTGTATCCTGCTTCCTCCTTACTATGAAATTAATAAATAAGATAATAAATCATATTAAGGTAACTGTTACTCAAATGCCTTTAAATTTTCCGTTCAAAATTTGACAAAAATTACCATAAATTTCTAAGGCTCTTTCTTTTGATGCAGAGGCAACACTTAGCTGAGGTTGGATACCTGTTTGTTTTGTTTTGATTTTTGATGGTTGTGCTTATTAATTCATCATTATATCTTTAACCAGTTTTCCAATATTTTGATCTCGAGCATTGTTGATGACTTGTCAGTCAATGAAATGGCCATACTGTACATCACATTTATTTTGGTATTTTGGGGTACGTTTCATTAGATATTACATCTTACAACTTACTGAACAAAAGTGGTCTTGCTTGATTTTCTACAGAAAGTATGTATAGGTTGTCTTTTTCCTTCAAATCATCTAACAAGTGATTACGCCATCTTTGTGAGTAGTCTGTATCTTCAGGGTTCTGAAATGCACTACAAATGTTTACATTTTATATACTGATGAAACAGTTGAACATCTGACTCTAGTATGCGTTACACCAATTATGAACCAGCATACCACCATTCCATTGTATGTTTTGAAAAACCAATAAAGTTTCTATTCTACATACCTTACTTTTTTAAATACTTCACCATTCCATTGGGGTTCAATGCTCAACTATCAGATTCAGATACCATGTTATCTTGGTAAGTCCCTCTTCCACATCCAATGCTGTCTATTGATTGCAGGAGGTCATCCACTTGTCCACTTCACCATTCTTCAATCAACTCTGTCTAACCTATTAAAAAAACACCAAACTTTGAACTTGTCAGTCAATGAAATGGCCATACTGTACATCACATTTATTTCGGTATTTTGGGATATGTTTCATTAGATATAACATCTTACAACTTACTGAACAAAAGTGGTCTTGCTTGATCTTCTACAGAAAGTATGTATAGGTTGTCTTTTTCCTTCAAATCATCCAAGTGATTACGCCATCTTTGTGAGTAGTCTGTGTCATCAGGGTTCTGAAATGCACTACAAATGTTTACATTTTATATACTGATGAAACAGTTGAACAACTGACTCTAGTAAGAGGACCACTTCAGGACCTAGTTTCAACTGGTTGGGTGGTTTCACACAGGTGTATTTTCCCACACTGTTACCTTCTTATATTAAACTAAGTTGACTTTTAATAGCTGCATGTCTTGGTTGGTGATACATGTATAAATCAAATGACATTTTGAAAGCGGGCCCTCTAAGGACCATTGCAGTCAAGTTTGATGCAAAATGGGTGATCTGTTTCAGACAAAATGATATTTCTATTGGGTTTCAATGCTAAATTAGGATCAGCTTCAGAGACCATGTTAACTTGGTAAGCTCCTCAACCACATCTAACGATGTCTCTATTGATTGCAGGAGGTAAGCTCTTTGCCAACATCCAATGCCTGATCTGAATTGATTTGCAGCAGTATAGCTACTCACCCACATCCAATGCTGTCTCTATTGATTGCAGCAGGTAAAGCCAATCGCAAACATCCAAATGCCGTCTCTATTGATTGCAGGTCAGCCAATTGCCCACTTCACCATTTTTCAATCAAGTTTGTCTAACCTATTCAAAAATCATCAAACTTTGAGCTGTATCCTGCTTCCTCCTTACTATGAAATTAATAAATAAGATAATAAATCAAATTAAGGTAACTGTTACTCAAATGCCTTTACATTTTCCGTTCAAAATTTGACAAAAATTACCATAAATTTCTAAGGCTCTTTCTTTTGATGCAGAGGCAACACTTAGCTGAGGTTGGATACCTGTTTGTTTTGTTTTGATTTTTGATGGTTGTGCTTATTAATTCATCATTATATCTTTAACCAGTTTTCCAATATTTTGATCTCGAGCATTGTTGATGACTTGTCAGTCAATGAAATGGCCATACTGTACATCACATTTATTTTGGTATTTTGGGGTACGTTTCATTAGATATTACATCTTACAACTTACTGAACAAAAGTGGTCTTGCTTGATCTTCTACAGAAAGTATGTATAGGTTGTCTTTTTCCTTCAAATCATCTAACAAGTGATTACGCCATCTTTGTGAGTAGTCTGTGTCATCAGGGTTCTGAAATGCACTACAAATGTTTACATTTTATATACTGATGAAACAGTTGAACAACTGACTCTAGTAAGAGGACCACTTCAGGACCTAGTTTCAACTGGTTGGGTGGTTTCACACAGGTGTATTTTCCCACACTGTTACCTTCTTATATTAAACTAAGTTGACTTTTAATAGCTGCATGTCTTGGTTGGTGATACATGTATAAATCAAATGACATTTTGAAAGCGGGCCCTCTAAGGACCATTGCAGTCAAGTTTGATGCAAAATGGGTGATCTGTTTCAGACAAAATGATATTTCTATTGGGTTTCAATGCTAAATTAGGATCAGCTTCAGAGACCATGTTAACTTGGTAAGTTCCTCAACCACATCTAACGATGTCGCTATTGATTGCAGAAGGTAAGCTCTTTGCCAACATCCAATGCCTGATCTGAATTGATTTGCAGCAGTATAGCTACTCACCCACATCCAATGCTGTCTCTATTGATTGCAGCAGGTAAAGCCAATCGCAAACATCCAAATGCCGTCTCTATTGATTGCAGGTCAGCCAATCGCCCACTTCACCATTTTTCAATCAAGTTTGTCTAACCTATTCAAAAATCATCAAACATTGAGCTGTATCCTGCTTCCTCCTTACTATGAAATTAATAAATAAGATAATAAATCATATTAAGGTAACTGTTACTCAAATGCCTTTAAATTTTCCGTTCAAAATTTGACAAAAATTACCATAAATTTCTAAGGCTCTTTCTTTTGATGCAGAGGCAACACTTAGCTGAGGTTGGATACCTGTTTGTTTTGTTTTGATTTTTGATGGTTGTGCTTATTAATTCATCATTATATCTTTAACCAGTTTTCCAATATTTTGATCTCGAGCATTGTTGATGACTTGTCAGTCAATGAAATGGCCATACTGTACATCACATTTATTTTGGTATTTTGGGGTACGTTTCATTAGATATTACATCTTACAACTTACTGAACAAAAGTGGTCTTGCTTGATCTTCTACAGAAAGTATGTATAGGTTGTCTTTTTCCTTCAAATCATCTAACAAGTGATTACGCCATCTTTGTGAGTAGTCTGTATCTTCAGGGTTCTGAAATGCACTACAAATGTTTACATTTTATATACTGATGAAACAGTTGAACATCTGACTCTAGTATGCGTTACACCAATTATGAACCAGCATACCACCATTCCATTGTATGTTTTGAAAAACCAATAAAGTTTCTATTCTACATACCTTACTTTTTTAAATACTTCACCATTCCATTGGGGTTCAATGCTCAACTATCAGATTCAGATACCATGTTATCTTGGTAAGTCCCTCTTCCACATCCAATGCTGTCTATTGATTGCAGGAGGTCATCCACTTGTCCACTTCACCATTCTTCAATCAACTCTGTCTAACCTATTAAAAAAACACCAAACTTTGAACTTGTCAGTCAATGAAATGGCCATACTGTACATCACATTTATTTCATTATTTTGGGGTACATTTCATTAGATATTACATCTTACAACTTACTGAACAAAAGTGGTCTTGCTTGATCTTCTACAGAAAGTATGTATAGGTTGTCTTTTTCCTTCAAATCAACTAAGTGATTACGCCATCTTTGTGAGTAGTCTGTGACATCAGGGTTCTGAAATGCACTACAAATGTTTACATTTTATATACTGATGAAACAGTTGAACAACTGACTCTAGTAAGAGGACCACTTCAGGACCTAGTTTCAACTGGTTGGGTGGTTTCACACAGGTGGATATTCCCACACTGTTACCTTCTTATATTAAACTAAGTTGACTTTTAATAGCTGCATGTCTTGGTTGGTGATACATGTATAAATCAAATGACATTTTGAAAGCGGGCCCTCTAAGGACCATTGCAGTCAAGTTTGATGCAAAATGGATGATCTGTTTCAGACAAAATGATATTTCTATTGGGTTTCAATGCTAAATTAGGATCAGCTTCAGAGACCATGTTAACTTGGTAAGCTCCTCAACCACATCTAACGATGTCTCTATTGATTGCAGGAGGTAAGCTCTTTGCCAACATCCAATGCCTGATTTGAATTGATTTGCAGCAGTATAGCTACTCACCCACATCCAATGCTGTCTCTACTGATTGCAGGAGGTCAATTCTTGTTCACATCCAATGTCGTCTCTATTGATTGCAGCAGGTAAAGCCAATCGCAAACATCCAAATGCCGTCTCTATTGATTGCAGGTCAGCCAATCACCCACATCACCATTTTTCAATCAAGTTTGTCTAACCTATTCAAAAATCATCAAACTTTGAGCTGTATCCTGCTTCCTCCTTACTATGAAATTATTAAATAAGATAATAAATCATATTAAGGTAACTGTTACTCAAATGCCTTTAAATTTTCCGTTCAAAATTTGACAAAAATTACCATAAATTTCTAAGGCTCTTTCTTTTGATGCAGAGGCAACACTTAGGTGAGGTTGGATACCTGTTTGTTTTGTTTTGATTTTTGATGGTTGTGCTTATTAATTCATCATTATATCTTTAACCAGTTTTCCAATATTTTGATCTCGAGCATTGTTGATGACTTGTCAGTCAATGAAATGGCCATACTGTACATCACATTTATTTCGGTATTTTGGGATATGTTTCATGTGTTTCATTAGATATTACATCTTACAACAATGTCGTAGTATGATAGTTTAAATGGTTTAGAAAGACGAAATAAACACTCGCTGAGGACTGAAAGTAATTAACTTACCTAAGTTAAATTACTGACTGGCACCACCTGAGAACAACGATCGTAACTTTAACAATTTTGAAATCGTCAGAAAAATAGAGTTATCAAAAAATTCAATTTTCCTTGAATTTTCAAGTGTCGAATAATTAGCCGTCCAAAAATTAGGGTTATTACGGTAAGGTAACTATTACTCAAATGCCTTTAAATTTTCCATTCAAAATTTGACAAAAATTACCATAAATTTCTAAGGCTCTTCCTTTTGATGCAGAGGCAACCCTTAGCTGAGGTTGGATACCTGTTTGTTTTGTTTTGATTTTTGATTGTTGTGCTTATTAATTCATCATTATATCTTTAACCAGTTTTCCAATATTTTGATCTCGAGCACAGATGATGAGTTGTCAGTCAATGGAATGGCCATACTGTACATCACATTTATTTCGGTATTTTGGGGTACGTTTCATTAGATATTACATCTTACAACTTACTGAACAAAAGTGGTCTTGCTTGATCTTCTACAGAAAGTATGTATAGGTTGTCTTCTTTTTCCTTCAAATCATCTAACAAGTGATTACATTTTTCATGGTTCTGAAATGCACTACAAATGTTTACATTTCATATACTGATGAAACAGTTGAACAACTGACTCTAGTCATAGGACCACTTCAGGACCTAGTTCTAGCTGGTTGAGTAGTTTCACACAGGTGGATTTTCCCAAACTGTTACCTTCTTATATTAAACTAAGTTAACTTTTAATAGCTGCATGTCTTGATTGATGATACATGTATAAATCAAATGACATTAAAATAAGGCAGCCTATCTAAGGACCATTGCAGTCAAGTTTGATGCCAATTGGGTGATCTGTTTCAGACAAAATGATATTTCTGTTGGGTTTTAATGCTAAATTAAGATTAGCTTCAAAGACCATGTTCTCTCGGTAAGCTCCTCAGCCACATCTAAAACATCTGAGGAACATTGCAGTCAAGTTTGATGCAAAATGGTTGATCTGTTTCAGACAAAATGATATTTCTATTGGGTTTTAATGCTAAATTAGGATCAGCTTCAGAGACCATGTTAACTTGGTAAGCTCCTCAACCACATCTAAGGATATCTCTATTGATTGAAGGATGTAAGCTCATTGGCCACATCCAATGCCGTTTGAATTGATTGCATAAGGTCAACTCCTTGTTCTCCATTCTTCAACCAAGTTTGTGTAACCTATTAAAAAATCCTCTTACTAAGTTGTCTGTATCATCATGGTTCTGAAATGCACTACAAACAATTATATTTTATATATTGATTAAATAGCTGAACAACTGAGACCCTAGTAAGAGGACCTAGTTCCAACTGGCTGATCACGAGTGGTTTCACACAGGTGGATTTTCCCACACTGTTAAGGCAGCTATTAAACTAAATTCACCTTTAGTAGCTGTCTTGGTTGTTGGTACAAACCAAATGAAAGTTTGAAATCATGCCATCTGAGGACCATTGCATTCACATTTGATGCCAAATGGGTGAGCTCTATCATACAAAATGATATTTCCATTGGAGTCCAATGGTAAACTTATATCAGCTTCAGAGACCATGTTATCTTGGTATTAAAGCCCCTCCCCCACACCCAATGCCATCTCTGTTAATTGCAGGAGGTCAGGTCCTTGCCCACATCCAATGCTGTCTCTACTGATTGCAGGAGGTAAGCCCTTTTCTACATTCTATACAATTTTACTGAAATAGAGAAAACTTCTCTAGAGTACCGAAAATGTATTTTTAAAATTAAAAAAAATTGTAATGATTAAGAGATGCCAAAATCGAAAACATCATTTCAGTTAACCAACACAAACACATAATTTACACAAAAAATTACTTTTTAAAAGATTAACTTTATTTGATCAAAATATTTGTCATCTTTTAATATGTCCAGTGTCGTAAAATGGCAGGACGCGCGCCAAACTTAAGAAAACACTCAGCACAACAAAACAAAAAAACAAACCTAGAACAAACCATAACTGACAACATAGGAAACAACAGGTCAGAGAAGTATAGTCTACAGGTCAAACATGTCTAATTTATTTTTTAAGTCTTAAAAATAAACTATCTTTTTATCAATAAATTTTTTAATACTTATTTGACTTGTTAATAAAAAAAAAGTGTTGTGTTGGATCCATGAAAAAAAATGATCATTTAAGTCTGAGCATCAACTTAATCAAAATAACAGTCTGTGATATATAAAAATTGGACAAATAAATCTAATTTAACTGTTTCGAAGATTTTTCCTCTTAGCGACATCACAGACTTTGTCAAATGCAATCATGTTCAAAATACTCCTATTAACATTTTTCGTTTTTAATTTAAGATTTAAAGATTTTTTTTTCATACTTAAAAAAAGTGAAATTGTGAAAATTTAATTCTTTATACCAATTTTGATGCACGTGAATTTACGACTCATCGGTTGTGCTCAAGGCCCAAAAAATTGAAAACCAAAATAAGTCCAGAAAGTTAATATAAATGTAAAATTTTGATTTGAAATAAAAATTTTCAAAAAGGAAATATTTAAAAAAGCCTATAATAAAGCAAAAAATATGTTATCAAAAGTGGCTAACCTTCTGTGATCAACACAGATTACATTAGATGTGGGCAAGGAACTCATCTTTTGTAATCAACAAGTATTACATTAGATTTGGGAGAGGGGCTAACCTTTTGTAATCAACAGATTACATCAGATGTGGGAGAGGGGCTAACATTCTGTAATTCAGATGTGGGAGAGGGTCTATCCTTTTGTAATCAACAGATTACATTAGATGTGGGCAAGGAACTCATTTGTAATCAAGGATCACGTTAGATTTGGGAGAGGGGCCAACCTTCTGTAATCAACAGATTACATTAGATGTGGGCAAGGAATTCTTCTGTAATCAACAAGGATTACATTAGATGTGGGAGAGGGCTAAACCTGTAATCAACAGATTACATCAGATGTTGGAAAGGGGCTAACCTTCTGTAATCAACTGGATTACATTAGATGTGGGAGAGGGGCTAACCTTCTGTAATCACAGATTACATTAGATGTGGGAAAGGGGCTAACCTACTGTAATCAACATTACATTAGATGTGGGAAAGGTGCTATCCTTCTGTAATCAACAGATCATACATCAGATGTTGGAAAGGGGCTAACCTTCGGTAATCACAGATTACATCAGATGTTGGAAAGGGGCTTACCTTCTGTAATCAACAGATTAAATTAGATGAGGGAAAGGGGTCAACCTACTGTAATCAACACAGATTACATTGGAAATGGGAAAGGGGCTAACCATCTGTAATAAAACATTATTACACTTGATGAGAAAGGGACCTTACTAGACTAAAAACAAAAAAATAGTGTAATCCACAAGAATTACTGTGGATAAAAGAGGAGCTAACCTGTAATCAAGACATATTAAATTACTTGGGAAATGAGATGACCTTGTGTAATCCATATATCTGGAAGGGGATAACCCTCTGTAATCAGAACACATTACATAAGATTTGAAAAGGTACCAACATTCTGTTAGAAAAATCTGGAGTTGGGAGGGATGAAAAAAAGCCTTCTGCAGTGGGTATTAGGTTTCAGAAATCTACAGAAGGCATTTTAACGTGAATGGAGCATGACATTTCCAATCACGTTACCCACTATGGTCCGCGGTCAGGCTTTATGACCTGACAACCCTCAGTGAGAGGGCTTCCCCTATCCGCCACCTGGGGACGCGCTAGGTAGCTCTATGGGTTGAGCTCCTGTAAGGCCAATTCAAGTTAATTGATAGATTATCATTCCCTACATCATTTCTCCCTGCCAAACATTGAAAACTATACATGTAAATAATTTAAATACTCCCAGCATCCCCATATTGTTCTTTTTCAGTAGGGATGCATGATAATTTATCATTTAACTTAAAATGGCCTTATCCAGGTTCCTAGTCAAAGAATTGAATAATACCAAATTTACATTGAAAGAAGAATAAAGACTAGCAGCTCCAAAAGCATGTTATACTCAGCTAGATTTCACTTGTCTGCATCAAAAAAATTATGAAATGTTTGAAACATTTATTTCAAGAGGCTAAGTGCAGATTCAGATCTGTCAGTAAATTTTCTGGACAGACTCAGCACACATAATTCAGTTGTCCAATAGTTCGGAGTATTTAAGCCAAGAATTTATAGGATATGGAAAGTTACCAGTATCGATATGTGCAATTGATCAGTAGTATTTCTTCTATTGCAGAGACTATATTACCCATCCAAAAGTAGAGATCTCAGATCGATACTGAAATTGAAAGTGATACATACAATTAAATTCTGTAGCCTATCAAGTTACAACTACAGTCAAACCTGCACCTCTATATAGCAAATCACTGTCTATAAAAAGCACTGTAAAAATGTCCCTCTTATGAACAAAACTTGTAAAAATTAACATCTGTATAAAGGGCACCTGATCATAAAGGTGACATTTCTTCGTCAACGTGGGTGCCCTTGTATCATGACATTATAGTCAATATAAAAAAACACTGGTCCCAGACATCTTTGATCGGAGGTTTAATTAGAAGTGAATCTTCCCATAGGATGGACTCAGTGCAGTAAATTCAATATATTTTAAAGTTTGTTATGGACACAAAACATATCTTCCTCCACAATTTCCTTCTGCTGACATTCTCAATAAATAGAGACATGATGCAAACAGTTGAATACATTAAAGTATATACATGATTATGAATCAATTTGCTATTTGTCACTATAGGGGTCGACTTGAGAATGTCGTAGCATAAAAAAGAGGTCCAACCTCTTGTAGAATGTACTGGCGCTTCAAATACATGCCTGGCCAAGAGTGCTCATAAAATTTACTGGCCTTTAAGATATAGGGACTATTAATTGGAAGTGATTAATGAAAGTAACCAATCAGAAGCTATGGTTTACACTGGTGTAATGTTGAATCAACCACATTTGAGTTGAAAATAAATCGTATCCACTGGATTTTTCACAGGTGCTATCAAAAATTTTAATTCATAGTATCATCCAACCAAGTGATAAAACTTTGTAATGACAAAATTCAAAATCATTTAGATACGCAAGAAATGTAAATTTTGAATCTTTTTTTTTATAAAGATCATTAATAGATTTTGATTAAATTAGCTTAAAATTTTTAATTTCATAAAGGAAGTCAAGATAAAATCTGTGGATTCAATATTGCTATCACCTTAATGTTTTTTACCCCATGGTGCCAAAATATTAGCTGGTCCTACAAATTCTGGTTTTTGTTTGTCAGCACCTTGTAAGGCCATGTGTGTTTCATATTACATCAATTTTCAAAATAGGGTACCTAAAAACAAGAGTGGACACACTAAATGATTATCTGATAACCAACATTGCAAGTCACAGGAAAGCGTGTTAAAAGAAATACTACGGTAGTAGTAATGGTCGGGCAAAATTTGTCTGAAAAATCTCATGCATGTCATTCAGGCCAAGGTCAGCTAACAGTTCTCAGACTAGCATGTACACACTAAGAACTATCTACAGACCAAATATGCTGGGTCTAGGTATTAGTTGACGAGAAAGACTTAAGAAACTTGGATGCAAGTCACTCAAAATAACAATCCAAAGATACTAATATTAGATATAGTAATTTTATACTATGCTGTATACGACGCATTTCAAGGAGTTACCTCTCATCAGAACCATTAAAACCGAAACATTTGGAAGACCAAAAACCAAACTTATTTTAAAACAAGAAGTACTCATAAACAAAAATACCGAAATAGGAAGCCAAATTTCAGCTAAGGAGATCTACCATGTGCAATACAAGGAATAAACCATTAAAATGAGGTCAAGGTCCAGAGACAAGTGTCATACTGGATTGTTCCTACTAAGAACTATCAATAGACCAAACACGGTGGATCTAGGTATTACAGTTTCTATCACAAAATTGTAACAAGTCATTCAAGCATGAAACTGAGGTAAGATCCAGAGACAAGCAGACTGTCAGACTGGCATGTGCCTACTAAGAACTATCTTTATTGACCAGATATGCTCAAGGAACAGATAGTACAGTAGCTAAAGAAAATGGACTTTTAATCACGAAAATGTGAGGCAGTTCACTCAACCATGAATTTGAGGTCAAGGTCAAATGGCACATGTCAGACTGACATTTACCCAGCATCAACAATCTATTGACCAAATATGGTGAGTCTATGTATTACAGTTGCTGAGAAATTGACTTAACCACAAATTGTGACATATTTAGGTTAAGATAGTGACTACAAAATAAAGTTCAGTACAACTTCACTTAAGATTTTGCAGAATCAATCTGCTGGGAGTCAACAACAATCCCAAAACAAAAACCTAATTTTTCGTCAGTTTTTCAAATTTCATCAACAATAGGTGTTTTTTAATCACGGAAAGTTATAGATAATAGAGATGAGGTACCTTAGGATATCCAAGATGCATTTCAGATATGTCTAGAACCATTTTTCTTATAAAAATGAATTGAATCAATATATCAATTAAAACAAAATAATTACAAAATTTAGGCATTACAACTGCCACCAGGGGAAAACAAAGACCAGTAACTCAAAACTACAGGAATTTGTGAAGTTTGGTTACAATTTTTTTTCTTAATTCTGTTTTATTGAATGAGAGTAATTATACACCACAATTTATGTTCACAATTAAGGTAAGGTAAAATTTTAATTACTGAAAGTACTCAAATAATGAAATGATTTTTTTTTTTAGTTATCCCCCTTTTCACACCCGATTTGTATTTGTTTACAAAAGGAATTGCAGAATTTTAACATATTAACACAATTTAGGGGAAGTTAATGTTTAATATAACATAACAAACTGAAATATGTATATTCCAAAACTTCTGTAAATTATGAAATCTTAGTTCTAATGCCTACAAAATTAGACAATGTATAAAATTGTATACATTTGTATATAAATGTGCATACTGTAAAGATATACTATAAAGCCAACTTCTGGAGCACTATCAATGCCAGAATACATGCTAGAAAAACTAGAGCAGGTATCGCTCACCTGGACTATGGCCAACTTGACTGGCAGCCAGTAAGTGGAACATTGCTGTCAAGTTCCAATTGGCTAACTGGTTTCAAACAAAATCTTTTAGTGAACTTTCAAATTAGGTCCTATGTTAAACTAAGTTCGACTCTGGTGGCCATCTTGGATGATGGGCCAAGTTATCGGATATACTTCTGAAAGATGATCACCTAAGGACCATTGCTGCCAAGTTTTGCTCCAATTAGCCAAGTGGTTTCAGACAAAAAGATGTTTAAGTAAATTCCCCATAGGGTCCTATGTTAAATTATAGACTGCTCTGGCGGCCATCTTGGATAGTGGACAGGGTCATCCAATATACTTCTAAAGGACCATTGCTGTCAAGTTTTGTTCCAATTCAGGTTGGCCAAGTGGTTTCAGACAAGAAGATCTTTAAGTAAATTTCCCATAGGGTGCAGTGTTAAATTAAGTTCTTCTCTGGACAACGGGCAGGGTCATCAGATATATTTCTGAAAGTGGAGCATCCAAGGACCATTCCACCAAAGTCCACCAGTGTCCCAACTGGCCAAGCAGTTTCAGAGGAGAAGATTAAAATGTGAATTGTGGACGGACGACAGACACTAAGTGATGACAATAGCTCACATGGCCCTTTCTAAAAGAGGAAAAAACTAGAAAATGTGTCAACACGGATGCCCCGCCTTAAAAACAATGTAGGGTGCTGAACTGCATTGTACTATACAAGGACTGTATTGGTGAAATATCAATGATATATTTACTTTAGGTTTCTGTTTGTTTGTTTGTTTAGTTGTGGTTTAACAGCGTTTACAGCACATTTGGCTATTTCGCCGGGGCAGTTTTTATTGATGGGGGAACCGGAGTACCCAGAGAGAACCACTGACTTCGGTAGGAAAATTGGCAACCCTTGTCAATTAAGATCGGAGTCGAACACACCCTGCCACAGGTGAGATTCGAACTCAACCCCAGCGTTGACAGGCTAGTGATCATTAGTAGTCATGACGAACTACGTAGACTACTCGGCCACCGAGGCCCCTTAGGTTTCTGAGAAATGAATCTAAATGCAAAACTTAACCAAAGTCACTGAAGCATGAAATGTAGGTCATAGCGACCCATGTGTTGTTGAACTGCATTGTACTATACAAGAGGACTGTAGTGGTGAAATATCACTGATATATTACTATAGGTTTCTGAAAAATGGAGCTAAACGCAAAACCTAACCGAATTGAGACGTACGAACGGACAGACAAGAGTAAATCTATGCTCCAGCCACATTCGTGGTGGGGCATAATAAAAAACAAGGCTTATAAGAGCCTGAATCGCTAACCTGTTATGTTTATGTGTAGATCTTGCATCAATAATTACTTTTGCTATTTAATGTATATAGTCACATTTTCCCCCTAAATATTGACTTGTACACCTAAAATATAGGATCCTGAACCAAAATATATGTGGTTGCTAGGGAATTTTCCATTGGTTGCTCTGGAGCTTTCTTTTTTTACTTGTACAGATACCATTTATTTTATTTCAAGTTATGCCAAACATTTTTGCTATGTACAGTTGTCTTTATCTGTAATAATATTCACAAGTTAACCTAAAACTGCAAAATTTCCTTAAAATTAACAATTCAGGAGCAATAACACCAAAATTGGTTGACGGATTCATCTGAAAATTTCATGGCAGGTAGATCTTGACCACAAATAGTTTTAATTCTGGTCAGTTTTGCTCTGCTTTAGTTTTTGCAGGCCTCTTCAATAACAATTTTTTTAACTTGTCCCTTTGAAAAAGTGCTTTCTTAAATCAACATGTCTGGAAGGATTTGACACTTGTCGGAAAATTGAGTTTGATATGTAAAGTCGCTTTAAGAAAGGTGTCTAAAATAATAAAATTCGTAAGGGTTCCGCGGAACCCAGTGTCTCGCCTACTTTTGATGTTGTCTATATTTTCAGTGTGATAGGTGAATGCACATAATAGATTTGCAGTTAATGAAATAAAACATTTGAAATGTATGAAAAAAGATTTTGTTGTAAAAAATTAATATAGTATGCAATTATATATATATAGATTTATAAATGAGTAGAAACATAAATTTATTGAATGAACAAATGTTAAAGAAGACAAATTTTAAAGTGCTTAATGATCTAGCCTTTAATTAAAAAAGTAGAATATATATATAGGCTCTGAAACACAGTAAATAAATTCCTGCAATGAAATAATGAAATCAATTCCAAAATTATCGTCTGGATACTCTATTTTGATAATGAAGAAACTTCTCTGCAAACTTAATAAAAATAATAAAGTTATTAAAATTTTTAAAAACTTTCACAACATAGTGAATGCAATGTTAAGTCCATTTATACGTAAAAAACTGAAAAACAGAAATAAATATTTTACAAAATTTTCTCCTGGATACAATCTTTATATCATAAACAAGCTTCTGTCCAAATTTGGTAAAATTCCTGGATAGTTTAAGAAAGTTATTAAAATTTTAAAAACTTTAACCACAGAGTGAATGTAATGTTTCCTGGCAGAAAAACTAAGTCCATTTATAAGTAAAATACGGAAAATTTTTTTTTTTTTTTACTAAATTTACTTCTGGATACTATATTATGATCATAAACAAGCTTCTGTCCAAGTTTGGTACAAATCCAGGATAGTTTAAGAAAGTTATTAAAATTTTGAAAACTTTAACCACAGAATGAATGTAATGTTTCCTGGCAGAAAAACTAAGTCCATTTATAAGTAATATACAGAAAAACTGGAATTTTTATTTTACAAAATTTACTTCTGGATACTATCTTATGATCATAAACAAGCTTCTGTCCAAGTTTGGTACAAATCCAGGATATTTTAAGAAAGTTATTAAAATTTTAAAAACTTTAACCACAGAGTGAATGTAATGTTTCCTGGCAGAAAAACTAAGTCCATTTATAAGTAAAATACGGAAAAACTGGAATTTTTTTTTTACAAAATTTCCTTCTGGATACTATCTTATGATCATAAACAAGCCTCTGTCCAAGTTTGGTAGAAATCCAGGATAGTTTAAGAAAGTTATTAAAATTTCAAAAACTTTAACCACAGGGTGAATATTTGTGGACGCCGCCGACGACGACGACGACGACGACGACGGAATGTAGGATCGCTATGTCTCGCTTTTTCGACAAAAGTCGAAGGCTCGACAAAAATGACTTCAATGACTTCATATACAATGCCTGGAAATTCTTCAATCCAGTTTCTAAGTCCTTCTTTCAGAATTTTTTTACTTGTCCCATCGGACAAGTACCAAGTCAAAGTTGATTGTCCGACGGAATTTTAAGCTGGTACTGGACAATCGGACAAGCCTTATTGTCGAGCCCTGTTTTGAGATATGAGCCAAAACAGTGCATTTTTCACTTATATTCTATTTTTAGCCATGTTTCTCAAAACAGAAAAGAAAATAAAACACAAACTTATACTAGATACCCTAAGGATCTATTGGCCTAATTTTGACAGAAATTGATCCTGTAGTTTCAGAGGAGAAGATTTTTGAAAGTTTACAAAGTAAAGTGAGCCTGAATCATTCACCTGGATTTTAGGTGACCTCAACTGACAGTTTCTAGATAAGATTTTTAAGGAATTGTTCTACAGTGTCCAGCACTTCTAGACAAGATATGTAAAGAATTCTTCCAGTGTCCAATGTTAAAAATGATAAACAAAGTCCAGCTGTGGCAGCTAGCTGGGATTCCGATTCAGCATGAAAACACAACTTTTGTAGCAGACATCTATCCAAGGATCTTCATGCAACAAACACATTTCAATTGTCTTAGTATTTTCCGAGAAGAACACCTTTGTACAAATTTCCCATAGGGTTCAATGTTAAACCAAGTATGGCTGTGGCTGCCATATTGAATTCCGATCAGCACATAAAACATATATTTTGTAGTGGTCTATCAAATGATCATTCACACATCAAAAACACTAGACATTGAACCCGCGCGAGCGCGGGAAAATAAGCATTTTTTTTTTCGTGGTGGCCATATTGACTTTAAAAAGTTTTTGCGGCCATGGCATTCGTGGAACAGGAACTCAATGTGGATGTTGTGGCAGGCTTCCCATAAACTTTCCTGTCAAGTAGGTGGTATCAACTGATAGTTTCATGTCTATATATGCTGTAGTATTCCAGAAATGGATGTTAATGCAAACTTTAACCAAAGTCAGTGAAGCGTGAAATGTAGGTCAACGTGACCTAATTGTCATACGGTTGTTCGTTACTACCGAAGATGTATCCACTGATGAAGTAGACTGTATGCCACGTAGAATTACCAAAATGGACCTTAAGGTTCCATCATAGTCAAAATCTATGACGAAAATACAACCACATAAATTGTCAATATGTTTATGTTACAATAAATTCTGAACTGGAACTTGATGAAAAGCTTTAATTAAATACACGTTTCATAATGCATTACCTTTTTCATTCAGAATAAATATGAAAAAGAATATGAATAAACATTTCCTTAGTGACGGATGAATTTTTCAAAAGATGCCGTGAGTTAAGTAGAGCATATTTTTGGAAAATAATTGTTCCAATTGTTCATTGTCATCATGGGCAGGGCAAGCGAGGCTTAATTTCACAAATAAATCCAATAGACGATAAAAGCATTTTTAGTGTGTGGCTGCGTGTGCTGTCCACGTTTATAAAGATGTCCGAGATAAATTTCGTCATTAATGATAAAGATGACCATTTGTTAAAAATATTTTTATCTAGGGTTTACAGGGAATTGTATGGTAGAAATATATTTAGACAGGTCACACGACAAATAATTTAAAAATGGATATTTGTTGGTTTTATCACTTTGTGCAAAGTAAACATCCGAGCAATCCAAAAACCAACTAAGTTAGGAATTCCTCTGAACTTTGCCTTACTTCTTCATAATCTTCAAAGTTCATAATGTTTATAGTTAGGAGAAATTGCATAATGGTAGAAAAAACAATCCTGAATACATGAAGCGGAAACATCCCACTCGAAGGAGAATGTTTTTAATTTGTTTTATTCTTCTTCCGTAATTTCAAACAAAAATACATTTAAAATATGTGCATAATTGTTTATTTAAATCAATGTGTTAAAATGATGCATTCAAGAACCTTTTAAGGGATATGTTGGGAGAATTCATACCGGAAAAGTCCATGCAAATTCCATTTGCGCATAAACAAAACTGCAGTTTAAAATTTATAAATGCAGATTGTCAAATCCAATAATAACCTTTATAATCTGAACCATACATCGTTTGTTTTGAACCACGCGTTTTGCCGCCTATTCGGCTAATTCGTAAATTTAGTATTATAGATTTCAATTGGCACAAAAACATACTTTTTGTTGAGATTCATCCAATGCTTGTTGATACATAAAAACATTTCAATTGGCTTTTCAGTTTCTGAGAAGACCTTTATACAAATTTCCCCATATGGTCCAATGTTAAACTTAGTTCGGCTGTGGTGGCCATCTTGAATTTTCAATCGACACAAAAAACACTTTTGTAGAGGTTCATCCAAGGATATCATTCATGCAACAAACTAATTCAATTGGCTTGGTAGTTTGTGACAAGAGCTTTAAAGGTAAGTCCAATCAGAACGAATTATCTGCCCCTGGTAGCCATGTTGAATATCCAATGAGCACACAAAAAATATTTTAGAACAGAGCCATCCAGTTAATATTCCCACCAAGTTTGATTCAATTTGGACTTGTGGTTTCAGAGAAGATGAAGAAATGTGAACGGGTGCAAAGTGATGGCAAAAGCTCACATGGCATTTTAGGCCAGGTGAGCTAAAATTTTAGAACATTGTCCCTATAAGAGGTCAATTAACAATTATGGTCATGCTGGCTTATTTGTAGATCTTTGTTGAACATTTTTGGTGTTTACAGTTTGTTTTTATCTATAATTATATTCAAGATAACCTAAAACTGCAAAATTTCCTTAAAATTAACAATTCTGGGGTAATAACCAATCAACAGGTTGAATGATTTATCTGAAAATTTCATGGCAGGTAGATCTTCACACGATGAAAATTTTTACTGTGACAGTTTTGCTCTAAATGCTTTAGTTTTTTAGGTATAAGCCAATGTTCTATTTTTAGGCTTGGTGGCCATGTTTCTTGACGGACAAGCAAATAAACACAAACTTTATTCTACATACACTAAGGATCAATCAGACTAAGTATGGCTCAGTGGTTTCAGAGAATGTATTCAGCTATTTAACAATGTTTTTTTGCTTTTAATGTATGTGTAACAGTAGAGCATGATTTGTCTCCCAAAATTACCTACCGCACCAACCGGGGATCGAACCCGGAACCTTTGGTTCAGTAGTCCACCGCTCTACCAACTGAGCTAAAGGAGTACTCCACTAGCGCAGCTAATGGAGGGTGGTTATAAACCTGTTACGGTTCTATAACTTCTATATTAATCAAGGGAAGCCCGTTACACTTCCCCCACCTCAAGAGTCATCGTCCTACGATGACGATATCCAACCTCAACCCTTTTGCCAACTAGCCCTTTTTGACAATCGTGGGCTTTTTAGTTGGGCGCCAATGTAACAGTAGAGCATGATTTGTCTCCCAAAATTACCTACCGCACCAACCGGGGATCGAACCCGGAACCTTTGGTTCAGTAGTCCACCGCTCTACCAACTGAGCTAAAGGAGTACTCCACTAGCGCAGCTAATGGAGGGTGGTTATAAACCTGTTACGGTTCTATAACTTCTATATTAATCAAGGGAAGCCCGTTACATATGAAACAAACTATTAATTAGTTTTTGTCTTTTAATATTGTAAATACAAATCAGAATAAAAATCAAATTATGAAAGTAACAAGCTTGAACCTACATGAAGAAACCTATCACCTAACCCCAACCAAATCATAGCCCTACACTGGCTTCAGGAGTGATGAAGGGCTAGACTAAAAATCAATGGACATTTTTATTTTTAATGAACTACTGAAGTAAAAATGCATGTATACATATAGCTACACAAAACCTACTGCTGAACTGTTAAGAGATCACATTCATGGATATGTCAGGATTATGACCTCCAAGTTGTGGCATAAATAATGGTTTGTCCAGTGTGTCTTCATAATTTCTGGCCTTGTTAAAAGACGATAAGTTACTGAAATATCTATTTTCAAAGCAATTGGGAATGATGGAAGTTGTCGGTAAACTTGAAACTTGTCGTTTGAAAAAGATCCCCAAAATTAACGTTGATCAATATTCAACACCTCCATGCTTCGACAGTTGTGTAGACTTGCCTTTGCTAACATTAACAATGATATAGTTCCCGACTTCCAATCAAAGTTTTTAACTGTTAAGACGGATGGACGACAGACGCCAAGTGATGACAAAAGCTCACATAGCCTTTGGCAAGGTAAGCTAAAAATGACAACAGTAATGGGTATGACATACTGAATAAGAAATTCATATTGTTCAAAGCAGTTGCTATTCCAACAAGATTGCTAAATTGGCACTCGCTCAGTCTCACGGTGAGCAAAAATTAACCTGGCCCCCAGATTTTATGCTTAATAGCCCAGGTTGTGAATGGGCCAGTGGTTGTACTGATGTTCCTAACTCTCATGTATTTACACGATGAGATTCTGGTCTTCTGATTTCACATTGATGTGGGAGAAATGGCGGTAATTCTTACCAGTAAACAGTTTGGGCATAGTGAGGTAGCCACGATCTGATATCGCTATATTAAAAGATACTAAAAATATCGGTGTCTTCCTGATCACGTAACAACTTCATGTTTACCGGAATTTCAACTGTTTGTTGACCAAAAGATGAAATATTTTAAAATAAAATGTGTGAGTCTTCCAAGGAAGACGTGTCACCTGCGAACGTCAATTTTTACAAAAGATATTAAAATTTTCTAAAAATGAAATAAATATACACACCTTCGCATTAAAGTTAATGCACAGAGAAAGTTTCATCAAATTGCTTGAGTTGTTATGTAGTAGAAGATAGAAGTTTAGAACCCCCCTCCTTTTTTTCAAAAATGTAAATTTTTACAAAAAAAACTTTTAAATTTCCTAAAAATGATATATATATGCACATCTGTGCATTAAGGTTAATGCACAGAGAAAATTTAATCAAATCCCTTTGAGCGCGGTTTACAAGTAGTTGAGAATAGAAAAAAAGTGTGACGACGCAAGACGACAGACATCTCTGTGTGTCGACCATGCGTTCCGCTGGCGACACAAAAATTAACAGTAATATGAATTTATCACACCTTTAACCAGAACAGTTCTTGTTAAAATTTCGTATAATCATCATGTTAATATGATCACTTCCAGGATATTGAGATTAAGCTAGACTTGCCATAAGTCTCTCACAGAGTTATAATACGCAGCTGGACAGTAAACAAGTATTTGATAGTATTCTGTACATTTTCATAGCAAATAAGTCTTAAAGGGATCAAACTTACAGAAACAGTTGTGGCAAGTCTAAAACTAAGCTAGCTTGTGTATATAATTATTAAAATCAGATGTGAAAAATTTGCTGAGTGCTACCAAAGATGGGCGGACGCATGGCCTTTACATGAGTTGCAGCAGGGGACAATTGTGATTTCCATAATAGAATTACTTTCCAGACCCTTTTTTTTACTTGCCCCGGGAAACGGGAAATGGGATTTAAGCCCTGTAGGTGGTTGCTATTTGTACTTCTTTTCATTTAAATTATTAAATTTATATGCCATTCAGGAAAGATGTCAAAGATATGTGGATTTGTATACATATGTGTAAAATCTAACTGACCCAACTAACCCCATGCAGGGAACAGGTGTATATATACCCTTAGGCAACTAACCCCATGCAGGGCAACAGGTGTATATACCCTTCTGCAACTTACCCCATGCAGGGCAACAGGTGTAAAAAGCCTTAGGCAACCAACCCCATGCAGGACAACAGGTGTAGATATACCCTTAGGCAACTAACCCCATGCAGGACAACAGGTGTATATATACCCTTAGGCAACTAAGCCCATGCAGGGCAACATGTGTATATATACCCTTCTGCAACTAACCCCATGCAGGGCAACAGGTGTAAAAAGCCTGAGGCAACTAATCCCATGCAGGACAACAGGTGTATATATACCCTTAGGCAACTAACCACATGCAGGGCAACAGGTAAAGTTATTTATCGTAGGAATTAATGATTTTGGTATATACTGTAGTTATTAGGCATGAACAGTTTGGGGAGGGGGGGGGGAGGGGGGGGGAGGGGGTCATTCATACTTTATAGGAAATGGGTTAATATTCAATATTTTCTATCCATTTAATTAACTAGAGGCTCTCAAGAGCCTGTATCGCTCACCTGGATTTAACTTTTCACCTTGAGCAGACCTAAAAATTTAAGTGTTGCAGTCAATTTGGCTGGTTTTTCTATAGGATTCTATGTTAAACTAATTTCAGCTGTGGCGGTCATCTTGGTTTAGTCCAGGTCAACGGATACATTTCTAAAAGAGAACCATCTAAGGACCATTTCTGCTAAGTCTGGTTTCAGACGAGAAGATTTTTGAGTGAATTTCCCATAGGGTCCTATGTTAAACTAAGTTCTGCTGTGGCGACCATCTTGGTTCACAGTCCACGAAATCAGACACATTTCTGAAAAAGGACGTCCTAAGGACCAATGCTGCAAAGTCTGGCTCCAATATGTCAAGTGGTTTCAGACAAGATTTTTTAATGAATTTTTCTATTGGGCCCTATGTTAAACTAAGTTCGGTTGTGGCGGCCATCTTGGTTGACGGCCTGTGTCATTGCACAAAATTCTGAAAGAGGACCATCTAAGGACCATTGCTACCAAGTCTAATTCTAATTGGCTTAGTGGTTTCAGACAAGAAGATTTTTGAGTGAATTTCCCATAGGGTCCTATGTTAGACTAAGTTCTGCTGGTGCGGCCATCTTGGTTCACAGTCCATGAATTCGAACACATTTCTGAAAGAGGACCTCCTAAGGACCAATGCTCCCAAGTCTGGCTCCAATATGTCAAGTGGTTTCAGACAAGAAGATTTTTCAATGAATTTTCCTATACGGCCCTGTTAAACTAAGTTCGGTTGTGGTGGCCATCTTGGTTGACACTCCGGGTCATTGGACACACCTCTGTAAGAGGACCATCTAAGGACCATTGCTGCCAAGTCTGGTTGCAATTGGTCAAGTGGTTTAAGAAATAATATTTTTCAATGAATTTTCACGTAGGGCCCTATGTTAAACTAAGTTTGGCTGTGGCGGCAATCTTGGTTAACAGTACGGGTCACTGGACATATTTCTGAAAGAGAACCTCCTAAGAACTATTACTGCCAACTTTGGTTCCAACTGGACTTTTAGTTTCATATAAGAAGATTTTTGAAAGTCACCCCCCCCCCTTTCTATTTTTAGTAACAACAGCCATCTTGGTTGGAAGTTGGGGATGCCAGACATAATTTTGGAAGGGGGCCACCCAAGGACCATTCCACCAAAGTTTGGTCCCAATTGGTCCAGTGGTTTGAGAGGAAAAGATCTTTAAAGGAAAGTTACACTGGATGCCGTCTTTAAAGGGCAAAAACTCCTATAAGGGGTCAATCAATGATTTTGGTCATGTTGACTTATTTTGTAGATCTTACTTTGTTGAACATTTTTGCTGTTTACAATTTGTATTTATAATAATATTCAAGATAATAACCTAAAACTGCAAAATTTCCTTAAAATTAACAATTCAGGGGCAATAACCCAACAAAGGGTTGAGCGATTTGTCTGAAAATTTCATGACAGGTAGATCTTGACCTAATGAACATTTTTACCCTATGTCAGTTTTGCTCTTATTGCTTTAGTTTTTGAGATATGACAAAAACTGCAGTTTACCCCTATGTTCTATTTTTAGCCATGTTGGTTGGCAGGCGGGGTCATCGGATATATTTCTTAAACTAGATACCCTAATGATGCTTTTGGCCAAGATTGGTTCAATTTGGCCCAGTAGTTTCAGAGGAGATTTTTGTAAAAGTTAACGGACGACGGACGATGACGGGCGACGGATGCCAAGTGATGAGAAAAGCTCACATGACCCTTTGGGTCAGGTGAGCTAAAAATCTGATAAAAAAAACTATGATCATACTAATTTATTTTTCATTAAATTCATTTAAAATCTTATTTGTTCATGCAATTCTCCTTAGCCGTCAAATTTTTAAAAAAAAATCCTAAATACACATGTAAGATGAAGATCTATGAATTGTTACAAAATAACTGCTACATTTAACTTTTTAAGGCATCCCATTTTCCCACCATAGAAAACAAAGGCCAATATTTCAACACATACTGCAGGAATTTGATTTGAAGTCAGGTTGCACAAATTTTCCAAAAAATTTTTATTTAATGAGAATTTTTAAATTGTAATTGTTATGGCACTCAGGAAGTAAAATTGGGATTGTTAAAAATACTCAAATGAAATCTAAAAATTTTGAGTTAACTCCCCTTTTTTTAAGCAGATGGGTCATTTTAAAAAAATTAAAAAAAATAATTTGCATCTTGCAATTTTTACTGAAGTGAGGGAAATGAAAGTTTAAGATAACATAACAGATGTAGTATGCATATTTCAAACAGCTTATCTAAATTATGAAATCTTGATATCAGAAATTGCCTCAGTTAGGGAAGAGATCAAAAGTTCAATGTCAATAGTTT
Source organism: Mytilisepta virgata (assembly GCA_028015205.1). Taxonomy (NCBI): domain Eukaryota; kingdom Metazoa; phylum Mollusca; class Bivalvia; order Mytilida; family Mytilidae; genus Mytilisepta; species Mytilisepta virgata. Next base: position 9,040,459 of record CM051514.1, read on the forward strand.
GGGGGTGGGGGGGGTAAAAATCTCTGCAAGTTTTGTTATCCGACATCGATTTTCGGATTGAAAAATACGGATTCAAGTGATGTCCAAGTCAAAATACAGAACAAACATACATTGTTGAGGAAAAACAGGACCCATGATACATAAAGTATACTCAAAGCATATGCCCATATTGGTCAATCAATTTTTCCCAAATTATGTTAAGAGGGGGGGTGGGGGGGTCAGTGAAAAAACTATGTGAATTAAGTTTTTTATCCGACATTGAACTTTTGATCTCGTCCCTTATATGTTCTCTGAATAAAAGTTCTTTCTGTATTTTATCATAGGTGCAACTTAAAGTTTTAGTACGAGGGTATATGTATAGTTCAGAAACTTTTCCATATATATCTTCACATTATGGAAGTAACTTTAAACCCCTTTGGTTTTTATCCATGATACAAGTCCAAAAGATTGATATAATTATGAATTACGAACGTATCTGAAATCACATTGCACAAATTTATTTTATTTTAAATGAGCAGTTATTATAACTGGAATTTATATTCACTATTTAGGTACTGGAAAGTTAAAATATAGTAAAATGTGGGTTGTTGAAAGTAAAATAATGAAATAAAATAAAATGAGTTACTTCCCTTTTCATATATACTGGTCTTAGTATTAAGTTTACAACAAACTATGCAGAACTTGACTATTTTTAATTTTAGTGAAGGAAGTTAGAGTTGAATAGCATCAACTGTTGAGTATAGAAATTAAAATGTGCATATTACAGACAGCTTCTTTGAATAATAAAATTTTAGTTGTAATGTAATGACCTAAAATATAGAAAATAGTCCCTACTCTAGTATTTGCAGAATTTGGAGTTGTCTCACATGCAGGCACAAATCATCTTTCCACCTGACAAGCACAGGCACTTGTTTCAAAAATATATATGTCCCCCTCCTCCGTGTCTTCCTTACATCGATGTATTTTTTTAAACAATTCCTGTGCTGACAAGTGTTTATTTCAAAAACAGCAAAAACTACTTTTTTTTCTGAAAATAATGAAATGGAGAATACCTTAATCAGACATAAAAAAAATGTGGGAAAATATATCCAAGAACATCAATGATGTGTATTGTTAGGAAGAAAAATATTTTGTAGAAAAACTACTTTGTTCACTGTTTATGACCTTCTTGAAAGAAAGATAACTCTGTACACAATGGTACAATGGGAGACAATCCAAATATACCTAAAATAGGGAATATTATGTTCCACAATGAACAAAATTATTTAAAATGCCCAACAAATTTAAAATGCCGATTACAGAAAATAACGCTACAGAATAAAGAAAACTGCTGTAAAAAAATCCATTACTTCAAAACAAATTGCATTTAAAGACAATAAAATTTGTTTTAATTTGAATTAAAGCAAATGATGCACAACACTTTTACCTTATAACCTTCACAAACCTACAGAGCTAAGAGAAAACTCACTGAATACAGGAATTGAGACCAACTACGATTTCATGACAAGTGCCCTTGGCGAAAAGGGCCATTGGATGGGGGAGGGGAGGGGGCTATACTCCAAATAATTTTGCTGATATCTTCCAGTATAACTTGATGTGTTTAGACCAATTTAATATTTTCTGCACAATTTACTAGAACAGGGCACAGCACTTGTTTTATAAAAAAAAAAAAAAACAACCCCACACACTACTAGTTTATGGTGTTGTTTCCTTTTATAAAACAAGTGCCTGTGGAACAGTCATAATTTATTTAAAATTATTTATATTAATTGAAACTCAAATATCTTCATGCTTAAAATACAAAACTAAATGACCAACAAGACTTTTCTACATTTTCCGAAGTCTGTAATTTCAGCACAGGAATCGGAAGTTCTATCAATAAAATTCTGTAAATAATAAAGTCGACTATCAATAGAGCTTCTTTTATCAATAAAATTCTGTAAATAATAAAAAGTCGACTTTATTATTTACAGAATTTTATTGATAGAACTTCCGATTCCTGTGATTTCAGTTGCACCGCTCGTCCCTAAATTATAGTCTTTACAAATTATTGGATATAGATTTCGACATGGAGATTGTTAAAAAAAAATAGGTTTATCATTATTGTCAAATACCCCAAAATTACGGTCAAGTAGTACCCTTCAACAAAACCCCCCACTCACAACATTTCATCAACATTCTGCACTGTAGATTGTGTGTGTTTTTGTGTACCTTTACTAGGAAAAGAAGAACCATGGCCATGCACTTCAAAATTCTTTTTGAAAATGACACCCTGGAAAAGCGGGAAGTTTGGGTTCACCTGAAATCTATTCACAAGCGTGACAAGGTCATGCAATTCCCGGATATTCACTGTATTCACCCGCAGGTACATCACGACGGAACTACAAGGGAATATTTCGTTCACCATGCAATAAACGAAAAATAATTTAACAAAACTGACTTGCGCGTTGCACTTGTAAAAATTTGCATGAAAAACTATTCAGCCTCGTATACAAACTTATGAATTCGATTCACGTTATCATGATTTGTACAGACTCACCAAGAAATTTTAATTAGACCTGGAGAAATATTTTTTCTCCGCGTTTGTTTCTTTCTTTATGTTTTTTTTTAATTTTCTAGCAATTGTTAACAAAAAAAATCTGCTTTCTTCATAACGATTTTGCTCCTACCCCATTTCCGCCAAATTTTCAAATGCCTGCTTTTTTAAAAATCACATGAATTCCTTCATTGCCCCTCCCCCTCATCCCAAAAAAGACAACCGCGTATAAATTCTGCGATATCGATATGTTCGTATCGTGAAAAAATGTTAAAGTCATAGGTAGGCATATACAACATAAAGTCATAGGTAGGCATACACAACATAAAGTCATAGGTAGGCATATACAACATAAAGTCATAGGTAGGCATATACAACATATAAACTCTGACTTTTTACATCAAATTTTTAAAGCTTGGCTATAATGATAAGCTTTTTTCAATCCCCCGCTTTTTCTGAATTTTTTTTTACCGATGACGACTGAGTGTTCGAAAGCTCTAGAGTTTTTCTCTAAAAGAGCCATCATCTTAAGCATGTTAAGAAATAAAAACATGACTCGGCTTACCAATTTTGAAAAATATACCAAATTTATGGAAAGCCTTATGTTTTGCCGAAATTAAGTTAGAGAATTATGCAATATTTATTAGCTAGCTGGGGTGTTTTATGTGATGGGATAAAATAAGATGAGTAGAAAGCTATTCGTTATACATGTAGTTGAAATTAAATCTACCTGCCTTCTTAAAAACCAACATTTTAGTTTTGTTTGAATGTCCCTAAGACATCAATCACTACAATACGTCCGCCAAAGTATCAATTAAGCTTTGCATGGCAGTTGTGGATAATAAGAGATTATATCTTCAGCATACACTAAGCAGCTGAGAGACTTGGCATTAAGCAAAACAGGATCTGGAGTGTTTTCAAGATATTATGGTAGATCATTGATGAAGACTCTGAATACATAAGGTGTATAGATATCCCCTTGTTTCACTTCTTGCGAAGAAGGCAGTAACACAGCTATCAATTCTACGCAATATTTGCTAATCTCATACGTTTTCTTTATAATATTATAAACTAAAGTCCTCACAACAATTTTTATAACATAATATTTGTATCCGTGTGAATGGCTTCCGGGCAATGACTGAGAGATAAAAGAAAAGGTTCTTTTTTAACAAATTGATGTGAAAAAAAAGATGTGCATGAGGAGTGGGGTTCAAGCGTGTCATCTTATTTCATGCATAATTTTCTAACTTACATTCGACACAACAAAAGTAGGATGTCCAATCTAATTAGTATGTGCACCGCTTAATTTGGTAAGTGCTAAGGAAAATGGCGGATGCGAAGCGGACGAAAAGTGAAAGGAGAGTAATCTTAGTGTCATATTGTAAAACTGCTTGATTTATGTCTTATAAAATCATCACGTTTGAGGGAAACGTTCAGTAGTCAATTTGTGATTAAAAGCTCCGTGTAAAAAAGCTATTGAAGAAAAACCTGGGGAGGATATCGGAAAAAATTTGGAGCGTCGAACATTTTTAGGTGCGTATCTTTTTTTGTGTGTGCAGAGTTTCAACATTTTTTCGACTGAAAAATATTGCCTTTCCATATACCAACGTATAGAATATCTAATTCAGTGGGAGATACCAATGTCTTTGTCATTTCATACCATTAAAACTTTTTTGGCATGTGCATGCAAGACGGTGTACAGTCCATAGATTTGTATCCAATTAATAATTTATTCTTAACAATTACAATACAGTTAAGTTTAGTAATGAAAATAATCACCATTTATTTCAGACATAGATAGTCCATAGATATATACAAATATGACAAATACATAGTTTTATAATATACAAGATGAAAAAATGAAGAATTTAAATGCCAATAAATACAATATAAAATTTGAATTTGATCACCCCAGTCAAATCATTATACCATTTTCTGAGTAAAGACGAATTATACCATAAATCATTACCAAGAATAGTAAGAACAAGTTGATTATCAATAAAGCCAAACTAATCATACCATTAACAGATGAAAATCGTATGCTTTACGATAGTTCCTGCATCAAAAAGTCTTTGTTACTGAGGAAAGCGGACTGAAGACTTCATTGTTAAGATTTGATTCTGTTTTTGATGTTTTATTATTGTTTGTACCCTTTCTGGGTATAATTGTGCTCAGTAAAAATTATTATCAAACAATCGGTTACGTTTATACACAATAGGTAGATTTACGTCTCATTTCCTGGAAACATCTTACTTCATTTCTGACAAACATACCACTAGCACTACATTGAAACCCATCAATTTTCTGAAAGCATTATTTATACAATAGTTGCTTATATAGAGGGCATTATCATGATATATTGACTGCCCAAGGGACAGTGATATTGCCTGAAACATTGATAATGCCCGAGCCGCAGGCGGGGGCATTATCAATGTTGAAGGCAATATCTGTCCCGAGGGCAGTCAATTTATCATGAAATTGCCCTCTATATAAGCAACTATTGTGTTTATTTCATTGAAGAATATAAATCTGCTGGGTGTGGGTTCCTTACATGTACATGTATGTTGAAGACCTCATGATGACCCCTGGATGTGTGTTTATGATACTGTCATTACTTTTGGTGGTATGCTGGTATATTGTACATACATGGAAGTTCCCCATATCTATTTTTTTTTCTACTTCCAACATTACTGACAAGAATTTATTATTCGAAATATGTATACCTACTATGTACATAAAAAAGGCACCCTGTTATATAATATTATAACAATACTATTTGAGCAAGTATTGTTTTTATTTCATTGAAACCAAAATTTCATCTAGAAATGTCTAGTATTTAATTAACAACTGCTGCATCACGTTTGCGTTTTAAAATGGGGACGTAACTCTACATTGCAAGCATACGGAAGCGTATAGGTATCTATTTTTGTTGTTGTTGCTATTGACTTGTTGCGTTATATCATACTTATCGATATATTTTATGTCGACTTGTGTGGCGATACCGCAATAAGTTATGAAAAATATTGCGAAATATTGTGTTATATCAAAACAATGCGATATAAAAAAATATTGACTTGAAGTAGATGCCAATATATTTATGTCAATACAAATTATAATCGAATTTAATTATATCGATTAAAAATGCCAATCAATTTATCAAATATATTTATCAATATATTTATGTCGATACAAATTATAGCCGAATTTAATTATATCGATTAAAAATTACTATCAATTTATCAAATATATTTATCTCAATATTTCGAGAACAATACCGCTATATGTTTCTTATATTACGATATATCGATATACTAGAAAATGATTTGTTGCGTTATTTCGACATATATCGATTTTAATATTATACAATTATCCCCCTTGTTGGTGTGTGACCCGACGGTTTGTCTCCCAGAGGAAAGTAAGGTCAATACTTTAATTTCCGAGGGGAGACAAACCGTTGGGCCACACACCAACAAGGATGATAACTGTTATATTATATCGAATATTCAACTTTCGACAGCACTCGAAATTTTCCGTTTAGGGCACGACCATTTGATATTCTGGTGGGGGCCAGGAGGATTTTGAAAATAAATAACTCAGCCTTGATAATAACAAAAATAAATGGTTTGTTCTGTGGTAGTTTGAAAATAAATAACCTCACCTACAATGTATTGAAAATAAATAACTCGGCAGGTCTTTTAAACCATTTTATAAATGCATGTTTTAACCCTTTCCAGGCGTATGATGCCTCAATGCATCATGGCCCTTTCCAGCCATTTGTATGCCCCTAATCCTCTCCACTGATATCTGGATACACTTTTTTGGTCTTGATTGCAAGACAAACATTATAGCTACAGAAGCAGTAACATTTGGGACCCAAATTCACATGTATGAATCAACAGTACCATGTAGAATACCCTTGGTGCCATCATTTGTCACAAAGGGTGAATTAAGAGGGAGGGTGGGCTGCCTTTCGGGCCCCAAATGGAATATTGTGGTTTGGGAAAATTTTACTAATGAGCTGTACAGGAACAGCAAGGGTCATTTAATACCTAAAAAAAAAAGCCATCGGGTGACCTTACTTTCCTCTGGGAGACAAACCGTTGGGTCACACACCAACAAGGGTGATAATTGTATAATATTAAAATCAATATATGTCGAAATAACGCAACAAATCATTTTCTAGTATATCGATATATCGTAATATAAGAAACATATAGCGGTATTGTTCTCGAAATATTGAGATAAATATATTTGATAAATTAATTGTCATTTTTAATCGATATAATTAAATTCGATTATAATTTGTATCGACATAAATATATTGGCATCTTACGGAAGCGTATAGGTATCTTTTTTTGTTGTTGTTGCTATTGACTTGTTGCGTTATATCATACTTATCGATATATTTTATGTCGACTTGTGTGGCGATACCGCAATAAGTTATGAAAAATATTGCGAAATATTGTGTTATATCAAAACAATGCGATATAAAAAATATTGACTTGAAGTAGATGCCAATATGCACCAAGGGTATTCTGCATGGTACTGTTAATTCATACATGTGAATTTGGGTCCCAAATGTTACTGCTTCTGTAGCTATAATGTTTGTCTTGCAATCAAGACCAAAAAAGTGTATCCAGATATCAGTGGAGAGGATTAGGGGCATACAAATGGCTGGAAAGAGCCATGATGCATTGAGGCATCATCAATCTAATTAAAAACCAATCTCTCATCGCTCCCGTTTTCTGATATGTCGCGTGGGAGATCTAACGAAACCCGCTTTGAGGTCACATGTGAGTGACCTCGTAGGTGTGTCCTGTTCGACCAATGAAATTGCCGCTTAGGCGATCTTGTAAGTTGATCATTTTTATTAACGAAGAAATCGTCAGTCCCCAGAATTCATAAACTTTTTTGATTGGCTTACTGATAGGAAGTCAACTCATTTGCATGTCATTATAAATTCATAAGTTCCAGTTCACTCACATGTGACCTCAAAGCGGATTTCGTTAAGATCTCCCACGCGACATATCAGAAAACGGGAGCGATGAGAGGTCGGTTTTTAATTAGATTGAGGCATCATACGCCTGGAAAGGGTTAAAACATGCATTTATAAAATGGTTTAAAAGACCTGCCGAGTTATTTATTTTCAATACATTGTAGGTGAGGTTATTTATTTTCAAACTACCACAGAACAAACCATTTATTTTTGTTATTATCAAGGCTGAGTTATTTATTTTCAAAATCCTCCTGGCCCCCATCAGAATATCAAATGGTCGTGCCCTAAACGGAAAATTTCGAGTGCTGTCGAAAGTTGAATATTCGATATAATATAACAGTTATCACCCTTGTTGGTGTGTGACCCAACGGTTTGTCTCCCCTCGGAAATTAAGGTCACCCTCGGGCAAGCCCTCGGGTAACCTTACTTTCCTCTGGGAGACAAACCGTCGGGTCACACACCAACAAGGGTGATAATTGTATAATATTAATATTGATATATGCCGAAATAACGCAACAAATCATTTTCTAGTATATATAGAATAATACATGGCAAAATCCGTATCGCATGCTGTATCACCACTCGACCAATATCAGCCCTCGGGGCCTTCGGCCCTCGGGACTGATATTGGTTCCTCGTGGTGATACAGCATGCGATACGGATTTTGCCATGTATTATTCTGTTTATCATATATTTTAATAGATCCAGATTCATTATATATAACAGGTCTGTGGTTTATCGTTGTTTACAATCGTCCGAAAATATAAGAAAAAGGGTAGACAAGAATATGATGATTTTCCTGTAGTTCTCCAGGTGACTTGGAATTGTTTTTGTTTTCATAGACTTCCTGATTTGATTATCCTGTTTCATGATACTCATATAAAAATTCGGAATCTTTCATATTAAATGATACATCCAAACCGAAATGTCTCTAATAACCTATTCACAAATATGCATGTATAAGAGCATTTTGAGACAATTTTTTTTCATGTAATTAAATGCATTCACTAATAATATTGTGAGCCGTTCCCACCTTAGAATACGACACATATTTCCCTATATACCGGTTTATGCTGCCCTGCATTGATTCAAGATGTCAGGCTCGTATTCTCCGTCATTAGACTTTTTAAACCTTGCAAGTAGCAAATGTAACTCGGGGGGAGAAATGGTTTCCAAAGTTGGTTCATCAGTCTCTCCCCCATTTCAACTGAACGGGGACTCCGTGACATGGGAGTAATTGTCGTCTGCAACTGACAATAATATCGAAGAGTACCGGTTAATAACATACGAGAGGTTCCGAAAGGGGTGCGATACAGGGTATGCGATACGGATTAGCTATGCGATACAGGGTATGCGATACAGGGTAGATGATACAGACTAGAGAAAAGAACCTTTATCAAATATACAAAATTCCTGTATTTAGTATTAAATATATGATAAATGGATATATAGGGTAAAGTGATCTTAAGTCGGACTTGATCGAATTTCGGAAATTTTTAGACATCTTTATAAAGCGTGTGCGTTTGAACTACGCGGAACTTTATGATTGTATTGCAATCTACTAAATCCCGACACGTCGAGTTGTCTTTCTTTTCATTATCACGTGACTTCGGCCTTTCCGGTTCAACGTGAAAAAAAGTAACCAGGCGGCAACATTTTGAACTACAAAAAGGTGAGAAAACAAATTTATTTTGTCATTAACGTAGTGTAATCAATGCATTTAACCAAAGTGTAAGTAAAAGAACTGGTTTGCATGGTGATATAAACATATTACGGCGTAATATGGAGTAGGCTTTAGCCTAAAATCGGGCGAAGCACGTAGCAATATTTTTTAGTCCGTCGTCATGTAAACACGGCCATATTGTTATGGTGTCATATTTGTAGGTTATTGGAGAAATTTTCGAATAAAGTTCCCAGTGCGCACAAAAACTCGAAAATAAGTCGGTGGAAAATTATATCATATAGAAATTATGTTTTGGCTATCGCCAAAACAATTTCTTTTTAAGTTTGTGCAAGTGCGAAAATATTTTAACCGGAAGTTTTGAGGGTTTCTGGGATAGATTTACAAATGCTACTTCCGGTTTGAAACTACAGTCTACTTGATATCTGGATTTGAGACCCATGTTCTACAATTAGTCGGGCTTCGCCCGATATAAAATGGTTTATTTTATGCATTATTTAATTTATTTGAGACTTTTGATGGCTGAAACAAAAACAATGCATTTGATCTAAGGTCGGACAGTAAAATATTCTCGTTGTGATCTTTTGTCGGACAGTGTCCGAGTATATATCAATGTTTGAAAAGATGTTTATATGCGTCATTTTGTATTTATTGATTGTTTTTCTATAATAAAATTATATTCTTAATAATTTGAAATTTCGGACATGCAGATTTACGTTATTCTGCTAAGACTCGATACAGAATATATACACCAAAATCTTACAGTAGTTTTACCTTTGAAATCTTTTTTTGAACTAGAAACCATGTATGTATAGTTTTTAATGATTAAAAAAATAATTTGTTAATAAAGTTGACGGCAAGTTTTGGCGGGAAAATTTTCCGTACTTTTGCCTGAGACCCATCTGATAACCCCCATATACTAGTACATACAAGTTAAAACGCCAACTATTAAAAAAACACCAAAAAATACTGATTCATTGCAGGGCAATATATTACTAACGGCAATAAATGGCCCCTGTTCATTGGCACCTGTCGATCTTGTGATCTTTAGGTATGACTTTCTACTGATGTACCGTATCCGTCGGGCATGTGTGCGGATAAACAACTCGATCTATCTCTGTCTAGAGCGGACATATTCAAACAATAAACAATAAACATATTTTATCCAGATTAAATGCCGTTTATATATTGCTAGCATTTTTCAACCGCTACAAATATTTGATTGCCAATATGGAATTTTAAATGAAATTTTAAAGTTTTAGTGTTATGTTTTTGTTTCAGTCATCATGAAGAATGTAATAATCAGAAATCTATATGCGGTGGGAATGCATCACTGGGGTGCTAAGGAATTAAGTGTTGGACCGCTTTATTATTGCTATATTGAGAAAGAAAACCCAAAAGATCCAAATGCAGTGGCAATATTTAGCGACAAAGAGAGACGCCACCGTGTTGCTTATTTTCGACGTGAAGATGCCACATTTGTTAGTGACTTATTTAAGAAAAACATTATTCACGGGCATTGTTATCTCCGTGCCAAATTTTCGGTCAATAAATTTACCAAAAAAACTGGACCAATGCAGAACTGTTCGGTGGGATTTTTATGCCCAAATGATCAGGTCAAAGAGGTTAAAAATAAGGTGTCAAAGTATGAACACAGAATTTGGTAGAACATTCAATTGCAATAAATGCAATGACAGTTACCAATATTCATTTTGTCTTGGCATCTTATACATATATATATATCTGTATCAAATGTACAGATAGCTTTACATCAAACTTTATATTTTTAATCTAGGATATGTTTGACATACATTGTAATAAACTTGGTGCACATAATACTTAATTTGTTTTCTAGATATATGTAAATTACCATGAGACAAACCCCCCTACACTAGAAAACATTATATAATTCCCCAATACAAAGCAATCTGGTTTTATTGTAGATACACGATATATCTAGAGATGAGAGTCAAAAGAGACTGGTCCGAAAATGAAATGTCCAGCGCAGTGGCAGCTGTTAAGTCGGGAATGTCGATCAGAAAGGCTGCCCAATTTTATTCAGTTCCTAAGTCCACATTAGCAGACCGCACAAATGGGAGGATATCAGAAGGGTCAAAAATGGGGAGACCATCATTTTTATCAAAATCCACCGAAAAAGAGATCATCAGTGTCGCACATAAACGTGCAGATTTGGGAATAGGATTTTCAAAAAACAACTTTCTAAGATTTACAGGAATATTAGCACAAAAGAATGGAAAGGGCTTTAAAAGGGGAAACCCGTCAAATATGTGGTGGAGGCGACTTAAGCAAAGACATCCTACTTTTGCATTAAGATCTCCCGAGGCAACAGCGACAATTCGCCACGATGCAATGTCACGGAATAGGTTGACAAAGTATTTTGACTCATTAAAGGGGGTAATAGAGATGCACAATTTTAACCTTTTTCCAGAACGTATCTGGAATATGGACGAAACGGGCATCAACCTGTTCCACAAACCTTCGCATGTTGTAGCTAAGAAGGGGGCAAAGACCGTTCACGGAAAAGCGTCTGGTACACGGGAAACAATGACAGTAATTGCATGCGTTAATGCAAATGGTGACAACATACCTCCTCATTTTATTGTTCCAGGTAAAAGTAAGAAAAAACTCCACGGTTTTGACCTTCAGGCTGCTAATGGCTCAGCTATTGCTGGAGCGAGATTTTCCGTTTCCGACAGTGGCTGGACAAAGGAGGGTATTGGAAAGCTTTGGTTTTCTGAATCTTTTATAACAGCTATTGGTCCCGAACGTCCTCAACTATTAATTTTTGACGGACACTCTTCTCACAATAGCATAGAATTCATAGAACTAGCACGCAGGGAAAACATAATACTAGTGGAACTACCGAGTCACACTAGTAATTGGACCCAGCCCCTTGACCGCTCAGTGTTCAAATCTCTTAAAGCATGCTGGAACTCTGAATTAGACACCTTCATAAGAATGACAGGAATTGCTGTAGGGCATGCTCAATTTGTCAAAACTTTCGGAAACGCATGGGAAAAATCTATGACTCGTCAAAATATCGTAAATGGATTTAAGTCTACTGGCATCCATCCTTTAAATCCAAACGCCATTTCAGAAGGTGCATATTTGCCCTCTGACACACTTTCTCCGGACACTACACAAAATAATAACACTGTCCTTTCGTCAGACAATACTACACACATGACACACGCAAATCCTAACAATGTCAATGATACAGAATCACAGGTTACAAAAAACGGAGCTAACCCATCTACAGTAAATGCAAGTTTCGAATCCGACACCGTACATACAAAGGGTATATCTCAAGTTACGTTATCAGTTCCGCTCGAAACAGAGGGCTTATATGATCTAAATCTAATGTTAGACCCGAACGGAACACTTCTACCAACAAATGAAACCTCCATTGATGAAGATCTACTTCAAGAACTCACAAGGCAAGATGAGGAAACAAACACGGAAGTTTCTATCGAGTCTGAAACACTTATTGAGTGTACGGACAAGAAAGCACTTGAAGTAATAGAATCTACTTTGTCGTCCGAAACAATTCTCAGTTTTTCCGCTGCTCTGTTATCAAATCAGGATGCAAATCATCCTTTGTTTCAGACCTGGAAAAATTATAAACTCAAAGAAACAACTGGCACTGAACATACAAATGTACAATCCGTAGCACAGGATTTCTTTCCGCTACCTGTCAAGAGCATCAAACGCAAACCGTTAAAGGAGTCGTATTTTGTGATTTCGGCGGATGATGCATACAGAGAAAAAATAAACGAAATTGAACAACGAAAACGAGTAAAACAGGAAAAGGAAAACAAGAAATCTGAGACAAACAGGAAAAGGATGTTAAAAAGATTAGAAAATGAACAAAAACAGAAACTAAGAGAGGAAAAGAAAAGGTCAAAACAATGTAGAAAAAGTAAAACCTGAGATAAAAACTGAGGTGCTACTACATGACATTGAAATACTTTTACAACGTTAAAACAAAGTCATCTTGAATACGGGTGTTTATTTTCTTTAATCTAATACTAGTATGTAACTAACTGGGATAACCTAAATTCTCAGGTTTCAAGTTACAATAAGATTTCTTTCTGTTACTTGAATTAAATAAAAGATACCAGAAAACATCGACAATGAAAGAGATCATCAACCCACCTGAAAACTCAATTCACAAAAAACAGAAATATAGTCAAAATACAAACAACTATAGCGACTCCGGATAGCCGGACTTATTACCGCAAACACCAGCAGTTGGGTTAAACCGTTTTAAGTGTACCCAAGCCCCCCTCCCTATCGTGTAATTGAAACCTGAAAATTTAAGTATTCCCATCCACCCAGTGCAAAATGCTTTACATCAATCATTATTAGTGTTGTCCGTTTTGTTCGCATTTTTATAGTGAGAGTACATGGTAAAGGAAGAAAATTGTACTTTTTTAAACACAAGTAGACACTATTCGATGTGGACATAGTGAATAGAATATGCAATGTGTACCAACATTATATATTTTTTGGTCAAAAATGACTTTTTTTTTCACACCGTGTCTTCGGATACTAAGAACCGGGTTGATACTAAAAACGCGGTGCAGGTGGCTTTGTATCATGTCTATATTGTTCAGGTTCAAATTTTAGGGCACAAAAACATGCAGCGTTGCATGATCTGAACACGATTCTTAAACCATCGCGATTTTTTGTGCCCATAAATTCAAATCTGACCATCAAAACAGCTGTAATTAAACCTGAACCGGTTCTTAGTGCCACAGCGGTCCTTAGCATCCAAATTACACGGCGTGTAGTTCATTCAGATGATTTGGTCTTTAGTTGTCATGCTCTGTCAAAGACAAGAAAGGAAATTGCGTTTTCTTTGTTCGAACGTAAGTCCATTTTCATATACGACCGGAGAGACAAATCAGTTTGATATCTCCATCTTTCTTTTTGTCCAATATTTGTGATTTTTATTTCTCCGTCAAGGTTTCTTGGTTTGTATCTGAAGCAATGGTTTGATTGTGCAAATCTGAAAGCAATAAATTCTTGCCCTCGGGCGTATCATGCGCATTCAGCGCCTGGTGACTCATCGTTTATTATTGAAGGTTTCGTGGTATCTGCAAAACATAGAGTTTCCATTGCGATAACATATACATGTATATAAACATGTATTTTATACATTATTATTTTGGTTCACTGCTTCGTTTCGATACGAGGTATACAGTTTGGTCTCTACAAAGTAATTGCATATTAACATACTAGTAGTATATTTCAACTCACTGCATGCAATATATCGTATACATTTTTGTCTTTTCTATATATTGGAGATAATGTTGAAACCACATTAATTCAATAGATAAAGAATTATAAGGCTCTGATCATGAATAATTCAGCTTTAATACTGTTTGGGAACTTGCTCTCAAGCAAACATGAACTTTCATATTTCCGGTCTTTCACGTATTTCGGTGAGATCTGTGCTGGTGAAACAGAAATTGTCAAAAAGATCTTCTACAGAACAATCTGCATTATACTTTTTAAACATCTAAAACAGAGATACAACAAAAGAGAGATAAAGGGGACAATGAACGAACGAAATGGTGCTGAAATGAAAATAGTATTCCTTTTCTACACATTTTTTTGTATAGAGGGTCAGAAAAAAATGAATATATTTACAGATGACAAGCAAAATTACGTTTCCACCGTGATACAGACTAAGACAGAAATTTGTAGAGATTTTGTCTCATGTGCATTTACTCCATATCCTTTCATTGTTCATTTAAGACAGAAACCATTTAATATTCTGCAACATTGTTCAGGATAAAACTGACAAATATTATTTTCCTCAGGTGAAAACAATTTATTTGTTTCTCCTATAAGTGAATCAACTGATTTCCTCCACAAATACCATACCCCCCCCCCGAAATCAGATGGTTCTACGTTAACACAGGGCTTAAGAAAAAGGACTTAAAACATTTATAACCAAAAAGTATTCGACTGAATTCTTCTGTCCGACTTTGAATCAAGTCCGTTTTTTCTGTCCGACTTAAAAACAAAATGTGTCCGACCTTCGATCAAATCTCTGTTTCTCGGGTTTTTCCATACTACATGCACGAATTTCATTTTATTTACTATACCATCCTATAAATAACACCAGAGAGGTTACGAAATTCACACCACAAAGTTACACTTCAGCGGTATTCTCCAAAAGCACAAATCGTGCCATTAATAGAAAGAGTGTCCGACCTACGGTCACCTACACATGTTAGAATAAATCCGATGATTAGTGAGGTAAGAGGGAAAATAGGATGGAAAAAGTGGGTGGTTAATTGAGAGAAACCATTTTATCATCCATCACTCTAATAAACTTGCACAGTTTTTTTTAAGTTTGGATTGCTTTGTTGTATTCATAAGTTCATTAAACTTTAAAATATTACAATTTTTTGTAATTTTTTTTTAGCTGAAAACTGTTTTTTTTCTAGTCTAGAGTCCGTCAAGGACACCAGAAGCTGAACAGATTTAAGTGCTTTATCCTGCCATTTCGTCCTTTTCCAGTTTAGTTTACTACGTTTCACAGTGATATCAAGGGATGCAAAAAATGGCTTATAACGATTTAAGAAATATTTTGTGTCAGCAAAAATGCATGTTAGTATTCATATTATGTACCTACAAAGTTCATATTAGATATTTGGAAGTGCGATCAAAGTCGAGTTGACTACCCATCACATGAAAAGAGTTATCCTAATACCCCTTCTGTGACTGTTTGGTCCAGAATATTTTAATTGTAAACATTTCCAAAAATTGACGATGAAAGACCGCAACCATGTTATCAAGAAATTTGATGGACCCCTCTTTTCATGTGATAGATATCATAACTTTGATCGCTATTCAACAAATAAATCATTGGAATAGTTAGTTCCCTCTCATCGAAACAAACAGAAAGTTGTGAGAGTTTTCATGCATTTTGATGCTCAGAGACCATGAAGAATTAAATAAATTATTATAAATTATCACTCGGTGATAACTAATATAATAAAAATCAAATACACCTTGCCATTCATGTCAAAGGTGAGCTTCTTTATGTTTGACCCGGCCGGTATTTGTGTTATCTATACGTTTTTTAATAGTCTAAATACTTTTTTGCCAGTCCGCCGCAATAGGCAATAGGTGGCAATTAATGGCCTACATGTTTCAATTTAAATTAATTTACAGCCCTCTCATATACAACCTAAATTCGACCCTTATTTTGGTCCACTCATTTTCTTCATTACTAACTTTCAAAACAAAACAAAAATACATGTAAGGTAACCAATCAAACAACTTGCAAATGCAGTATGTCTCTGTTCTTTTATTGATAATTTTAAATTACACAAATGTATTTTAAAAGAAATAAATCATGACAGAAAGCATATTGGCAAGCTCCTCTCATTTGCTCAGACATCAAATATGATCCAATGACGTGAAAGTTTACAATAATACATGACAAACAGAAAATTTCAGAGCATAAGCATAAAAAAATAACAGTTCAAAGATACTTATCTTAGTTATTGTAAATTTATGGTATGCTATATACGTATTTCAAGGAGTTGCCTCTAAACGGTAGTATTAGAACAGAATCTTTTTTGAATACCGAAAACCAAAATTATTTAAAATAAGGTGCACTCACAAAAAATTACGAAAGAGAAAACTAATTTTAACTAAGAACATCTACTATATGTGCAATACAAAGAATAAACCTCTCTGTTTCTATCGGGTTTGAATTTTCTTTAATACTGATAATTTCCGTAAATTGAGTCTTTTGATGTCTAGTTTGTTAAAATCAGATATGTAACCACTTCATAATATTTCTTTTTAAATTTAACATGTAATTCCTATCTTGACTTTCATTTCGAAATTGACGACACAGAGATAATATTACAAACAAAAGCCTAAATTTACTTTTCATATATAATAATAATGTACAAGAAGGGGTCTCGACCTGGACAAAAAACTAGAACATGCACATAACAAATATTAACTGTATATTTAACGCGTTAAAAATATATTTAACGCGATAAACGAATATTTAACGCGATAAAAGTATGTTTAACGCGTTAAAAGAATGTTTAACGCGATAAAAGAATATTTAACGCGATAAAAATATTTTACCTGATGTAAATTACTGGCTTCTGTATACTTTTTTATCGCGATAAACATTTCAATTGTGATATAAATGAATTTAAGTCTTAGATTTTAACGCGATAGCATATTTTGCTATCTAACGCGTTAAAGACGGTTTTAACGCGTTAAAAAAAGGGAATTTATTTATCGCGATAAACTTATCGTTTTACGCGTTAAAACAGGATTTAACGCGTTAAAATGACATTTATCACGTTAAATGTTAACGCGTTAGTTTATACCGTTTCTGACATGAAATGCCTTTCATAGAAGTCAGAGTACCCAACCTATGGCAGAAAAACTTGACAATTAAGATCAGAGTCACCCAAGAACGGAAGGATGGATGGATTATTTAACATCCAGTGGCAATTTGTACATGCATATCAGGACGAGAACATTGATGTGATATGAATATGAACCCTTTGTACTAGACTGACACACTAAGCCAGATTTTTTAACGTGCTAGCTCAAAAGGCAACAGTCCACAGGAATGCATATCACCCCACCAGGACACATTATACTGACCCCCAAGTCGACCTGTCTTTGCTCTTACAAATAGATGCTGCCTGCTTGGCAGAGAAGCAGCAAATACCAATTTTAATGTCTTTTGTTCCGGACTGGAGGCGAGCACCACCAAAATTAGGATGGTAATTTCATTGAACAGGATTAAATGTAAAAGCTTATGGATAGGCACCAGGTCATGACCAAAATGAGTTTTTCAAAGTTTGAGTAAAGTTTGATTATATTTTATGGACAATAAAATAAAAATGCTAAGACTATGATAAATTGTGTGTATATTTATTTTCAAGGCACATATCAATTATTTATCATCAACACATATCCATAACTCGCTCATTTACCCATCAACATACATACATGTATAATAAACATATCACAATGTAGATACCACTCTGTCAACATAAACATTAAGTAAGTCAGTGGAATGTTTCAAGTTTTGAAAACAAATTTTACGTACAATGGCTTAAAACAATCAGTAAGTCTTACTGAATACTGAAATTTACAGATCTTAAGATCATATAGATGCTGGAAATTTTTTTATGTACCCATTAGCACTTTTTAAAAATTCACACTTCGCCTTCCAACTATAAGAGTTACAGATCTTTAAGCATACTGGTTGGCTGACATGCACTCATTGGCTCTCAATGTTAAGAATTTATTTATCCTTGATTTTATTTTTATACTCCTGGCGAAATTTATGCTTTAAACAAGTTTTTAATACAGCATATTTACCTTTGGAAATTCCCATACATAAGCTCCCTGTCGTGGTTAAAATATAGATTTGAAAGAGGCCAACGATAAGTTCTTGCCATCAAAAGGGAAACAACTCAAATGGAATTTTTAGAATTTTGATTTTAGAGAGTGATAGGCGATTCCAGTGTAAGTTTTAAGAAAGGTCTATACATCCATTATGTTAACATATGGAGGAACAACAAGACCCTTCCCAGAATTATTTTTTACAAAAATCTTTATTGCATTAGACAATGTCCACACATGACTTTCAGCTTAACTGTAATCTTATGTTTCTTTTAATCCTGCAATAATCCTGAACCAGTAAATTGTAAAAAAAAAAAAAAAAAAAAAAACCCAAAAATGACATGTGAACTGAATAAGTCAGGATTTATAAATTATATGAATAATTCGTACTTCAAATATATTAGCTTAAAATCTTTGGTGTACATTATAATCGTTGGTGTCAGCTTTAGATATGGCCATATTAGACTGACCACACGATGCTTACACAGCATATCAGAACTGGAACATTTGAAATAAGCTTGAAAATGGGTTATAACCCTTGGGTGTGAATTACATGTAATGGCAGTTAACTTTTGCTCGTAACACATATGCAAATTCTATCATATCAATATGATCAAACATGTTATTATACAGTAACTATACGATACTGTTCATCGGAAATAATTAAAACAAAACAATTTATCAATTATCGTACACAACCTAACATTCATTTCATAAATTTCATTTCAACAAGGAATGCAATTAAAATACAGAACGTAAATAATCTATAGCATAATATATATATTTGGATTTCTTAAAAATAAACAATACTATCGTCAATGGATTATAAATGAAAATAAATACTTCTTGTCCACAGGTGGTGTGAAATGGTCCGAGTTGTTTTAATATATTTACAGTAATGTCTTTATGTGTCTAAACTACTGATCATGAACCCACATAATATATCAATATTTGACCCAATACAAAGTAAAACTTTTGTACAATGATATATGATCTCCATGGAAACTAGCAAAACTATGCATCTGTAGTTTACTTTTTCACTAATAAACATATTTAATTTAAAAATAAAAGTCACAAAGACGGAATACTGAAACAGACAAACTTCTAACTTCCTTTTATGAATGAGCTGCTCCCGTTGATATGGGATATCATATGTGTACTTTAAATTCAGAAATTTATCTACAATTTATGTAATGTAAAATTTGTAATAAACATGTGATGTGATAAAGTTTGCAAAAATTTTATAACCACTTAATTCTGACTTCAACTAATTAGAAACTAGAGTGAGTTATCTTTTCCTAACCAATGTAGGTAAGGGAGATAATACATTTGTCTCCCTTTTAGCCTCAGGACAAAAGGGAGAGAATTTAATTATCTCCCTTTCCTACATTGGTTAGGAAAAGATAACTCACTCTGGTTCCTCATTAAACTCTATTACAAAAATACATCAATCGTGTCAATTAATCTTGCAATAGTTACTGTTGACAAAGATTCCCAATAATTCATTTCATGCAAAAATTTCCAAATATTTACAGTACAAACCACTTTTTGTCCTTTCAACAAAGTTTGACAAATTTGAAAAATAACGGAGGTTTTAGAAATATGTTGATTCATAAAAATGAAAGAACACTTCTATTTCTCATATACACAATGATGAGATTGATTTTTTTCGACAGGAGGGATTTCCTCATTCTTGTCTTGTCGAGAACTTTGACAAGTTGAAAAAAATATAAATAATCGGCTTATTGCTATTTTGTTTTATTTATTGCAACAGATTTATATTAACATTTTCCAATTTACAGTCATACCTGTCTATAAAGGGCACCCAAGGGACCAGTAAAAAGTGTCCTTTATGAACAGGTGCCCTCTATATAGAGGTTGATTTTACAAGCTTTGTTCATGAATGGGACTTTTTCACTGTGCCCTTTATAGACAGTGATTTGCTATATAGAGGTGCCCTTTAAAGCAGGTTTGACTGTACTCAATAAGTGTTTTCAACCTTGATTTATTTCAATTACATGGTTATAGATTCCTATGCTATAGTCAATATCTCATGTGAATCCTTATTTACTGGTGATAATTTCCTTTCTCAAGCTACTAGTATTATCCCAGTAACAGGTCAAAGGAAAATATAAAAAAAAAACAGCCACAAGAAATTAATAGTTAAATCCAACGAGAGATTTCCTTAACCAATAATATCATAGACACCAATGACAAATATATAAAATTAATCAACAAAAATAAATATCTGGAATGTTAATTAAATCACAGTTACATACATTAACAAATTAAACTATACAAACACATCTCATGTTTTAAAAATTTCACTTACAATTTATTCAATAATAATGGCGTAATACATATTGGTCTGGGTATCATCCGGCGATCTCAATCTTTTGAAGAAGCAGTCAAGGGAGGATACTCCTGCCAATATATATTATGCCACTGATCTATTTATCATATGTAGCAATTTCACTTAACGCCAGGGGGAGCTGTTTTCCAGAAGTTATTTAAAAACTTGGTTAAAAAATATTTATCACCTATCTATAGACGATTTGGGTACCAGATATAATGTTTACAATCGATGTTTCCGACCATTGCTGCACCTAGCATTAACTAGAATTGCTATCATATGCTTCACAGGAACGTTTTCCAGAAATTGCCATAGATATTTATTACATCTAGGTTTTTTGTATAAAAGCTGCTACATGTAAATAAACTAGAGGCTCACCAGAGCCTGTATCGCTCACCTGGAGTCTGGTTTTCATTGGACAATCAACTATTTGACCAAGTTTGTTGCAATTGGTTCAATTGTTCAGGGAAAATTTGTTGAAGATTTATTTTTCATAAGGTTTAATGTTAAAATATGTTCCCTGATGGTGGTAGTCCTGGCAGGAAGTTGACAAAATTGACCAGGAATAAGGGTGAACCTTAAATAAATGTAACAGAACCCGACCTCAAATTACACAAACCAATAACTCCTAAATAGAATTTGGGATTCCCTTCAAAATTTCAGGGTAGGTAGATCTCAACATGGCAAACATTTTTCAATTTACATTTCACTTCTATCTCAAATAGTTTTGGAGATAAATGCAAAAATGTTAAAATTTTAAAAATTTGACAAAAAAGGGCAATAACTCCTAAATGGGTTTTGGGATTTCCTTTAAAATTTCAGGGTATGTAGATCTCAACATGGCAAACATTTTTCAAATTTACATTTCACTTCTATCTCAAATAGTTTTGGAGATAAATGACGAAAAATGTTAAATTATGAAAATTTGACGAAAAAAGGACAATAACTCCTAAATGGGTTTTGGAATTTCCTTCAAAATTTCAGGGTAGGTAGATCTTGTCATGCTGATCAAATTTACCCCATGTCAGATTTTCGATATCTGTAACAGTTTTTGAGTTATTAGCAAAAAACAGCAATTTACCCCTATGTTCTATTTTTAGTAACAGCGGCCATGTTTTTCGACGAATCAAAAATCCCCACACCAGTTCTATGCAGGGTACCCTAAGCAACAATCTTACCAAGTTTCATATGATTTTGAATAGTAGTTTCAGAGAAGAAGATTTTTGAAATAATAATATAAAAAAAAAGCCAAAAATGTGAAAAAAGGGCAATAACTCCTAAATGGGTTTTGGAATTTCCTTCAAAATTTCAGGGTAGGTAGATCTTGTCATGCTGATCAATTTTACCCCGTCAGATTTTCGATATCTGTAACGGTTTTTGAGTTATTAGCAAAAAACAGCAATTTACCCCTATGTTCTATTTATAGTAACGACAGCCATGTTTTTCGACATTTCAAAAATTTTAAACGATAGAAATTTTCCAGATGCCCTAAAGAACAATTCTGCAAAGTTAGGTTGAAGTCGGTCCAGTAGTTTAGGACGAGTTAACGTTTGAAAAAGTTTACAGACGACGACGACGACGGACGCCAAGTGATGGCAATAGCTCACATGGCCTATGGCCAGATGAGCTAACTAGACCAAGGTACCAGTCTAAGTTCATGTTTCAGATAATATATCTTTCAAGGGGGACAACCTACTTCATAATTTTAAGTCCTTGTTCGATCTGTTTTGGGCATACTTACATAAACACGTTTGATGTTTTCACTAAATTTCATCAGTTCAAAGTACGAATAGCATTTTTGTGGATAGTGTTTCGCAAAACCCATCATAAAACTTACAAGTTTTGCCAAAACACTCGCTCATAAAGATCTACCAATTGACTAGTGTATGGTATCCGGAACGAATTCCCTTTTGCTTGAATGATTATGAACACTAAAGCAAGCAGACGTAAATTAACCTATCTTGGTCAAAGCTTTGAATTACTGGCGTACTTCGCAATACCACTTAAACTAATTAAAAAACATAATTTTTCATAAACAATTGGAAATACCATCATAAAGTACTTTAATTTCCCGAACTGTTACTATATTTGGAATAACTAAGATGTACGTTGTCCACCTTGTTTATAATAAAAATATCCCATATAGACAGACAGTGCCAAATATTAATCTTATATACTAGATAAAGACATGATCTCAATGTTGAATATAATACTATTTCATTAAATGAACAGTAGATAATGTCAACAAATCATATTTCATTGTAATATAAATTGCTATTCTAAATGCATTTCAATACAGACTGGCAAGTTTTACATTATGTTACATAAATGAACAATGCCCAAACAAATTTATGTAGATGCCTCAAGAATGGAACCAGAAATAAAAGTTAATCATAACGTTATGTTGGCAGTAATTTATTCAGCCAGTGATTCTTATCATTTTGTAACGACTTTCTGGTTAATTACATTTGAAAACAATGTACCATAATTTCTCAATGATAACAGTCCCTACATTGGATGCAAATATATTACGACATTGTCATTTTGAATACTTACGAGCAGAGTGTCGATAACTCCCTAAATATGATTAACAATCAATTAACTATAAATATAACCCTAAAAATCATATAAAACATATTGATACTAAAATTGACTACATGATTTTTTCCCCTCTCCTGTTAAACAGGAATCTAATTTTAAACACATTTTTGTACTAAAACTATTATATTATCAAGGTTTCAAGGATTGAATGCACAAAATTCTTAACAGTACTCAAGACTTCTAAACCATAAAAACAAGACCTTGGCAAATATTTCTGTCTGTTAGTTGAATTTTCTATTTTCAGATATTGAATGCATGAGTTATCTTTCATGAAAGAAGGTGTTTTGTAAGTACATAAAGGTCAAAAAGTAGTACATGTAATAACATTGAATTGAAGGAGATTTTCATCCTACATTGAACAAGAGGCTCACCAGAGCCTGTATCGCTCACCTGGAGTCTGGTTTTCATTGGACAATTAATCAACTATTTGACCAAGTTTGTTGCAATTGGTTCAATTGTTCAGGGAAAATTTGTTGAAGATTTATTTTTCATAAGGTTTAATGTTAAAATATGTTCCCTGATGGTGGTAATCCTGGCAGGAAGTTGACAAAATTGACCAGGAATAAGGGTGAACCTTAAATAAATGTAACAGAACCCGACCTCAAATTACACAAACCAATAACTCCTAAATAGAATTTGGGATTCCCTTCAAAATTTCAGGGTAGGTAGATCTCAACATGGCAAACATTTTTCAATTTACATTTCACTTCTATCTCAAATAGTTTTGGAGATAAATGCAAAAATGTTAAAATTTTGAAAATTTGACAAAAAAGGGCAATAACTCCTAAATGGTTTTTGGGATTTCCTTTAAAATTTCAGGGTATGTAGATCTCAACATGGCAAACATTTTTCAAATTTACATTTCACTTCTATCTCAAATAGTTTTGGAGATAAATGACGAAAAATGTTAAATTATGAAAATTTGACGAAAAAAGGACAATAACTCCTAAATGGGTTTTGGAATTTCCTTCAAAATTTCAGGGTAGGTAGATCTTGTCATGCTGATCAAATTTACCCCATGTCAGATTTTCGATATCTGTAACGGTTTTTGAGTTATTAGCAAAAACCAGCAATTTACCCCTATGTTCTATTTTTAGTAACAGCGGCCATGTTTTTCGACGAATCAAAAATCCCCACATCAGTTCTATGCAGGGTACCCTAAGCAACAATCTTACCAAGTTTCATATGATTTTGAATAGTAGTTTCAGAGAAGAAGATTTTTGAAATAATAACCTAAAAAAAAGCCAAAAATGTGAAAAAAATGCAATAACTCCTAAATGGGTTTTGGAATTTCCTTCAAAATTTCAGGGTAGGTAGATCTTGTCATGCTGATCAGTTTTACCCCATGTCAGATTTTCGATATCTGTAACGGTTTTTGAGTTATTAGCAAAAAACAGCAATTTACCCCTATGTTCTATTTATAGTAACGACAGCCATGTTTTTCGACATTTCAAAAATTTTAAACGATAGAAATTTTCCAGATGCCCTAAAGAACAATTCTGCAAAGTTAGGTTGAAGTCGGTCCAGTAGTTTAGGACGAGTTAACGTTTGAAAAAGTTTACAGACGACGACGACGACGACGACAGACGACGACGACGACGGACGCCAAGTGATGGCAATAGCTCACATGGCCTATGGCCAGGTGAGCTAAAAATGTGGAAAATAATATCCAAAAACATTTCATTAATGTGATGTTAGAAAAAATATTCTGTAGAAAAATGACAATTTGTCCATTGATATCTATGGGTGAAACCTTTTCTAAAGAGCAGATAACTCCATAAATGGGAGACAACTCACATGTACCAAAAAATGGGGAATATGAAAAACTTTTCTGCAAGGATGGTCTCAAGATTTTTTATGTTAATTTTTTTAACACATTATTTTCATACATATAATACTTTAGAGGATTTTGCAATTGTAATACTGCTTTATATTTGATAAATTTTTCAGAGTAAAACAATTGTAACAAATGTACATGTATATACATGTATGATACATCTAAAAAACGTTTGTAATAGAGAGTTTATTAATTTCTATAATTGTTATATTCAGTATTTCAAGGGGAATAATCAAAACCTCACTGATTTTTCAATTTTCAATCTATAATTTGAATAAAAGTTTGTTTAGTTGGGGTTTTACGCCATTTTCAGCACACTTGGCTATTTCGCGGCAGCCAGTTTTTATTGGTGGAGGAAGCCAGAGTACCCGAGAGAACCACTGACCTTCGGTAGGAAAATTGGCAATCCTGTCACTTAAGATTGGAGTCGAACACACCCCGTCACAGGTGAGATTCAAACTCACAACCTCAGCGTTGACAGGCTAGTGATCACTAGTAGTCATGACGAATTTCCTAGACCACTTGGCCACCGAAGCCCCTTGAATAAATGTCATTTTAAGTAAGTTTTAAGAAGAATAATCAAAACCTCACTGATTTTCAGTTTTCCACAAAAATTTTATTGAGATTATATCTCTCTGTCAAAGGACAGAGATGCCTGACTGATAGACTCATTAGAATTTTTAATTTTATAACAGTAAATTCTTAAGTCTTTATCACAATTGCTGAGCTGGTGAAACCTTAATAACTTGGTATCCACTCAGTGTTTCCAACAAACATTTGTCTATTAGTGGAATAAAAGAAAACCCGATCCACTGGTAAAAATAAACTTACAGAGTTGAAAAATAACTGGAATGGTTTGCATAGAAAATGTTACTGTATAAAAGATAATAGGACACTGAAAATCTAGTCGGGAAGATAAAATAAATCTGAATATGGAATGTGTGAGATCATTTAACTGCAAGGCAATTATATCGTTTAGCAAATGGTATATAATTTTAAAAATAAACCATTTTTTTAATACAAACTACAAAAAAAACCAAATAATACATAAGTCTTGAAGCAAATCTTTTGAGAATTTTCCTAATGAAAAAATGAATGAAAATATATTACAAACGTATCATAAAATGAAAGCGATGATGACCGGATTTATCTCCCCTGTAAGATTGTGGTTTTAATTGGATATAAACTAAACTACAGCTGTCGTTATTTTTTCCTCTTCCACTGCCATAACTGTCTGTCTATTCCTGTACATGACTTCATTAACAATTTCTGTCCATCTAATGAAACTTCCATACACTTCTGTGTATTTGAATGAAATATTGTATTGTCCTAAAAAAACAAGGGGTTTACATGTAATTGTGTTTTCAATTAAAAATGAACTTTTGTTTAAATTAATAAATCATTAACAATTATTTTCATCTTGCATGAGACCGCCTCTGTGGTCTCGTGGTAGGGTGATCGCCCCGAGTGCGGAAGGTTGCGGGTTTGATCCCCGGCCGGGTCAAACCAAAGACATTAAAATTGGTATTTGCTGCTTCTCTGCCAAGCACGCGGCATCTAGGAGTAAGAGCAAAGACTGGTCGGCTCGGAGTCAGTATAATGTGTCCGAGTGAGGTGATATGTCTTCCTGCGGACAGTTACCTCATGAGCTAGCACATTAAAAATCCGACTTAGCGTGTCGGTCTAGTACAAAGCAAGGATCATATTCATTATCATATCAACATGTTCTCGTCGTGATATGCACCTGGTTGCCACTTGGCGTTAAACAACAATTCATCCATCATCATCATCTTGTATAATTGGCTATTTATCTTATACTTAAACTTCCACATGTGCATGTATAAAAATCAAGAAGTACAAGAAAAAAAAATATCCCTTTATTTGGCCATCTAAACTTATATATCTGGTTTTCAGACACCACAGCCCCACTTAAAAAGCAGCTGACGGAAAAAGTTAAATTTGATTTCCGGAAAAAATTCACCGCCGTTAAGGTATTTTTCTGTCAAAATGATTATTGAAGTTTGGCGCCAAAAGTACTTTTCAAGCATATGCCGACCCAGACTCAATTTTCAAGCATTGTGTGACATTGATCAAGTCAAAAAGAAAGTAAACAAGGTATAATTGAAACTGGATGCAGTTTCGAATGTCTCCCAAACGAAGCTCTTTCTCTTTCAGGGTATTTTTGGAATTCCTAGTGTTTGAAATACTGGGCAAGTGTACAAAGAGATTGAGTATATGCAAAATGTTTGATATATGGTATTCAATATCTGCAGTTTTATATGTTGTAATCGGTATTAACATGATTAACAGATGTTTTATCAAAATATTTTATTATTGAAGGTGCAATGGCCTCCACCTCCCCTTTAGCCATTTAAGGGGGTGGGGCATGACCCCCCCTCAGACCCCCTATGGTACCAAATGATTCGTCTTATCATAAGGAGTAATAATATATATGGTTATAGGGTGGGGATCTCAATGGTTTTCAGAATAATAAGTATTTTGTCATTTGAGGGGGTGGGGCATGACCCCCCCTCAGACCCCCTATGGTACCAAATGATTCGTCTTATCATAAGGAGTAATAATATATATGGTTATAGGGTGGGGATCTCAATGGTTTTCAGAATATTTAGTATTTTATCATTTAAGGGGGTGGGGCATGACCCCCCTCAGACCCCCCTATGGTACCAAATGATTTGTCTTATCATAAGGAGTAATAATATATATGGTTATAGGGTGGGGATCACAATGGTTTTCAAAATATTAAGTATTTTGTTATTTGAGGGGGTGGGGCATGACCCCCCCCTAAGACAACGAAATGGAGGGTATAACATAAATATCCAAGGTAACAGGTAGTATTTCCAAGTCAAGATCACAAATGATCAAGTTATATCACTTTTCCCATAGACTTCTATAGTAAAATTTTGCAAAACCCCACCCCCTTTTGAGACCCCCAAAATATATGTTCCCTCCCACAGATTGAAAATTTTTTTTCGGGAGGCGTATCTAGGAATATGGGCCTATCAAGTCGTATGATATCAAGCGATTCCGTCTATTTAGTATTTTGTCATTAGAGGGGGTGGGGCATGACCCCCCCTCAGACCCCCTATGGTACCAAATGATTCGTCTTATCATAAGGAGTAATAATATATATGGTTATTGGGTGGGGATCTCAATGGTTTTCAGAATATTTAGTATTTTATCATTTGAGGGGGTGGGGCATGACCCCCCTCAGACCCCCCTATGGTACCAAATGATTTGTCTTATCATAAGGAGTAATAATATATATGGTTATAGGGTGGGGATCACAATGGTTTTCAAAATATTAAGTATTTTATCATTTAAGGGGGTGGGGCATGACCCCCCCCCCCCTCAGACCCCCTATGGTACCAAATGATTCGTCTTATCATAAGGAGTAATAATATATATGGTTATAGGGTGGGGATCTCAATGGTTTTCAGAATAATAAGTATTTTGTCATTTAAGGGGGTGGGGCATGACCCCCCCTCAGACCCCCTATGGTACCAAATGATTCGTCTTATCATAAGGAGTAATAATATATATGGTTATAGGGTGGGGATCTCAATGGTTTTCAGAATAATAAGTATTTTGTCATTTGAGGGAGTGGGGCATGACCCCCCCCTCAGACCCCCTATGGTACCAAATGATTTGTCTTATCATAAGGAGTAATAATATATATGGTTATTGGTTGGGAATCTCAATGGTTTTCAGAATATTTAGTATTTTATCATTTGAGGGGGTGGGGCATGACCCCCCTCAGACCCCCCTATGGTACCAAATGATTCGTCTTATCATAAGGAGTAATAATATATATGGTTATAGGGTGGGGATCTCAATGGTTTTCAGAATATTTAGTATTTTATCATTTGAGGGGGTGGGGCATGACCCCCCTCAGACCCCCCTATGGTACCAAATGATTTGTCTTATCATAAGGAGTAATAATATATATGGTTATAGGGTGGGGATCACAATGGTTTCCAAATATTAAGTATTTTGTTATTTGAGGGGGTGGGGCATGACCCCCCCTAAGACAACGAAATGGAGGGTATAACATAATACCTCGCCACTTCGTGTGGCGGGGTATAAAAACTTAAATATCCAAGGTAACAGGTAGTATTTCCAAGTTAAGATCACAAATGATCAAGTTATATTACTTTTCCCATAGACTTCTATAGTAAAATTTTGCAAAACCCCACCCCCTTTTGAGACCCCCCAAAATATATGTTCCCTCCCACAGATTGAAAAATTTTTTTCGGGAGGCGCATCTAGGAATATGGGCCTAGCAAGTCGTATGATATCAAGCGATTCCGTCTATTGGTTTATGAGAAACGGTGCACACAAGTGTTCGAAAAAACGCGCCCGGAAAGAAGAAAAATAATAATAATAATAATAATAATAAGAATAAGAATAATAATAATAATAATAATAATAAGAATAATAAGAACTGAGCAAAAACAACATGTCTCCAAACTTCGTTTGGGAGACATAATTAACAGCTGATAAACAATCATGGCAGTGAGTTTGACTCCATTATTTGTTCCAAACAAATCATTCAATGTAGGATACTTCCTGTTCAGTCTACAGTTACCATTAAACAGCTCTGCAGAAGAGTGATTGCAGAAATTGGAGGAAATTTGAGGCATTGAAAACAGATAACCCATTTGTATTACAAATGTATTAAAATATCATAGAAGTGAATCGATTCAAACTAGATTTGTGTGTCGCCAAAATAAACACGTAAACTGAAAATCCCTCGTCTCTTTTGAAAAGGAAATAAATTCCCTATCTACCTTGCCATTTTTGAAAAATCAATTGTCTGAGAACCAAAGAATTTATTTTAGGTGGCCTTATACTGCCTTCTTCAGGTTTCAGTAATACAGTGGAACCTCTGTAAACTGAACAGCTGTAGGACTGTAGAAATTGGCCAGTTTTCGGAGGTGCCAGTTTTGAGAGGTTCCGGACTGGACTGAAATCTGACCGGAAGTAAATTAATTGAAATATCGGAAGACATGAAAGTTACAAATTTACTAAATTTGCATTGTTTCTTCTTTTACTGTTACTAAATCTTAGTCTTTAAACTTTGTCATTAGTTTTTGGTAGAACAGCAAGTTAAAATCCTTTATTAGAACGACGTTTTTCCTGTACACATCAATGAGGCTTTCTTTAAAATACGCTACTCAATGAAGAGAATTAGAGTGTGGCCGATTTTTAGAGGTGTATTTCACAGGAATATATATGTTTTGGACCGGAAATTATCTCCGGTATTCGGAATTCAGAGGGGCCGGTTTTTGGAGGATTTCTTTAATTGAAAACATAGGTGTAAATTCCAGACCAAAGGAAATCGTTCGGTTTGCAGAGGAATCTGGTTTTCAGATGGGTCGGTTTAGGGGAGTTCCACTGTACATGATTTGATGATGTTTCAAAATGTTGCTTTGTTAAAAGGTTGTATCGAGCCTATTTGTGGTTTTTATTTACATGATACCATTATGAAAGAATTGTTATTCATCCTCTTTCACGTGATTTAATTCAAATGAATAAGCTGTTTTTTTTTCTTTTTTTTTTGGTTAAAATTTTCTTTCATTATAAAATCAGTTTTTTTTTTATGTTTAAGATGCTATATCAATATATAAATATTCTAATGCAGTGTTAGATGATGTTGATGGCACATGCAAAGCATTATTTCTAGATTTTAAAGATTGTGTTTTCACTTAAAATTTTTCCACTTGCATTAGAATTGAGATAATAGCATTTCATTTCAATATTTTCTGTAATCAATTTTTGATTTAATGTTGAAAATATCCTTTTAGTTCCACCTCTCAGGTGTTACCAGTAAATTCAATCTGAAAACATAAAATCCCCAACTGACACTGGCAAATATTGAAATACAATACTGTTATCTCCTATTTTACATTTTGTTTAATCAAATTAAGGTAAAACATTTTTCTGCAGCATTTGAGAAAGAGCACCATAAAATCCAATTTTTTTTAAAATAAAAACACTTTGTTGTTGTAAATTACCTCTCTATAGAGCCATTCCTGATTGCCTTTCTGTCCATGACATGGATATATTATAACATTTTCACCGCCAGAGAAATCCAGACAACCATCATCTCTTCTTATCTCTCCTGATTTACTTAACATCCAGTACTGAAAATAATTCAAATCTTAGCAAATGTCTTTTAGTAAATTATATGTACTCTCTCTAAACCTTGGTATATATATAAAAAAAAATTCATAATTTTAGTTATTCAATTTTAATCATCTTATATGTTGGCTGACATGTGCAATTACCTTCTTTTCTTGTGTATAATACAGTTTTTTACTCTCAAATATGTTTTTGAGAAGCGGGCTGCGTATTATACATGTACATGGCAATATAAGTTCTTAGTCTTTTTTAAGGTTCGATATCCGACCAAAATGAGACCAGGTGATGAAAGTATCGAGATAATTTTTGTATTGGAAACCCAATTCTGTCCAGTGTCTCATTAGGGTAGAAGTTTCTTTTGTTCATTACATACTTTATATATGTGATCTTACAGGGAATGGAGTTGATATATGCGAGAAAACTGAATAAAACATGCTTGTTTAGATGAAAATGACTGCACCGTTTCAAACACCACATTGTTTATTAACGTGAAAATTATTGAAATTTAAATAAAATGCTCCGCTGGGCGCAGCTTGATACGACCGCAGAGGTCGAACCCTGAACAGTTGGGGCAAGTATGGACACAACATTCAAGCTTGATACAGCACTGAATTTGGATTGTGAATAAATATTTGACACAGCATAGGTTTCTGACACAGAATGAATGTTGTCTAAGAACTTAAAAATTTTTAATTTACCTATTCAAACTATATCAGTATTATTTGCTTTTATATATAAATCAGAAATAACCAATTTAAAATGGAAAATTTTAAAGAAGTTTAATTTTGGACCCTTTGGACCTTAATGTAGACCAATTTGAAAACGGGACCAAAAATTAAGAATCTAAATATACGGTTAGATTCGGCATATCAAAGAACCCCAATAGTTCAATTTTTGATGATTCAATTTTTGACCTTAATGTGGACCAATTTGATAACCGGGCCTAAATATGAATTTCTTGCTATTGCGCAATACTGTGCAATTGAAGATTTCTTGCTATTGCGCAATACTGTGCAACTGAAAATTTCTTGCTATTGTACAATACTGTGCAATTGAAGATTTCTTGCTATTGCGCAATACTGTGCAATTGAAAATTTCTTGCTATTGCACAATACTTATTCTAATAATTTACACATCCTGTTTGGTGTGTATCTCTGGCCTTATCATTATTATTTGCTTTTATATATAGATCAGAAATTTAATAATAAAGTTTTTGGCAAATTTCCAATCTACAAATCAAATAAAGTTCAATTTTGGACCCTCTAAACCTCAATGTGGACCAATTTGATAACCGGGCCAAATATCAAAAATCTAAATACATGGTTAGATTCAGCATATCGAAGAACTCCATATATTCAGTTTTTGTTGAAATCAAAAAAAGTTTAATTTTGGACCCCGATTTGGACCAACTTGAAAACTGGGCCCATAATAAAAAAACTAAGTACATGTTCAGATTCAGCATATCAAAGAACCTCAAGAATTCAATTTTTGTTAAAATCAGTAAACTAAGTTTAATTTTGGACCCTTTGGACCTTAATGTAGACCAATTTGAAAACAGGACCAAAAATTAAGAATCTAAATACACGGTTAGATTCGGCATATCAAAGAACCCCAATAGTTCAATTTTCGATGAAATCAAACAAAGTTTAATTTTGGACCCTTTTGGCCCCTAATTCCTAAACTGTTGGGACCAAAACTCCCAAAATCAACCCCAACCTTCTTTTTGTGGTCATAAACCTTGTGTTTAAATTTCATAGATTTCTATTTACTTATACTAAAGTTATTGTGCAAAAACCAAGAAAAATGCTTATTTGGGCCCTTTTTTAGCCCCTAATTCCTTAACTATTGGGACCAAAACTCCCAAAAACAATCCCAACCTTCCTTTTATGGTCATAAACCTTGTGTTAAAATTTCATAGATTTCTATTTACTTATACTAGACTAATTGTGCGAAAACCAAGAAAAAAGCTTATTGGGCCTTTTTTTGGCCCCTAATTCTTAAACTGTTGGGACCAAAACTCCCAAAATCAATCCCAACCTTTCTTTTGTGGTCATAAACCTTGTGTTTAAATTTCATAGATTTCTATTAACTTATACTAAAGTTATAGTGCGAAAACCAAATGTCTTCGGACGACACCGGACTACGACGATGACGCCAACGTCATACCAATATACGACCGCAAAAATTTTGCGGTCGTATAAAAAATTGCTGAATTCTTTATTGTGGAACACATTTTTCTGGTCAGACCACGACTAACTTCAATTTGCCGCCGAAAAAAATCATGACTCAAGAAGTATTTTTCTTCTCCAATTTCAAAGGCCCAAAAAGGGTTGCATTTTAAACATAAGTGCGATTTATACACACCAAAAGATGGTAGCACAGTCGTAACCTCATTTTGTAAAATCCATTGTTTCCAGAGAAAAAAATAAAAATTTCATTATGGAATTTTAAATGTAAAAGGGAGATAACTCTGACTGTGAGAGTTATTAAATTAAATATTACATCTCAAGGTTACACCAAATATGCACCAAGTGCATGGAATTAAATTAATGGTTTTACAAATTTTAAAACTTTCAGCTTTTTTAGTGCATTTATTATTCTACTGGAAAAAAGTCCAAAAATCATTTTCCCGAAAAAAAAATAGAGACTGCAGTATTGATTTTTGAGGGAGTGGGGAATATAATCTACATATTAACTTGAATTGGACTTCACCTGGTTCCCTCCCTGGTTATTACAAACCAAGACTACATTTTTACCTGGCAACCTCACTGGTTGTTGCAAAGTCAACACTACAAGTCTTACCTGGTTTCTTCCCTGCTTATGCCAAGGAAAAAGATTACAGCCTTGACCTAGTTCCCTCAAAAGTTATATGACAAACCAATCCTTACATGGTCCTTGCTTATCAAAAGGCCAAGCCTAGATTTCTGTACCTGGTTACCTCCCTGCAATCTTATTCACAAAACTTCTTTGACTAAATTTCAGACCCAAGTCTTAATGACATGCTAAAGAGTTACGATTAAATTTACATAAGAATTTTTGAGACTATAACAAGGCCAAGACTACAGTCAATACTTGGTTCCCTCTCTGGTTATAACAAGTCAAGGCTACAAGCCTTACCTGGTTCCCTCCCTGGTAATAACAAGGAAAAAAACAATCCCTACCTAATTCCTTCTCTGCTTATATGACAAGGCCAAGATTACAGTTCTTACCTGGTTCCCTCCCTGGTTATGACAAGGCCACATATTTACTGGTTTATGCATGTTGTGTGAATCTACAGAACTGTCAACACACATTGGTTTGGCTTTACTCCGTATCTGCAGAATAAATAATATGTACTTTATCATGAGTGAACACTTCAATCATTAGGCTATCTGCTATATACAGATATTCATACAATGCAACCTGTCTAATCCGATACACTAAGGGGCCAGAGAATTGTGTCGGGTTGTACAGGGTGTCGGAATACTCAGGTTTCACTTTTGAACAACACAAGTATTGCCAACAATATCACGGGAAATAACTGTGTGTGTGTCATGAATGTACATGTATGACGGTTTAATTTAAATTGTAAATCTTTTTATTAATCCAGCAGAATTATCGGCATATTGCTGGTTATAAAATTCCTTCTTTTTTAAAATATCCGACACTATCCCATACTCCTCGACAAGTTGTTTTTGGGTTAATTTGGGAATTTTATCAGAGTCTTCAATCAAATTTAACTTTTCGTCTAAACTTAAATCCTTTCTAGCCCGTTTTGGTGAAGGCGAAGGAGAGACATTTTCCAAAATTCTCTTTTTACATTTAGATGTCGTAGCCATGTTGTATAATACTTGAATGATTTTTACAAAGAAACTGAAAATAACTAATATTAAAAATTGTATTTTTCATATAGGTAAACCTACCTGTAACCCTTAACGAGCCTCAACTCACCTTCCGATCTATAAATTTGAATGTACGCAATCATGTCAATTAACACGTGATAATTATTTATTTTAATTTATCGATTAGCAGATAAAAGGGTCGGATTAGACAGGATTAATTAGGTATAACAAATAACATCGGGACTTGAAAACATTGTCGGATTACGGAAGTGACAGGTTTCGGAATACACAAGTTTTTTTTAACAAAGATTGTTATAGACATTTTTCGGGACTGGAAATTTTTGTCGGATCTCACTTGTCGGAATACTCAGGTGTCGGATTAAGCAAGCTGCACTGTACATCTTTGCTAGACATGGGTTAAGATTCGCTTCTCTCCTCTTCACCCTTGGCAGACTAAGCCAGAATTTGTAAACCCAGTACAGCTTACAGTAGTCACACCCATTCTCATTACATCACTATTGACCAATTTATCGGTCAAACAGAAAACAAAATCGTACTTTGGAATTCCATCATCTGAACGAGGCACTAACCCAAAAGTTCAGAAATTTGATTAAACACAGTAAACGTGACAGTAAATATTGTTCTTTTGTCTTTTGGGTCAAAGTATCGTGGCATAATCTGTAAATTTCAATGCATTGTGCCATATTATTTGTTTACATTGTCGACGTGATTGCTGCATGATTCTGTGTTCTGACTAGATGCGGCTAGTCTCAGCTGCATCAAATAGAAATAAGTACCACACGGACATGAAATTCAGGCTTAATCTGCGAATGGTAAAGAGGAAAGAAGCGAATCGAAACCCTTTAAGCTAGTGAAGATAATCTTCAAACACCCTTGTTGAAGTATAACTGATTCCATTAGATGGTTTAGGAGGAGTTGTGCTTACAAAGTTGATACCCTATGAAGAATCAAATGAATGCTTAAGTCTGGTTATCTCCCCCTTGAGGATATCAGAAATTATTTTGTTTCAAGCATATATTCATACTGGGTAATAAATTGTTTGAATAATTTCCATTGAAAGTTTAGGAGAAATTGTGCTTACAAGGTCAACACCATTTAAATGATTAAATCTAATTATCTCCCCTTCAAGAAGTCAGAACAGAATTATTTTGAGCCACAGGCACCTTCATTCACATTTCAGCCTTTGTTTTGAGTTTCGCTGAATTCCATCAAACTGTTTAGGAGAAAATGTGCTTTCAAGGTCACTACAATATGACGAATCAAATTAATGCTAAAGTACATTTATCTACAATTCAAGATGTCTGGTATAGAATCATTTCATTACCCTAAAGTATAAAGTTTCATTAAATTCCATCCAATTGTTTAGGAGTTGCTATTACAAGATTCATGGACAGACAGAGTGATTCCTATTTACCACTCGAAACTATTTTTCGGAGGGTATAAATGTTAATTACCTCCCCTGATGCTATAGCTTCTCCTGGTACAAACAGATCTGGATAGATGTTTTTAACAAACCAATCAAAACTTTTACAATCTAATTTCTTCCTCAATTCTTTCCTTTCACTAACATCACCATAATCACCCTGAAATAAAAATAACATATTCTGTATTTAGTGATTTGCCTTGAAAGATACTGTAAATTCAGAAATTATTTATTTTTCCAATTTTCTCATTTAAGACCAAAATGCGATTTTAATTTTTGCGATATTGAAAAAAATCATATAAAAAATTCCAAAATGCGAGTTTAAATTATTGCGATTACAACCCTGTCTCATTTTTCGCAATAATAAAAACATCGCAATAATTTCCGAATTTACAGTAATATGTATGTTTTGGTAAGCAGTAACATTTTATTAAAATATTGACAAAATTGAATATTGTCTCTTATATTTACC
Organism: Mytilisepta virgata; assembly: GCA_028015205.1. Taxonomy (NCBI): domain Eukaryota; kingdom Metazoa; phylum Mollusca; class Bivalvia; order Mytilida; family Mytilidae; genus Mytilisepta; species Mytilisepta virgata. Next base: position 9,077,794 of record CM051514.1, read on the forward strand.
GGATATATGTTCTAACGTCAATAATACTCCGTGTTTTTAGTGAGAGTTTATATTGGTAGTACTTTAGTTTCTGTGATTTCTTGTTCCAATCCTGTTTAGTTCATTGTGTTTTTTATTCTTTTAGTTATACATGTATTTTCATGCCTTTGTTTGTCATGTTCCATTCTCATGAGCTTGTCTTCCCTTGTGATTTAAATTTTTCATGACTTTTCCCATTATTTTGTCACTTCTGTATTCTTTTGTCAACAATGGGAACTGTTAATTTATTTTTTCAAAAAAAATTTCCATGACTTTTCCATGCCTTTTCATGACATTTTTCAGACTTTTCAAGGCCTTTATTAGCCAAAATAAATTTCCATGATTTTTCCAGGATTCCTTGACCTGTGTGAATCCTGCGCCAATAAAACCTGGCTTCTACTATATAAATATTTGTGACGAAAGCGCAGTAATGTTTTAGGAGACAAATTAACTGGTTTGACCTCACAACATTCAAAATGTGGCAGTCCTGCAGTCTTTTTTCTATTGAGTGTAATTCTGAATGTGTCTAAATGCTACCATGATATCAAAAATGTAATTAAACAGTTGATGAACTACTTTTAAGTAAAATATACTTCATAGTAATCTGAAGTGAATGAGTGCATATTTTAGAACAGATGACATTTCTATCAAATATTTTGACCTTTTATGTCCTGTAAGTCCATACCGTGACAATCGTTATGAAGCAAAAGTAACATGATGGACAAAATAATTCATAAACCATAGTATATACTGTTAGAGTATTTGGGGTGTTATAAACAGCAGTAGATAAAAGTAAAACATAAATCACAAAAGAAAAGGAAGTTGATTTTTGGCTGAGTTGAAGGTTCTGGTAACAGGAATGACCATATTTGGTAACAGTAATGACAAATCGGAGCAAAATCCCATTTCTTAAAATAGTTTTTACAAGACTGCTATTTAACTGATATATTATGACTCCAAATGCAACTTATTTGTCTCATTCACAAATTTTGTGCTGCAATTTTGCCCATGAACCCCCACTTTTTCTTTTATAAGAATTGTATTTCAAATACCTTAAAATGGTATTTGACAAAAATTTTTGAAATCCTTTTTATTTTTTTAATACATTTTTGAGAGACTGAAGTTGTCAATGCAAAGACAATGAAAAATCCAGAGAAAACCCATTTCCTGCAAATTTCCAAGGCCTTATAGCTCTAAAATGAGCACATGAACTTGTATATTTTTCTTGCTTATTTGTTTACTATTCATATGTTCTCTCAAACTAAAACACCTATTTCAAATCCTATTTATTTCCTATTAGACCAGCGATCATCCTTAAAATGAGAAAAGCTATACAATTATGTGGTATTCTAACTAAGATTATTTCTTTTTTATCAATACACATACCAAATCATAATTAAATCTTTCGTAGTAATAATTTTTGTAATCATCCATCCAAACTTCAGCCAGACGTATAGAATTTTTCTTCACAACATTTACTCCAGTTCTCCATTTGTATGGGGACCTTTTACGGAAGATATGTCCGACGTGTGAACATGGTACAATTTCTAAAGTTCCTCCACACATCCATATCTGAAAAATATAACACCAAAAAATAAATATCTCAAATATAATGATAACTTTCTAAATTTTGTATATCATATCATAGTATGTTATTACATGGGCAGTTTGTATTAATCCTTTATTATGAACAAAGCAGTTGTAATGGGTTGAGGTCTTTTGTATTTGGCCAAGGCAATGCCAAGGGCCAATACAGCTAATCGAGATCAAATATGAATGTACGAGGACACAATACAGGATTAATACGAAAACACCTATTTCATACCTTTATAAACCAGTAACTTAAAATACAGTTGTATCGATAAACTGTATTGGCCCTTTGCCTTAGGCCAATATCCAATGTCGATCGACTGACTAGGATATAAAGCAGGATTACCACCAAGGCAAACATTGCCGATCTCTAGCAAGACAAAGATATACGGATTGATTAGACTGAAGGAAAGGCTACTAAACTGTTACCACAATACTTATGCTTGCAGGTGATTTATGGCTGATTGTCAGATAATGTATCTTTACTGAAGACTTATTAAACATTTACAGTTAGAACACGGAGGTGCAAGCAAATTCTTATGGAAACAAATTGTTACTTTAAGTAGCCAATAAGAACCTTTTTAAAACTGTACCAAATATGGTTTCGTATGATTTATCAGAGTTTTACTCCACTTTATAGTGGTGGCCAGTTTTCATCGGTGGAGAAACTAGAGTACCTGAAGAGAACACTTACCTAGGGAATGAAAACTGGCAATCCTTGTCAATTAAGATAGGAGTCACACCTCATCATAGGCTTGATTTGAACTCACAACCTCAGTGTTGACAGCCTAGCAATATTAGTAGTTACGACAAACTACATAATACCAAATACGAGATACAGACTTACCCTGAATGAGAGTTCTAAATTTTCTCCACCCCAAATATCCATACCAGGATCGTAAGTTCCCAGATGTGTAAAATATTCTCTACTGATGGAGAACAGACCACCAGCCATTGTTGGAGACCTAAACAAATATAAATTATTGCTAAAAATTTGTGTTAAAAGACTTTTAAAAAATTGAAATGAAGACTTGCATTGTTATCAGTAAAATATTATTTACTTATAAAAATCCAATTACCTTTTCTTTCATTCAAAAAAACAAAAAATATTTTGTTTTTATTGTCTGAGCAAACTTTTTCCTTAATAAAGTTAACTCTAAAAACTTTTATTGCTCTAATATCGAAATTTTGAATTTACTGTTCATTTAAAAAAATAATTTTTTTTTGAAAACTTGAAACTCTTTGCTTTAGTTTGCAAAACAGTAAGTTTTACCATTTAATTCAGTTTATTTATAAAGTATGGAAGAACATTTTATTGCAACATTTTAATAAAGCTTGTAAAAACGACAATGTAATATAGTATAATATTAATTATTTATAAAACGCCACCACAAAACATAGCTAAAAATACAGATGGCAAAATCACGTGCATATAATATAGCACACAGAAGTATGTGCAAATAAAGATAAGATGGCAAAATCACGTGCATATAATATAGCACAAAGAAGTTTGTGCAAACAAAGATATAATAAACAGCAGTGCATTGTATGAATAAATAAAGCGATATGTATAAAAAAAGATTGATAAAAAGACAAGCATATATATAAAGTCATCTGTATGCATTATATATATATATAAAACAATCAAAGGAGAACAATTGGTACCATTTTTTTTTATTGTCTTTTAGAAAATTTTAAAATGCACATACTTACTACGTCAAAATAAAAAAGTTAATGGATATATCTTAAACGTTATCATCTGATAAATTTTAAATCCGACTAAAAGCATCTATTAATTAAATAAAAAATCTACTGGAATTGGGTCAAATAAAACATCAAAGGCAATCCCTGGAATGCCAAAGTGAAAGTGAAAATAGAGAGTTTTTCACAACAAAATAAAAACGATATTAAAAGGTCAGAACAATGAAAAAAAGATCAGATCACAGCCTGAGCGTGGATAAATAGACTTGTTAGGCACTACATTAGATTTGTTAGTGTACAACATTTTAACGTGCTGACTAACCGAACAGGGTCGACGGGAGATTTACGTAATTTCTGTATATAATCCGGCGGCACCATCCATTTGAATATTAAGTTCCAGTCAAATTTCCCTATCTGTAAGTCTTTAGACTTATGGGAAATAAACTTAAAATCCTCGTCGGAAATTTGAGGAATCTGAGGATAAACAACATGTCGGGGGTCTTCGGCTATCCTATTCAACAACGGTTCTAGCCAACCTACAGAAAAATAATAATTCTAATAATCAGAATGTTGAAGGACCTCTTCCTTTGATCAAAGAAATGGCTAGCAGAGAGTAATTCTGCAGTCATGTTTCTAAATGCTTGTATATTATCTATCATATCAGAGGTGACAAGAGTTTTAAGAATTTTTTTTTCCTAGCCTACAATAGTTCAGTTCCACTATTAAGCAAGCATCCTATCACTAACCTAACTGGGTCAATAAAATTCTTCCTTAATTTTTGTATAGATTCCGGGAGAAACATCCATCTAAAAATTAAATTCCAGTCAAATTTCCCCACTTGAACATCTTTTGCTGGGAAAGCTTTAAACCGTAATGTTTCGTCTGATATTTGATCAATCTGGGGATAGACCACATGACGACGATCTTCTCCTATCCTTGACAACAGAGGTTCCAGCCATCCTACCATGGGAAAAAATATAAAAATCTTATATAAAAGTCAGGGTATTGACGTGTCTACCGAGAGCCCACCACTATTCACCCTATAAACACCATTTTTGCAGACGAAAAATGGCTTCTCTCTGTTAAGGATGAGCAACATCCTTAGCACATTACAGCCTCCTCTGCAGATGTGAAACAGAGAAGGCTAAAAAAAGAGAAGCCACTATAGGGGCAGTTTAGCACACACAGTGGAGAGGATTAGCATGAGTTGGTGTAACAATTTTTAACCATAATCGTCCATACAATATTTGTTTTAACGATTTATGCGATAAAAAGAAATAATTAAGTCACTGATTTAAGTTTATATGGGTATGTACCTTTTGTTATTGTGAAAGGGGAAGTAGGAAAGAAAAGGCAAGCAAAGTATTTTTATAGTGTGAGGTGTCACAATATTAGAGCATAGATATATTAATTAGGAAACTCAAGTTACAGTGACTAAAGTACACTACAAATGTGGCGAAACAAACCTTATCGGTGTGCTCTTGTCAATTAAGGCACGTTTCACGTCATCGGAGAGTGGCATCCAATTAAATACCAAATTCCAATCAAACCTCCCTACTTGAATGTCTTTATGTTTGGTGAATTGAAATTGTAAATTATCGTCAAGTATAGATTCGATAACTGGAGTGACCACGTGACTTTTGTCCTCGGCAATACGGGAGAGTAAGGGTTCAAGCCAACCTGTCAAAATTGTTATGTTCATTATAATTATTAATAAAAAAAAAAAAAAAGCGATGCATAATTTACCCTGATCTCTAAAAAAAAGGAAAAAAAATACTTGAACAGTATAATCAGTGTGACAAAGAATATGGTGGACAGGTTTGAAATGAAGTTTCCATGGTAACCATTTTGAACTGTTTAAATTTTTAGGCCATTCATTATGAGTAACTGTATTGGCAGATCATAAATAAAGGCAATAACAGAAGTGATGTTTATTGAATCAGAATCCTTTAGAAAATTTATTTAAATCGCTGTTCTCCACTGTTTATTATAAAATTTAACAAACTTGCCTTAATATGACATTTTTGTTTCATTTGAAAGTGTGTCTTTTTTTAACTGCAAGTTGTTTTTTGAGATTATCTGAAATTTGTCTTTAAATAAGAAGTGTTACACCATCTTGTCCCGATGCAATGGGTAGTTTTGATTATTGCCCTTGATCTACAGTCTGAAGCCCGACTATGGTAACTAAATGAACTGAGTCAATTATCTGTTCTGTGATGGGACGAAAATGAAGATATTTTTGATGTTCGAAAAAATTCTGGTTTATATGTTGTTATGTTCTGTGGTTGAAATTAAAATCTCATACAACTATTAAAAACACCTTTTTCCTACAACTAATTGTATGTGGAAAATTATAACTTTTAAATTTAACTACTGTAAATATGGAAATTATTGCGATGTTTTTATTATTGTGAAAATTGCGATCGGTTAGCATCGCAATATTATAAACTCGCATTTTTAATGCATATTTTCATGTCCGATTTATTCTAGATTTGTTTTCATTTATTCAGGTAAGCGTCTGGTCATTGATTTCCGACAAGAGGAGACAGGTGAATTGGTAGACACTTTGTTGTATAGGTATTGTTTTCACAGCTATTATATATATATATAATAACATTTTGAATTCTAATATTTTTAATCCCATTAATTAAAACGATTACTTTACATAAAATATAAAACTTCCATTTTCTATTTTTACTCGATCTCCGATCGCAATAATAAAACTTTTTTTCACACGGGCGGTGATCGCAATAATTTAACCTTGCAATTTTGCGTTGGGTAGAAGAATTGCAATAATAAGTGCACGCGAAAATTTCCGAATTTACAGTATCATATGAGATGTATACAGGGATTCAATAGTTTATTTAAATGCGTGACTTTTGAGGGTTTTAAAGGAAGAAAAAAAAGAAAGAAATGTACATAGAAAAATATGTCGGATATCTTTTTTAAAGATAGAATTTGTTTCCAATAGTCAAAATTAATTACTGTCTTCTCCAATGTTGAAATGCCAAAAATATTTTACGAAAGCAGACTTTCCATTCTTGAAATTCATTTATTTTTACATAATATATGACATTTCCATGAACAAATGTGACTTTGCTAAATATGATAAACTTTTGAACCATATTGACTTTTAAAATTTAAGACTTTACTAATTGTCGTTTTAAATATACAGAAATATAATTGGCCACAGATTTTCACCAAGAAATCCTGAAATATGAGACACAGTGAACTCAAATATTTCATCAAAATTTTTATAATATAACAATAAAAAACCCTTTTAAAAGAAATTAAAGGAAAAAATCATGCAAAATTTCCCTTGAAGAAAGCTTTGTCGCATAAATTTATATATTAAGAAAATAATCCTGCTGTTAACAAAACATGCAATTTTTCCTCGTAGAAAAGAAAGCGTTGTAACTTTTATTTATTAAGAATATTTTCCAGTTGTTTAAAAAAAAAACATGCAAAATTTCCCTCGTATTAAAAAAAAGCTGTTGTTTTTGTTTATACAAAAAATATTCTGCTGTCAAAAAAATCCTCTCGGCAGTTTCATGCTATTATAACCTTGTTCCCAAAAATCACCAGACCATGACAAACCTTATTGGCTTGGCATTTGATGTTATATTCTTTTTTATATAATCTGGTACCGTCATCCAAGAGAAATGCAAATCCCAAGTAAACCGTCCAACTTGAATATCTTTATATTTTGACATTTTCAATGTGAAATTATTGGCCTCAATGGTTTCTATCACTGGGGTGACAACATGGTGCTTATCATCTGCTATTCTTGACAACAATGGCTCAAGCCAACCTGTAATTCCAGGAAATGTCAATCAAATCATATAACATTTTCCTTTTTATTTATATCCATCAATTTATTGTTTGTTTAGTTGGGGTTTTACGCCGTTTTCAGCACATTTGGCTATTTCACGGCAGCCAGTTTTTATTGGTGGAGGAAGCCGGAGTACCTGGGCCCCTCCATAAATTTAAACTCTTCTTAAAAACTATAAAATTTTTTGCACATTTACTTTTCAAAAAAGTATAAATTGCCAATTTTTAACAAGAATAATTGTTTCAAAAACTAAAATATCTAATCAGAAAACAAAATACAATTCATGCAAAAAAAATTGTTTTTTTAATCTATAATAGTTCTATGTCTAACCCTAAAAACAAATTCAAAATCATTGTCAAATTATTTACATGCAAAGATGTAAAATTTTAACTGACAACAAAAAATATTTCCTATTTTATGAAACATGTGGCATGACTTCATTTATCAAGTCAGGGTTTACTAGTGAAGCTAGAAAACATACATAAAACCCTTACACAAAACATAATGAAATCGATCCTAACAGCAGATAAAAAGGGAGATAACATACAGAAGCATTTCAGAAAGAAAACAGAGAGTATCTTCTTCCAATGTTTTACCGACATAGGTATATGAACATTAATTCTTTATTTTATCTTTGCATATGTGAAAGAGAGAGAGTTCAAAAGGTCAATCTGCAGTGCTGCTACTAGCTGGGAAGTACTTCAGCATGAGAAAGGGTAGCCTGCCTACTGGTAACTAACCATACTGGTGCTATTTTAGAAGATCTTATCTGACGAGTTTTTTCTGGAATAGGCATCCAATCAAATGTCAGATCCCAAGTAAATCTCCCAACATGCACTTGCTCGGCATTAAACCATACAAACTGTAGATTATCATCCCCAATGTTGTCAATAACTGGAGTAACAACATGCTCTTTGCCTTCTGCAATTCTTGACAGTAATGGCTCCAGCCAGCCTATTTCAAACATACACACGACCTTGTCTGATTAGATTTGTTTCATTCTTTGGACACCAAAATGCAACCATTTTGATTCCTAAGTTGATTAATTTTTAACTTCCGAGATCAGAGCACCTGAAAACTTAAATGTCGGGTATTCAATGTAGTCGACACCTGATGTTCTATTTATAAAACTAGTAGATGTATAAAGGACAAGAGCATTGGCGGGGGCTAAAACTACAGTAACTGTTAGTATTGACAGGCAAAAAAATATTGGACAAAATCTGAATAAAATATAAAATCTACCAGCATCTTTTTCTACTCTTAAAATTTCACACATTTTCATATTCCTAAAAGCTTGAATTTGAAAATATACAAAATACTGCAAATCACTAATCTTCATTTATCATTAAAAAAAAATACCAAAAGATTTGAAAACTTCTCCAGTTTTACTCCAAATGTTTTGAAGATGGTAGCCAAACAACAACAAAAATTCACCATAAAAATGTCAATAAATCTATATGTCCTTGTTTCTAACCTCTATACACCTAACCAAATATGTAATTTCCATGGAAATATTTTTCCTACATTGTACACTGACAGACCTATTGTTGAGGGGGCGTATTAGTTTGTGCAGAAAATGAAAAAACTGTTATTAATGGGGCTGATTAGTTTTGTGCAGAACATGCCATCTGTATGTTTAACTACTTAAGCATAGATTTTTCTGCCAACAAATAATATACAGGAAAATTAATCTCTCATTCCTTAAATGGAAGCTTGACACAGCATGCTAATACACAATTTCTAATACTATAATATACTGTCTCTATTACTTGAAGACAACATGTGACAATAACATGTAACCATGGCAACAATTTGTACCTGACCGGGGCCCAGTCCTTATAATGACGCCTTTCTCGTTCATGTTCGGGGATTGCATGCCAGTTGAATTGCAAATTCCAATCAAACCCGCCAACGCTTGTGCTTTTAGCACTGCCATATTGAAATTTAAACGTGGAATCTTCGATTACATCGATAACAGGACAGACAACGATTGACCTATTTTCAGCTATCCTGTCTAATAAAGGTTCAAGCCAACCTAAAAAGGACCACCATATTCATAATGCAAAAATTTATTATTAGTAATATAAATGTAAAATGGCAATGTATTGAGTGCCAAAAGAATAGAGCTATATATTATTATTAAAAAGATGCTGAACATTAGGGAGTCGTACATTGACCAAAATAATTCATGTAATCATTTCAGAATGTTCAGCAGTGAGGTTTTACTCAAATAAGGATGAGATTTTGAATTAACTACAGGCTCCCAGAAGCTTGTATCTCTCACCTGGAAATCATGTGCAGAATAAATTGTTTTACTATGTCCATCCTGACTGGCAGTCTGGAACATTGCTGTTTGTTAAGTTCCAAATGGCTCTGACACTGGTTTTGCCAAATTGATCACTGGTTTCAAACAAGAAGATCTTTCATTGAATTTTCCGATAAGGTCCTATGTTAAAATATGTTGGATGGTGGGCAGGCTCATCGGATACAAGTCTGAAAGAGGACCAATTAAGGACCATTGCTGCCATTAGTTTTGTTCCAATTGACTTAGTGGTTTCAGACAAGAAGATGTGGCAGCCATCTTGAATGGTGGGTGGGTCCTCAGATACAATTCTGAAAGAGGACCACCTAAGGATCATTGCTGCAAAGTTTAGGCTTTGTGGTTTCAAACAAGATGATCTTTAAGTAAATATCCCTCAGGGTCCTATGTTAAACTAAGTTCGGCTGTCATTTTTGATGGTGGGCAGGGTCACAGGATACAATTCTGAAAGAGGACCACCTAAGGACCATTGCTACAAAGTTTTGTTCAAATTGTCCTAGTGGTTTCAGATGTGAAGGTCTTTGAAGAAAAGTTTACGATGACGGCAGACTCAAGTGATGGAAATAGCTCACATGGCCCTGTGGGCCAGTTGAGGTTATAAAAAATGTTGTGAATTAGAGGAATTTCAGTTTATCATGATTATACCAAAAACTGAAGCATTTATGGGATGAACACGGGTGAGTCTTACCTATAATGAGTGAGATATAGTGAGATAAGGTATACTGTATCATACAAAAGACTGACCACGACAATCTGAATCATTTCACTTCTTACTTTATTGGAAAAATAATATGATTTTGAACTTATTATTGGCTTCAGCAAATTATTTCAATTTAGTAGTATAATAAGACTGTAGCATGTGAAATTTTCGGTTAATTAGCTGTTTAGATTGCAAAATTAACAACTTTAATAAAAATCCAAAATAAACTTGGTGACTTTAAATGCTATTTGTACCTTCAGCACATTCACAATGTGAATCGAGATACGTCAAAACTGTTCCTGTTGACGCAGAATATCCAAGTAATCGTGCTCTTATTAATCCTTCTCTTTGTTTAGTCCGTACCACTTTTACTTTTTTCAATTTTGCTGCATAGTCTTCTAATGGCTTTTTCAAATGATCTGAAAAGAAATGAATAGTTTTGATAATATGATTTGTTTGTTTAGTTGGAGTTCTACGCTGTTTTCACACATTTGGCTATTTCGTGGTGGCTTTTTTTTAATGGTGGAGTACCCGGAGAGAACCACGACCTTCGGTAGGAAAATTGGCAATCCTTGTCAATTAAGATCGGAGTCAAACTCACCCCGGCACAGGTGGGATTCGAACTTGCAACCTCAGTGTTGACAGGCTAGTGATCATTAGTAGTCATGACGATCTACCTAGAGTTGATAATATGAAGAATAGTAGCAAGATAAATATATTGTTATCACACATAGCCTTCTACTATAACACAGTTATAATATAATCTGCCAGAGGCATAATTGAGGGATGATACTGTTGAGCAATGAAAACCAAGATGATATGAAAAAAGACCATGTATACAGGCGAGAAAACACACCTGTGCTGACATTGCAGTTCATGAAAGTGACTTTATCACTATTTTAATTACTTCTGCTTGTCTGTATTTAGCATGTAGTGTTTTGGTCTGTTTGCAATACTGTTCTCACATTGTTTTGATGATTTACAATTTTGTCAAGGAACAAAGATAAACTAAGAAAATAAGTGCGTCATGGTGTAATGTTGTAGTGGTTAGCACATCAGACTACAAAGTTCGCTGGTTTGATTCATGTGCCAGACGAAAATTTCAGGGATCAAATTTGCGATGCCCTATCGACACCATTTGTGTGGATGGTCTTGATTATAGATGCTAGTCCGACAGATGGGGATGGAAAATGGCTGTCCCATGTTACAGGAGAGCAACAGTAAACCTTGAAATTTTACCTGTTTCTATAGCTACTATTAACTAGAGTTACTGTGGTCTGGTGGGCCACAAATACCCCCCGCGCCAACTGCTTTGTAAACCTGTCCACATAATCTGTCCTTAACGGACTATTGATACCCCCCGATAATGCATCTGTTGAGCCCTCTGCACTTTAGAAAGTAAAAGCTGTAAGAGGAATAGATGAAACACCCTGCAAAGTTTCAGACCATTGATTTAAAGCTGTAAGAGGAGTTGATTACACAAAATGGGTACTCTTCATATAGAATATTGTTGGAAAATGAGCAAGTTCAAAATGCAAAAATGATGATAGAAAATCTTAATGACTTGCTGCAGGTATGTAGATCACCAGTAAAACATGCCGAGTCAAAATCTTATGGGCGTTTGCAAAGACGAAAGTTCTACCATCAGTCAAAGCGCCGTGAGGATAAGTCAATGTTCATTCGAGCGCCCTTTAACTTTATGCCTGGACATATCGACATGTCGCGAAAGGTTCCGAGCGAATGTTGCGTTTTTCTTTTTTTACAGTTTTACTTAGTTGACGTAGAAAAAAAGTTTAAGAGGGCGGAAGGCGTAATTTGGGGGTCTGAAAATCGTAGTGATAACGCTAAAATCGTAGCGGTAAACAGGTCCGAATAATAGGCTGTAACAGGAATTGATAATACAAAGCATGTACACGAGGTTCGGACAGACAGACAGACGGACAGACAGACAGACAGACTGAAACCTATATACCCCCCAAAACTTCGTTTTCGGGGGGTATAATAAACTGTATACATGTAGTCTAGTCAATCTAGCAGAAATTTTACCCTAACCTTAAAGTAATTGCAACAGAAGATTTTTAAGTTTTAATCTTTAGCATTATACCCCAAATATACACAGGAAAAAGTCCAACAAAATCTAACTTGAGGAAGACTAAAAAATCACGATTTCAAAATTCCTATGGAGATTTGCATTGAAAATGGGAGATAACTCTGCAAAAAAGGCAGAAATATCAATAAAAATTGATAGAAAATTATAACGTTACGGCTTCTATTCAGCAGAATGTATTAATTCTTGATATTCTAGCCGTCTTTAGAGTATAACAAACAACTCTAAAAGTGTTTTCATATGTTTTATCAAGCTACAACTTAGATTTCTTAATTCACTAGTTGACCATTTATTAAATTTTTCAACGTGTCAAGGTAAAGAATCTCAAATTTAATAAAAATGATTAAGCATATATTCTTCTCTTTGTGGTTTAAAGTTTCTTTAAACATTGTAGATGCTGAACAAATATAATTTACAGATATAAACAATACCAAATTTTCACATTATTTTTTCAAAATGGTCACAAAGCCACAAATTTGCAATTTCTTTAATGAAAAATGTGCAAAAAAAATAAAAATACCCATAACACTTCGGTTTTGTACATTTCATGAGCAGAATATTATGTAATATAGTCAAATACGAACTTATAACCCCATCAAAGTATCATACTTTACATGAATTTTAAGAAAATCAACCAAAAACTGACAAAAAAAGGCTAATTTTTGCAGAGTTATCTCCCCTTTCCAATGTTAATTTCCATAGGAAATTAAAAATGCTGATTTTTAGTTTTCCTCATGTTAGATTTTACGGGACTTTTTCTGTGTATATTTGGAGCTTAATGCTGTAGATTAGAACTAAAACATTTTCTGTTGCAATTAGTTTGAGGTTAAAACTTAGTTTGACTGGACTAATGGGTGAAAGTACAGAAGGTGCCATAAAGAGGAAATTGGGAAGAATCCAATATTTTATATAGGAATATACAGAGACTAAAATGGTCAAAATCCGGAAATCCGGCAAATTCCGGAAAACTTTCAGGCGTGTGTATATTTTCCGACAATGTATATATATATTGTATATATATTTTTCCAGTGATATACCTCTCGACTCATATAATTATATGTCTGCTAAAATCAGTCTCACCCATATCAGAAAAATCATCCACCAATATAACCTCCTTTAGCAGATGTGGTGGTGATCGGTCTATAATACTGTGTACAGTACGCAGGAGAACACTCCAAGCCTCGTTATGGAAACAAACAACAACGCTGGTATCTGGCAAGTTGTCACGATACTTCTGAGTTTTACATCTGGAAAGCAAATAGATTAACTTTACCATAATTGAAATTAACTTAAAAATAATTTTATTTTGAAAGATTTTACATCCGGAAAGCAAATCGAGTAACTTTACAATAATTGAAATTAATTTAAAAAGACTTTTATTCTGAAAGGTTAACATAATTAACAGCTATCATTACTTTCCTGTCATCTCTAAATAACTTAAGATTTGGGTATTCAAGTTATAATACTTAAGGCATGTTTTATTTTTTTCAAACATGTTTTTGGTTTTTACAAACAAATAACCTGGTTAAGCTTTAACCTGAAACACTTTCAAGTCTTTAAAAAAACAGCATGCCATTTTAATAACAACATTGGCTTTTCAACAAAGCTGCCATCTTGGAAAGGACTAAAACGTGCTCTTGATTCCGGTTGAAGGTTTCATTAACCAAATGGGAGGACAAAAACAAATAAAATGCCTATAACCATTAACCATAGCTAAACCAGGTTAATCTTTCAAGAAAATAAAAACATGCCTTGTGTGTGACTGAACTTAAACAGGAACATTTTGTATGGGATGAAGTCAGTTGGTTTTTTTTAATAAACATATTACCATTTTATCATTCTTAGGACCAAACAAAGATTATAGACAAAACAAATTTTTAGTCTGGAATTTGTTTACTTGGTTGGAAACATATATTTCATTCTTTAGTATGTTAAGATAATGTTCCAACTCAGGAATGTGCTATGCTAGGTCTAGGAAAGAACTTCTACCCTTGATATGTATTTTCTTGATCAGAAACAGAAAAAAAAAATTCTGGGATGTTGTCTTGGAGTAAAACAAATACGTGTAATATTCAGGCGTGTGTTAGCTTGGTCAACGGAAGCTTTACCCTGAGGTGTGTTAGCTTGGTCAGGAAGACCTTTTATTCTGAAGTGTGTTTAGTTTGGTCCAATTCAAGTGTACTGAATTTGTTAAATTAAATTTGTAGCATTCAATGGTATACTCTGTTTTCTGTTAGTGGAGTTTTACATATTTAATATGTACCCTTCAACAGTTCACTGTAAAAAGTACCATTTGGATTAGCCTATATCAGGGACACCCATGACCAATATTTCGGGACCTTAAATCTTCAAAACAACGTCAGAATAAAATTGAATCAGCCTCAACAAACTTTCAAAACATATAGTAAAAACTAACTGAAATAATGATAATAAAAATTTATTGTGCAATCTTAGGCCATTTAAAGTTTGGTAAAATAAAAAATATCGAATAAAATCTTTCCCCCGCCAAACATTTTTTAGAATGTTGGATGTAAATCTATCAATATTAACTCGAATTGGCCTTACTATCAAATACAAATTGGGGTTTTTTTTTATACTTTTCGATCAGATTTTATCATATTTTCAGTGATTTTGTTAATTTCGATGTCGACTTACTTGACATCAAAAGTGTTACTTTTTCTCAATGAGATATTTTGACTGATTCCATTTTAATCAATAAAACATATTTATAAGAAAGACCTCAGGGATATTACCCCAACACAGCAATCAATCTCCAACAATTTTTTGGTGTCTCTGGAAAACTTTGACATAGATAAAACTCTAGTAAGATTGAAGGCATAATTTTAACTACATTAAAGGCATAATTTTTCTTAGAGGATTTAATTTCCTTTATTTCGTGTGTATGTATAATAAACAGAACATATTTATCCACAACAAAATATGACCCCTTAGCTAATCATGCAATATTTGTTAAAATTGGAATCCATTAAATTCTGTCCCCATGAAATTATTTTCTGAAAGGAATCCCATAAAATTTTAATGTTCAGGTCAATTTCAAAAATAATTAAAACTTGTCTAAATCAAAGTAAAATTGTACATTGAACATGTATCTCAATTCATAAAAAAAATTCTTGGATCTGCAGGCTGTCCTTGAAAGCCAACTAAAAAATAGATTTTTTCCCCCCTTAAAAATATTTTTTTAAGCCCATTTCCAACTCCATCCCTGCTGGTGTCAGCAGTTAGATTATTATACCCCATTTTCCTGAGGACTGATATGAGTCGAGGGTAGATATCAGGACTGATATGGAAAATGGGGCATCGTAAACTGTTTGTCATATACATGTGCACCTATTTTCAATGTGACCAACAAATTTTACCACTTTTCTCTTAAAAATCATTAATAAAATATTGTAAGCAATAGTTGAATGGATATTAAGAACCTCCTCTGATATGGAATTCTCCTGCTGACTTTATATCATCAGCTACATCATTGAAAATTTAAGTACCATTCCATGTAAAATTCAAAATCCAGTGTCACATGATAGAAATCAATCTTCTTTTCATGTTTGTTTTTGCATTTCTTTTGTATATTTATCAACAGATCTGGTGAATTTATGGTGGAACATTTATGACGTCACAACTGTACTGATAAGGATTTATTGCCCTGATATGGATGTGGAATCGTCTCTTCGAGCTGTATCATACATGTATTAGCAAAACTACCTATATCAATGCTAAGTATATGATAAAAATATTTTTTTTCGGCTTCCTCCACCAATAAAAACTGGCCGCCATGAAATAGCCAAATGTGCTGAAAACGGCATAAAACCCCAACTAAACCAAACTAAACCAAACAAAAATTGGATGAAAAACAAAATTTAGAAATCCAACTACCGGTACATTGTTTTTTTTTCCCTTTCCCCCTGTATCTCGAAAACTGTATACCAGTAGATAGGAAAAATCTGTTGATATACTACTAAAAGCACTCATCAAAATAAATTAAAAGAAAAAATATCCAATGAAATTGAAATGAAAAATCTAAATTTTATGTTTCTTCCAAAATTACTAACTTTGACCCCTTGTATCTCGGAAACAAAAGAAGATAGAAACAATATGTTGACAATACTAATTATAGCACTCATCAAGGTAAGTTGAAAGAAAATAAGAATTGGACGAAAAAATAAGAAATTTGCATTTCAAGCCACACTGCTTTTTGTGGCCCTTTAACCCCTTATATATCAAAAACCATAAAAGATGGAAGCATTATATTCAATTTGACATACTACAGGAAGCACTCATCAAGATGAAAAAAGAAAACAATTAAAATCGGAAAATCTAAATTTTAGGTGTTCTGCAAAATGGCTAATTCTGGCCCCTTTAATCCCTTTTATCTCTGCAATGATAAAAGTTACACCAAAATTCTTGGAGTAACTTTTATTATACTTCTTATGACTAATCATTAAAAAAAATCGTCCAAATCGGTTAAGAAATAAAAAAAGTTTAGAAAATTAAGTCGTGTCTCTTTTTTGGCCCCACATCTCTAAAATGATAGTGCAAAACAGATCTAATCAGATAAAAATTCAAAAAGTTACAACAATACTACATATCATAAAGCCCTTAATAACCCCAAGAAAAAAAGGGAGTGGCCAAACTTCCCAAAATCAATCCCAACCTTTACTTCTTATGGGGACCATTGTGGTAAAATATTATAAGGATATGTTCAATAGAACAAAAGTAAATGAGTGGAAATAGAACTGTCTACAGACAAAGTGACGACACCCATGACAACGATGACATTAGCTCATACCATAATACATCCGCAAATATTTGCAGTCATATAAAAACAAACAATTTTGAATTTTTGCAACAGACGTAACACTGCTATAAATGATATAAGGAGCACAAACTGTTGCTCTATTGACTGTCAATCAACAGAAACTTAAAGCTCGGTAAATTGTTTATAAAAATTGATTTTGAATCGAGGTATTAGCAAAGATTATTTCATACTGTCATGGAATGTTCAGCAGATTAATGAGAATTTAATTGTAAGATTTATGACGTTATAAAATCAGAAATCATATCAACAGTCAGCGCTTCAAAACAGTAATAATATTATATGTATACTAATAAATTTATTACCATAAAGCAGAAACTTATCACTTAAGTTTCAATTCTAATTCATTACTTTTTCACATCAGATTCTGATTCACTGGGGATACATCAGCACTCAGTTTTATTTCTAGTTTTAGTTGGGGTTTTATACCGTTTTCAGCACATTTGGCTATTTTAGCAGCAGCCAGTTTTTATTGGTGGAGGAAGCCGGAGTACTCGGAGAGAACCACCGACCTTCGGTAGGAAAACTGACAATCCTTGGAAATTAAGATCGGATTAGAACACACTCCGCCACAGGTGATATTTGAACTCATAACCTCAGTATTGACAGGCTAGTGATCATTAGCAGTCATGACGACCTACCTAGACCACACGGCCACCGAGGCCCCTTTATTTCTAGTTCAGAAGTGTTAACAAACTGATATACACTGAAGTAAGAAATGTTAACACATGGATTTACTCTGAGTCATAAATGATTAACAGAGAGATTTACAATATACATTTTGAAGGTTTGATTAATCCCAATAGCGATCTATTACATAGGTAGTAATTGTTTTATCACATGAATGGGAGAACTGTATGTTCACTTTCTATTTTAAGAACAAATCTGTTACTATCACATTCCTCTTGACCAATCAGGATCTATCTTAATCTCTTTAACCGTGCAAGCGGAATTCTTGCACTAAATTTAGATACTTCTCAGTAACTATCATCAGTACTCAAGACCTTGTAGACATTTCTCAGCCAATCAGATAATAGAAAAAATATGGTCATGTAATAATTAGGTTTACTTCTAAATCTAAGTATTAACACTTAGTTTTCATCCAATACACTCGGAAGTGTTATCCAACGAAGTTTTACTTCTGAGTAAGAAGTGTTAACACTTGATTTCAGAAAAGTAAGCATTTAGTTACACTTCTGCAGGATGATATTTCAATGACGCCTGTACGATATCATAATAGTGTCATATGTAGCACTACTGTACAGCAAAAGTTCATTGTTGGATAAAAAACTTACTTTAAAGTTTTATTTTTCATACACCCCATGCCCTATCCCTGTAGTCTTAACTTAATTTGGAAAATTTTGATTAAATCACATTTTATGATTCTTTCATTGATCTTTAGATGTTTTCCCTATATAGACAAGAAAATGTCTTTTTATACATACTCTTCATCTCTGACATCGGGCAGACTTCTGTGTAGTGATATCATGTTACTAGCATATTCATTGAATGCATTTCTCTGCCAGCCATCATCGTACTTTTTACGTTCTTCAGGACTTAATTTGTCTTTGTTTATTTCTACAGCTCGTCCTTGCTCTCCTGAATTAAAAAATTTTAACATCTCATTTATCCTTAATACATTTTTGCACTGTTTAAGTGTTAATTAAAAAATTATTGCAAATGTTCAACAACTTATAATAATACATGTACAAATATTAATAAATTCCATTCCTGTAACAAAAAATTATTTGATTCCAATTCTGATGCACAAGTTGTGCTCAAGGCCTAAAATGTTGAAAACAAAAAAATTAAATACTCCAAAACGTCGAATTGCAAATTCAAATGCCAAAATGGTAAGCCCAAACCATCTAAAATTCATTTGTATGTTTAGGAGTTTAGTGTGATGTGCTGAACTAGTATGCATTATTGTTTAGGGGCCAGCTGAAGCCCACCTCTGGGTGTGGGATTTCCTCGCTACGTTGAAGACCCATTAGTAGCCTTGAACTGTTTTCTGCTCTTTGGTCAGGTTGTTGTCTCTTTGACACATTCCCAGTTTCCAGTCTCTATTCTATCACTTAATTTTGTTACAGCAAATTTAAAGTACTTTCATAATAACTTGCATTCGGTTATTCATAAAATTTGGATTCCACTGCACACACTTCGTGTGCTTATGAAATATTTAATTATTTGATACCTGACAATTTTTATCTTAATGCTGTAATAAAATATTACAAGCAAAACGTAAAATTAAAGGCTTATAATTATTGTTATCTTCTACCTGTTGCTTGTTTTGCAGTTAAAACATTCCAATAATTTCTAGATTTTCAATGCCTTTTCTGCACCACTTCTGACAGTGTTAAATATTTCATTATTTTTTTTTTCAGATTCAATACTTAAATATAGGTGTTCTATTTTTAATGGTTTAATTGAATGATAAATACATGTATTAAAGAACCCAGCAAAATATGAAGAACATACTCTATCACCTTCCAAAATTTACTGAACCTTAAAATTTTTCTGCTCACAAATCTATTGAATGCATGTTAAAGCCAATACATAGATTACACTGTAAAACTGTTGCCCATGACAATAAAACATTTCTGTGACAAAACATTTTCTCTTGTGATTTCACCTTACCTCTGACTCAGCAATGCTCAGGTTAATAGTTGAGGTATTTTTCCCATACAATCTCATTTTGGTATACGCTAGGATTTGTCCTTTTTTTACCATCTGCACCCAACTTTGTTATTTTTCATTTGTGAAAAATGTTTTCTTCAGCATCATGCTTATATAACATCTTGATCATGGCCGTGTTTTATTAAATGATATTTGGAGTGATAAACAATATATATCATAAATGGTCAGGAAATTTGCAAAAATTGCTAGCCTGCGTACTAAATATCGCTTGCCTATCAAATTGCAATATTTAACTGTCTAGTATTTTTTCAAAATTTCCCTCCCAATCATGATATCTGTTTTAATATAGTTCTTCATATTTTTGTATCAAAAGTTTTTCCACATGTGTAATCAGGAAGTACAATCTCAGACACCTTATAGCTGGGTGAAGTGAGTTTTAAATTGATTTAGTGTCACACGCTTTTTTTCACTTGAATGGACCATGCACGTTACTAAGCCGCAAAAGAATAAATCTATTATTATACCTTCTGTGCGATTTCTTTATTTTTCTTTTATTGAGAAATTTGTGAATGATCATGTTAAAATTAATATCAGCTGTTTTCAGTGTGATATTATGAATATCCATGTTGTCTTAAATCATAAGGGACGAGATCAAAAGTTCAATGTAGGATAAAAAACTTAATTCAAATAGTTTGGGGTGTGGGGGGAGGGGGTGGGGGATGGGGGGAGGGTAAAAATCGTTGCAAGTTTTGTTATCCGACATCGATTTTCGGATTGAAAAATACAGATTCAAGTGATGTCCAAGTCAATATACAGAACAAACATACATTGTTGCGGAAAAACAGGACCCTTAATACAAAAAGTATACTCAAAGCATATGCCCATATTGGTCAATCAATTTTTCCCAAATTAAGTTAAGAGGGGGGATGGGGGGTCAGTGAAAAAACTATGTGAATTAAGTTTTTTATCCTACATTGAACTTTTGATCTCGTCCATAAGCGAGTTGGGATTGACCAAAACTCAAAAGAAAGTGTAAACACAAAATGTTTTCAATTTCATTTGATTAAAAAACGACATATATCCGATTCTCATTCATATCCATTCGGCGTGAGAACAGGGAGTATAAGAAAGAAGATGATTATACATCATAAAGATCAAAGACGACATACACAAAATATATAATTATAATTTATACAAAATTTATGGAAAAATCCGTATTAATTTATTTTTCCGCCATAAATCTGATCATGCAAATAATAATATTTTCTCAAAGACCATCCATCATTTAAGCTGCTCCATCTGTTGCCTGATTATAATATAGCGGTTAACGAGGCATTAAAATCAATATGTCATAACAAAACGAATATGATGGTGACATTCTGTTGATAAAATCAATTGTCAATGTATAATCTATGAACAATTAATAGCTTTTTATCAATGTGGGAGGTTATTCCGATTCACATAAAGGAGAGGACTGGTGACTTAAATAACTTTCCTCTAATTCTAAACTGGTTCTTACTGATTTGATAGGTTTTCATAAACTAACGTGATGATTAAATTTTGGACTAGCTGTATTTCACTTTTGAATCTGTTCGAAACATTATACTTAACGTTTTTATTTCAATCTATAGAGAAACAGATTCTATTACTTTACCTTGTAGTTAACAAAATTTACCGAGACTCTTTCAAATTTTAACCAAGCTCCACACTTTAAAGTTTAAAAATTTAACCTTTGAACAGGTATAAATACATCAACAAGATGATATGGTATACTAATGTTATCAACCATAAAAATTCTAATCACTGAGTACACGTGGTGCTGTAGTAGTTTCCAAAACAAACTAGAGGCTCAGTGGGCTGAGCCTGTATCGCTCACCTGACAAAATGCTTCTACAAACTTCCATTAATTCTTTGGTTGAATTTGCTTCAAAAGTTTCAGAGCAGATGATCAAAATATATTTTTCTCATAGGGTTCAAAGTTAAAAGTATTTCCCCTCTGGCGGCCATGTTTTTCTCAGATTTGAACATAATGAGCAACTTTGTAAAGGACCTTCCATACATCATTCCAGTACAGTTTTATTCAATTTGCTATTACAGTTTTAGAGGAGATGATCAAAATATGTTTTTTTCCATAGGCATGTATGTTAAACTATGTTCCTGCTGTCAGCCATGATGTTTGTCACATTCGAACGAAATGAGTAATCCCTCTAAAGGACCTTCCATGTTTTCCCATAGGGTCCAATGTTAAAATATGTCCTGTGCTGGCAGAAATGTTTTACAGCGGATCGGAAAAATTTCAACAATCTCAGTATAGGACCTTCCATACATCATTCCTGTAAAGTTTGGTTAAATTTGCTCAAGTAGTTTCAGAGGAGATGAACTTTAACACTGTTTTCCCATAGGGTCCAATGTTAAACTATGTCCTGCTCTGGCAGCCATGTTTTTTGGCAGATCGGAAAAATTTAGGCAGTCTTAGTAAAGGACCTTCCATACATCATTCCTGTAGAGTTTGGTTAAATTTGCTCAAGTAGTTTCAGAGGAGATAAACTTTAACATGTTTTCCCATAGGGTCAAATGTTAAACTATGTCCTGTACTGGCAGCCATGTTTTACAGCAGATCGGTAAAATTTCGGCAATCTTAGTAAAGGACCTTTCATACATCATTCCTGTAATGTTTGGTTAAATTTGCTAAAAAAGTTTCAGAAAAGATGAACTTTAACATGTTTTCCCATAGGGTCCAATGTTAAACTATGTCCTGCTCTGGCAGCCATGTTTTACAGCGGATCGGTAAAATTTCGGCAATCTTAGTAAAGGACCTTTCATACATCATTCCTGTAAAGTTTGGTTAAATTTGCTGAAGTAGTTTCAGAGGAGATAAACTTTAACCTGTTTTGCCATAGGGTCCAATGTTAAACTATGTCATCCTCTGGTAGCCATGTTTTTTGGCGGATCGGAAAAATTTCAGCAATCTTAGTAAAGGACCTTCCATACATCATTCCTGTAAAGTTTGGTTAAATTTGCTAAAGTAGTTTCAGAAAAGATGAACTTTAACATGTTTTGCCATAGGGTCCAATGTTAAACTATGTCCTGTACTGGCAGCCATGTTTTACAGCAGATCGGTAAAATTTTGGCAATCTTTAAGTAAAGGACCTTTCATACATCATTCCTGTAAAGTTTGGTTAAATTTGCTAAAGTAGTTTCAGAAAAGATGAACTTTAACATGTTTTGCCATAGGGTCCAATGTTAAACTATGTCCTGTACTGGCAGCCATGTTTTACAGCAGATCGGTAAAATTTCGGCAATCTTAGTAAAGGACCTTTCATACATCATTCCTGTAAAGTTTGGTTAAATTTGCTCAAGCAGTTTCAGAGGAGATAAACTTCAACCTGTTTTCCCATAGGGTCCAATGTTAAACTATGTCCTGCTCTGGCAGCCATGTTTTTTGGCGGATCGGAAAAATTTAGGCAGTCTTAGTAAAGGACCTTCCATACATCATTCCTGTAAAGTTTGGTTAAATTTGCTAATGTAGTTTCAGAAAAGATGAACTTTAACATGTTTTGCCATAGGGTCCAATGTTAAACTATGTCCTGTACTGGCAGCCATGTTTTACAGCAGATCGGTAAAATTTCGGCAATCTTAGTAAAGGACCTTCCATACATCATTCCTGTAAAGTTTGGTTAAATTTGCTCCATTGGTTTTAGAGGAGATGATCAATATGTGAAAGTTTACGGACGACGGACGGACAACGGACGCCAAGTGATGGCAAAAGCTCACATGACCTTTGGCCAGGTGAGCTAAAAATAATAAGGACTCATCGTGATAACATATACCAAATTTCTTATAACTAGTGATCCCTATATGTCGCCATTGCGTAACGCAGGCGACACAAAAAATCAACATCTTTAAAAATGTGCACTGAAACTACAAATTAATGTCACTCCGTAATAATATATAATCCAATTAATTCTAATAAAATTTACATAAATGTCCTAATTTTATATGCAAATTAAAAAATTAAAAAAATAAAAATAAATCCTTTAATATTTTTAAGGTTACCGGTAATATAATTTTATTATACCACCAATCAAAGATAATTAAAGAAAAACTGACTTTAGTTATAAAATACAAATGATATACTGATGACATTGATGATTGAAATGCGTTAAGATGTATGGGATAAAAAACACCAGAGAGCCTTTTATCAAGTTAACTATAACATTACTCTATTGATCTTAATAATGAACTGTCTTTTTCTCGAGAAAAAATGGAATCTTTTATCAGCGATCAAATGATCACAGCACCAAGATAACTGTATAACAGTTCATTCGTTAGCGACACTTTCATTACAGTTGTAATACTGTAATGCAATGATATCGGCAGACTAAAAGCCTCTGATTACACTTCTCTTTAAACTGATTTTACAGTTTAGAAATCAAAAGATGTTTTTACCTGGAATGAATCACTACCCTGATGCAATACTATTGATTCTCCGACATCTAATTTTACTTTGTACTTTAAACAGTTTTTCCCAGACATCAATATTTCAAATTTGCTGTTGTTAACAGATCCAATTTTTTATTACGTAAATTGAAAATCCTACCTGAATGGTATGTGTTACAATTCAGAGAACTTTTACTTTTCTCAAAATAATTGTATGTGACAATACTGCTCGTATTCAGGATTTGAAAAATGGTTAAGAAATTTCATCTGAAATTTAATGAACTCCCTAATGAAAAAGCTGTAAGCTTAGAGCTGACAAATACCCCCAATGAAAGACATTTTTGATAGGTCCAAAATTAGGTAGGCATGGTTAAACAGGAACCAGATGTGCAACAGGTACAAAAATCGGCAGATCACCTTTTCTCCTATTCTTGACCTGTTTAATCAGTGGGATAAAAATACATAATACTTTTAACCACTTCCCGGTGATTAAATTTATACGTGAGAATTACCACCGTTTTTTCTACAGTTATTGGAACGATAAATTAGAGAAGTTCCCAAATGACGTCTATGTAAACAAACTACATAGCAACGATATTGTCTTGAGGTTTTTGTCAAAAATCATAGGAGAAACAGATTCTCCTTCAGGTACGAGTGAGTTATGGAATTTCTCCACCCTCAATAGTTTAATTTTTGATTTTAACAGGCTCGCAAAAGTTCGTGTTTTAAAAAAACGAAAATTTAACTATCTTGGGTGTAGAAATTCCATAACTCACCCCTACCTGAAGGAGAATCTATATATAACCCATCATGATCATGCTGTATAATATTTATAAAGTAGTCTTGGCTGATAGCAGCGGGTAAGATTTTACAGCTAAAAAGTCTGTAAACATTTTACAACTCATCATGGTCATGTTTCACACCAACTTTAAATTAGTTGTGACCTGTAATTGCTGAGAATTTTGCGACCAAAAATTTCCAAAGGCAATATATTGTGAAAAATGGTGGCATTGTTCAATAGGAAGTAGATATGGCACAGCTACAAAATCCTTAAGTACTTGACAACCCATCATGGTCATGCTTCACACAAACTTTGAATTAGTTGTGGCCTGTAGTTGCTGAGAATTTAGCAACCAAAAATTTACATAGGTCATATGGTGAAACATGTATGGCAGCCTGGTTAAACAAGAAGTAGGTGTGGCACAGGTTTAAAATCGGTAAGCACTCAACAAATCACGAGTGTTATGCTTACCAACCCCCCCCCCAGGATCGGGAGTATACATGTAATCATGGATATGAGTTCTTAATTTAATTAAACCTGCTATGAGAGTCAAGGATTCTGATTGTTTGATAGTCGAAGTATTTTTCACATATCATCTTTCAAGTGCAAACTTTGACAAGTGGGGTATTAGACATGCGTTTTTTTTTCTTTTTTTTTGGCAAAAAAATCTTTCCTTAAGCAGGATACTTGCAACATCCTTATCATCACTGCAGTTTGGTAAATGATATTCAGTGTAATAAAACAGATATATCATAAACGGTAAAGATATGTGCGAAAAATACTTGTCTTGAACTACATATCTGATCAAAGTCTCAGAATATTTTACCGTCTCACAGCTATTTTTTGCAAATATCCCCGCAAATTATGATAGATCTGTTTAGAATAAGTCTGTGCGTTGATTTTATGTCACAAAAAAACAAATGCAAATACCGAATCTATAACACATTCAAATACAATACAATAATTTCGTAAAAAAACAGTAAACCTACCCGGAGCATTTGGATCTATCACAATTTTCTCCTGCTTATCCTCAGGTTCAAATTTTAAAACAGGATTTTTTTTAATTTCTTCAAGTTTTTGTTTTTCTAATAATTCTAAATTTCTTTTTTCTCTTTCCTCTCGTTCTTTTTCTAATCTTTCTTCCTCCATTTTTCTGGCAAGTTTTAGCTGCTCCTGTTTGTGAATATTTCTATCGTGTCCTAATATCCCATCATCCCCTCCAACAGGCACATGTTGAAAATCTTTCTTTTCATAGTTCCGTTTTTCCGTATCTACACGACTGTCCCGAGACGATGTATCCCATGAACCCTGATATGTCATAAGTAACACAGCTGCAAACCATAATACTGGAACACCTATCACAAATTTAAATATAAGTCCTCGTTTACGACGAAAAAAACTTGCCATTGTCACTTTTAGCACCTTTTAAAATGGTTCAGTGGTAGAAGAATTTTGGATTATGATGTCATTTTGTTTAATCTGAAAAAAAGGAAATTAAATTTCATTAAAATAAAGTTTTCATTATTGATATAAAAATGTGTACTTCTAAAAGATGCTGTTTACGCCATATACGCAACAAATATTATGGAAAAAGAAATATCTGCAAAAAGTCAATTCACATGTAGAAGTCAAACTTTATTGTCCGGACTGGGTTTTACCACAAAAGGTATGTATTAGAATGTGCCTGTACTGCCTTCTCATATTAAAGCACCTCATGGGTGAATAACAATTGATAATAAAAAATATGTGTGAGTCTTCCAAGGAAGACATGTGTCGCCTGCAGACGTCGATTTTTACAAAAGATATTAAAATTTCTAAAAATGAAATATATATGCACACCTTTGCATTGAGGTTAATGCACAGAGAAAGTTTCATTAAATTGCTTTGAGTGGTTATGGAGTAGTTGAGGATAGAAGTTTTGACCCCCCCCCCCTTTTTTTTCAAAAATGTCAATTTTTACAAAAAAAATTTAAAATTTTCTAAAAATGAAATATATATGCATAAGGTTAATGCACAGAGAAAGTTTCATCAAATTCCTTTGAGCGGTTTACGACTAGTTGAGGATAGAAGAAAAGTGTGACGACGCAAGACAACAGATAACGATCCCTAGTGTTTTGCTTATGGTAAATGCTAATGCCATTCTTTAAATCTGACGACATCATTCTTATTCAATTTTGCAGGAATATTTGTCTTGCTCGACATATCAGCAGCGAAACCAACATTGTAGATCAAGTGTTAAATTAATAGGCAATGTTTAAATTTGTGACCACAACATTAATCAACAATTTCAATAAAACACTAAAGGCTACATTCATTCTGAAAGACAACATTTTAATATTTTTTTTGTAATGGTATTTAACCTCCCTCTTATCTGAAAATAAATCTTATCCTTGCAATTTCAAGTGAAAAGGAGTTTTTTTAAACTACCAGTTTTGTTCTCTGTCATAACACATACCACCTTTAGTTGTGAGTGGTATGCTAGATTATCACACTCACAAAAAAATATCGCCCTTGTCTACGACTCAGGTGATATTTTTCCTTCTAGCATAATAACCTAGACTAACCACAGTATATTAATAATACCGTGTAAGGAGAATTTGTAACAAAGAGACAATAGTCCAGTCAGACTAAGTTTTAACCTCAAACTAATTGCAAAAGAAAATATTTTAGTTCTAATCTATAGCATGAAGACCCAAATATACACAGGAAAAAGTCTCATAAAATCTTACTTGAGGAAAACTAAAAATCAGCATTTTTAATTTCCTATGGAAATTAACATTGGAAAGGGGAGATAACTCTGCAAAAATGAGTCTTTTTGTCAGTTTTTGGTTGATTTTCTTAAAATTCATGTAAAGTATGATACTTTGATGGGGTTATAAGTTTGTATTTGACTATATTATATAGTCTTCTGCTCATGAAATGTACAAAACCGAAATGTTATGGGTATTTTTATTTTTTTTTGCGCATTTTTCATTAAAGAAATTGCTAATTTGTGGCTTTGTGACCAATTTGAAAAAATAATATGAAAAATTGGTATTGCTTATATCTGTAAATTATATTTGATCAGCATCTACCTTGTTTAAAGAAACTTTAAACCACAAAAAGAAGAATATATGCGTAATTATTTTTAATAAATTTGAGATTCTTTACCTTGACAAGTTGAAAATTTAATAAATGGTCAACTAATGAATTACGAAATCTAGGTTGTAGCTTGATAAAAGATATGAAAAAAACTTTAGAGTTGTTTGTTATAGTCTAAAGACGGCTAAAATATCAAGAATCAATACATTCTGCTGAAAAGAGGCAGTAAAGTTATAATTTTGTATCAATTTTTATTGATATTTCTGCCTTTTTTGCAGAGTTATCTCCCATTTTCAATGCAAATGTCCATAGGAATTTTAAAATCGTGATTTTTTAATCTTTCTCAAGTTAGATTCTGTGTATATTTGGGGTATAATGCTAAAGATTAAAAACTAAAAATCTTCTTTTGCAATTACTTTAAGGTTAGGGTCAAATTTATGCTAGATTGACTGGACTACAAATACTACAACAATATATCTACAATATTAATAAAGCCAGGACTTCTCTAAGCACCGTATGATACGACAAATTTCCCAAAATCTGTATTTCCTATGGGGGATCATTGTGATAAAATATCATAAGGATACGTTCAACAGAACAAAAGTAAACAAGCGGAAACCTAATTTTGTACCGATGCCGAAACCGATGTAAAAGGCTCATACCATAAATAGGCCGCAAATATTTGCATTTGTATGAAAACACTTCACAGAAAACTATACAAGATATGACAAAACTAAGACAAAATTCAAGGAGTGATATCTGTGTGTCAAAGCTGTATTTTTCCTCATATATATATATATATATATCCCCTTTTAAAGAATTAACCATAATGAATGTGGGAAAATTGGAATAACAGTATTTTAAGTAAAGTCAGGAAATACCAAAGGATATTCGAAGGAGGGGAAAATCAGAAACAACTGACAATCCCCAGAGATCAACGACGACAAGACCAAAACAATACACACACTACACTTGTAAAAACAAAAAACATATGGCTCAAGACCTGCAATGAACTTTGACCTGAGGGATACAAAAGAAGTCCATTAAAAAAATTATAATTGCACCATGATATATGGACCTACTGTAACAAAACCAACCATGATAACTGAATAACTAGTGTTGTTTTAAAGGCGTATTTACCTGAGACATTTGACATAGAAATATTGAAAGGATTAAATGAATAAAACCAAGAAAATTTTTATTCTACATGGAGAGCATGAAAGAGGTACATTTTACTTTGCGGAAGGAGACTTTTTTACCATGGCTCGTGATTTCTCAAATTACGGAAAAAGTAGACTGACTTCACACCCCGAGATTTTAACTGGATATGTGCCATTGTACATGTTGTATGGCGATCGTTTTGAGCCATCTCCCGATTCAACGAAATGTACAGACTTAATGGCAGCCTATTATTTCATGACTTTTGTAACAGGAAAACAATTGCGCGGCCTGACCCATATGAACATTATGGACCCCACCAAAAAATCTAAAATATTACAAGCAAATATACATTGTTACATAATTTTTATAATTACATGTACAGTCGACTCTTGTTATCTCTTGAACTTAACAGATATGCAAATTCAGTTGAGAGGAAATTTAAGAAAGTCCCAAATGTTGATATATTCTAATACAACATACTACTTCATTTTAGTTTAAATTTCTGATTTTTCAAGGTAAAATTACCATCCAAAATGAATATTTCAATCCAAATTCTATTCGTATAATTCAATAAACCAGAATAGTAATAATGAAAAAGATACGCAGCCACTCACTTACATGTACCTAACTAATTATGCAAATAAGATCTAAGATAATTGGTTCAATTTGTTCCCAAAGGCAAAGATTGATTTATACTATAAGTCTCTGCAACTCGTTTGAATTTGAAAATTATGATAAATGTCGCCAACAGTTACGTTTCATGAACATATATATCATCTTCTATAATGATTTTTCTAATCCTCTGATGACAAAGGTTTATATAAACAGCTTGGTAAAAAGATCAGCACTTATTGGATAATATTTTATTCCGTAATTTTATATGACTTGTCGGTCTTCATATCCATCTTTATTGAACATTATATAACATATGTACTTTTGCTATTATGTATAAAATATTTTTTATCTGTTAGATTGTTTTACCTGATATCCATTAGATTGTTCTGTGAAATGTCTTAATAATTTAAACCATAGAAGATGTCTAAATGAAATGATCAAACCCGTTAAACTCCATGATACCAAGATGTGCACTTTTCGTTGATTAACGGCTTATCAGTTGTGCTCAAAGCCTAATGTTTAATGTTGAAACAGTAATGCCAAAATTAACCAAAAAAAAATAAAGTAAAACCATTTGATGGATGATCGCTGGTCTAATAGGAAATAAATAGGATTTGAAATATGTTTTAGTTTGAGAGAACATATGAATAGTAAACAAATAAGCAAGAAAAAAATATAGGTTCATGTGCTCATTTTAGAGCTATAAGGCCTTGAAAATTTGCAGGAAATTGGTTTTCTCTGGATCAGGGTTCCCACAAAAAAAATCATCTCAAATTCAAGGACTTTTCAAGGTGTTTTCCAGTGCTTTCTCATGATTTTTCAAGGCCACTTTTGTGGTCAAATATCCCGCCATTTTGTCGGTTTTAAACATTAAACAAAACATGCTTACAAGATACTATTACTTAAAACGCTGAAAAGATTACATACAGGAGAAGTAGTCGAATTCGATGCGAAATTGCCTTTTGTGTTACCCTTTATAAAGCAACAGTAAGGCAATCAAATAATGATTTCTGCATGGTTACAGTAACACTGCGAAGAGGAGCGAAATGATGATTAACGAGAAAAAAACAAATCCGGTAAAATCCCGGTTTTTATCCTGGATTTTGGCGATTTTTCCGAATTTCAAGGACTTTTCAAGGCCTGGAAAATTCGGAATGGAATTCCAGGTCTTTTCCCGTTTTCCAGGTCCTGTGGGAACCCTGCTGGATTTTTCATTGTCTTTGCAGTATAACTTCAGTCTCTCAAAAATGTATGAAAAAATAAAAAGGATTTCATAAAATTTTGTCAAATACCATTTTAAGGTATATATGATTGAATTATAAAAGAAAAAATGGGGGTTCATGGGCAAAAAACTTCATGTTTAAGAAATGGATAAAACCTGACGATTCCGAAAATCTGACAAAAAGACCAAAACATGACCAGCGAGCATCCTTCAGCACAGAGCTATGCACGACAGAGATACTCTTTACTTTTCACAATACTTTAAATTTTTACAACAGTAAATTTAAAGTATCTTATAAGTGAAATGGTAAAGGTGCTGGATACAATAGTTTAAGTTCATTTTACCCAGTAGTTTTGGAAGAGAAAACTCATTGATCTTTTCAACTAGCTCAGATAAATAAAAGTGTTTAATGAGATTCAGTAAGCTGCTTTAGAATAACCACAACACTATCAATAATACTAATGCTAAACGTAAGGTCTGGAACCAAAACAGAAGTTACAATACTAATGCTGAACTCAAGGTCTGAAATCACTACACAACCACTAACAAAAATATCAGTGCTTCACTAGGCCTGGAATCAGTACACCTGGTCATGGTGAACAAAAATATCAGTGCTTCACTAGGCCTGGAATCAGTACACCTGGTCATGATGAACAATAATATTAGTGCTGCACTAGACATGGCACAACTACAGCACTAACACCAGAAATGCTGGATTAGGTATGGAATAAAAAAATCACTAACAGCAAAATTTCTGCTACGCTTGGTGAAAAAGCACTACAGCACTAATAACCTACACAGCTAATTGTGGAATCACTATATCACTATCAGCATCATCTTCCACAAAAGTGTTAGATCATTAAAAACTGCTACAAAAGCACTACAGCACTAACAATTATACTACATGTACTCTGTGAGTTTCAGTGTGCATGCACCACTATATCGCTATCAGCATCATCTTCCACAAAAGTGTCAGATCATTAAAAACTGCTACACCAGTTGTAAAAGCACTACAGCACTAACAATTATACTACATGTACTCTGTGAGTTTCAGTGTGCATGCACCACTATATCGCTATCAGCATCATCTTCCACAAAAGTGTTAGATCATTAAAAAATGCACCAAACATCTCAGGATCAATTAATTTTTTTTCAACATAAAATGGCAAGCTTCATAAATTATGTATGCCACATCAAGATTAATTCTTAGAAATATTGATTCCTAATTTGATCCGCACAAGTCTTTCAAAATACAAACTGAGAAATCTTCATTTAAATTGTATAACATATTGAATTTTTGCTACTGCTAGAATAATGTTGTCTTTTTATGGCCCGTTTTATAATTCATGACGAAACTTTATAACAAATAAATTAAAGTATATGTTTTAAAACACCATGTGTAATAATTTATTTATTTATAAATTTATTTAAATCATTTACTAAAATAGCTGACAAAAATGATAATTGTTATGTATTTTTAATTAATAATTCTGCATAAATAAATTTTAATTCATAATATTGACAAAAAGGAATTTTAATGTTTTCAACTGGCTTTAAAATAGCTGTATATGTCATTAATGAAAGTCTGATATATGCAAAATATCAGTTAGACAACATCTGCAATTTAGTAGTATAAATACACATGCATGTTACCACACCTCACAACAGGCTCTTAATGTCCCATTATTTCATCAAATGGCTCCAAAAAAGATGGACAAGCACAAAATGTCTGATATAAGAACTATATTCCAAAATATATTTAAAAAACAATTCCTTTTAGAAATGTTCAAGTCCAAATATAAAATCTATGTAGGTTGTAAAGTAATATGCCGTAGATATGTATGTCATCGTACAAACTGTTGCAGTACACACACCAATCCCTGGTTTATAGAGAAGATAAGACACAATTACAAAACTTTAACTGACCTTATAATGGCATTAACAAAATCATGGAAGAACGTCTCTTTGGACCTCTCACGGTGCAAATATATTTTGCACCAATTCTGAAATCTCACCAATTCAGATGCTAGTGCTACAATACTAGCAATAAACTGATACCTTAAATTCTACTGTTACCGGTATTAAAATGTTACAATTTCTGGAAAACTAAAGTGTGTCTCCATTTTGCATTAGATGGTTTCGGCTTTACTTTTTTGACATTTGAATTTACTTGTCCAACGTTTTGGGTTCTTTTTCTTTCAACTGATGAGTCATAAATCAACAATTTAATTTTTTTTTATTATCTAGGAAAAAAACTGTACCCATCTTACAACTCATCATGGTCATGT
Source organism: Mytilisepta virgata (assembly GCA_028015205.1). Taxonomy (NCBI): domain Eukaryota; kingdom Metazoa; phylum Mollusca; class Bivalvia; order Mytilida; family Mytilidae; genus Mytilisepta; species Mytilisepta virgata. The sequence continues at coordinate 9,111,121 of CM051514.1, forward strand.
TGAATTGTGATCTTTATTTGCTGCTGATTTTGTAACAAAAGAACACATGTATAGGGGTAATAATCCCTCCCTCCCCCAATCCTTTTAATAGATTTAGGTATAATAAAATCCTTGCCTTAGTTTTCCCAAGTTCAAATTCAGCTTTGAAAGTAATATTCAATGTTGAAATGTGCCTATCAGCTTCTTACACCTACAAACTACATTTACCTAAACATGTCATGACAACAAGGTGCATTCGGGTTACTGTCAAACTTAGATGCAAAAAGGTCATAACTTAATTTGTAGAGACAGAACATCCTGCTTTAGTGCATATCTGCAAATAAAGATCTAGCACTGCACCAACTCCTCTACATTACATCTAGCACACAATATGGGTGGAATAACAACCATGCTTTACAGTTGTCTGTTTAATTTTTTTTTAACATTAAGAAAAAAAATCCACGGAAGGTCCACATTGCAATAATTTCTGTTTGCTAATATGTGCTATTAGAAAACATGAGAGATCTCCAAGGTTGAGGTACAAAATGTACTTAAGGAAAACCAGCATCTTTGCCATAGCGGTGAGATAAACAAGCAAAAAAACAATCCCAGATTGACTAACCCTATTTTTTTATGTGGCAATGTTACTGAATAAATATGACTTTTTTAGGTCATACTATAAACACTTTTAAAATAGTCTTAAACTTCAAATCTTTGAAAAAAATACTCATAAGACCACAACACATGACCCACATGCACATATCCGCATGTGGAAATCTATCACTCCATCAATATGATATCTTAAAAGGGAAAGGCCTTGTGGTAATTGTATAGAAAGCCCTTATGGTAATCTTAATAAGTCCCAATGGTAATCGTCATAGAAAGCCCTTATGGTAATCATTATAGTAATTCTTCATGAAATATGGACATTGTCAAAATTCCAATGGGCCATAACACAGAAAAAACTCCACATTCTTTTTTAATATAATGCTTGCACATCTGTTACCAGGTATAAGCTTCATGAAGATTGTGCACCAACTGGATAAATTTAAGATGGTTACCCAGACTGATAAGTTAGACAAAATTATTTTCAAGGGATATAATTCAGATTTTTAGAGGTAAAATTCTTGAAAGCTTCGCTCAAGCATTCTTATTGTTGATCTATCTAATGGCAGTTAATTTTAAAACCAAATATTACCCTGGTAACTCTAATTTTTTTACGCCAGAACTCAAAATAATTCACTATGTGGAAAACTGATCTATTTCAGCATATAACGTGGTATTTAAGCTTACAGCTGAATCTTTACAATTTATTTTGTGAACATGTAATGTATAATCTGTTTCCCAAAGATGTATTACTCTGTCAGGCAGTATATATTTAGATCTTCTGAGTAAAATGGATTAAAAACATCCAGACGACATGGAGTTTAATGATGGAAAAAAGTCTGATTAATTTTGCTTTGTAATGAACAAAAAACTTCAATCTATCTGAGACAACTAAGAGGACTTAAAGGTTAAAAAAAATAGATAATCTGAGTATATAATAAATTTATCCTAAAATTTTAAGTTTTCAAACGGTGTACATCTCAAATCAAATTACATTGATAAAAAATCATACATATTTTACTTCCACCCAGAACCTGCCACATGGGCATTAGCTATTTATAGATAAAATATATCCTGGTTCACAATGTACAAATTTTGATTTCAATTTTCATTCTATAGAAAATTTATCACTTTTTTGTCTTTGAGTAAATATATATAAAAACAAACAGCTTACCTGCTTAAATAAAATTTTATAAATAACAAACAATTTTCTTTACAGTTTCATTGATCCATGTTAATCAATATATACGTGTACAGACCATTTATCTATACCTGTGTCAGGTAAATATAGATTAAACAGGTCAAGTTAGCTACCTTAACAAATTATAATTGATTTATTACCAGGATTTTAAACCTGTTTCTTCTCTATCATTTCCTTTCCTCTAAATGATGCATGCTAATATAATTTTTTTTATTTAGCATTTTTTATACAAATTTTGAAATTTTAATGAACATTTCTATCAAAGTTAACTTTATCCAAATGTATTAAAAATCAGCTATTGCAATGAACGATTTCTGATTAATTTAATATATGTCTTATAATTCTCGGCTTGTAGGGCAATTATATTTGTAAATTACCCATAAAACCATATTAATTCTGTATTAGTAATAATATAATTGTAATCGTAACAACTCAACAACAATAAACGATTAAAATTATTTGTTTATATAACAGATAATTTGTACTGCACATTGTATTAACATCCCAAGAGTCACATTATCGCTATCATAAATAGGATTACCGGTTCTGCTAACTCGCTGTAGCGACATATGAGCACAGCTGGATTATAAAATAGGGATTCTATTACAGATAGCTGATAGCGATACTCTGTTCGGTAATGTTTTATTAATAAAAGCAAAGTTTCTGTGATCGGATATTATTCTAACTGAATATAATGCACAAGTCTGAATATTGTGTTCGTGAGGTTATATCGTTTTCGATTGTTATGAGATTAAGAACAGATATGGAACAAAATGTCAAGAAGATATTTTTTAATCCCATCTCCGAAATTAAACCAAAAATAGACGTCTGGATGTTCATCACTGCATAGGAAACCCAACACTATGCGGCAAGCTCTAAATGTCCCCAACACAGTCTGCGCCAAAAACTTTTTCATCTACTAGTCCAAAAACTAAATATAAACATTTGTCCCTATATGCCTATATAAAATTTTGAAAATTTTCACTAGTCCGAATAAATATTTACTAGTCTGGGGCATCGGCATCGGAATAGTGGCTAACGGTGCAGACTGCCAACAAAATAACCATTAGTGTAACATTAAGTGACAACAACATCATAAAATAAGGCTGAAGAAATAAAGAATTCAAACAGACAATACATGCCAGTGGCCATATTATTTGACTTAGTATAACCACAAATTATACCAAAATATTAATGGCTGCTGTCCTTTTATATTACATTTTTACATGGGTAGCATTATTTGCTTAAATCTTACCCCTAAATTACGTTCAGAATGAAATTTTCCTCAAATAATGTAATCTATATTAAAATCTTCAACAAATGTACATGTATGGCTTAAACTAATTATTTCCAACTTTATGTATATATCCAGTGGACGTTAAGTCTGACCCAATTACAGTTAAAAGTACACAATTTATAAAATAACAGAAACTGGCAATTTTTGGATCATCAAAAATTGTCGGTTTACTAACCTGTTTTATCCAACTATTCCTCTATACACACATAAGTATATCAATATAATCCTACAAATTATACAAATTTTTGTCCATCTAAAGCCATTTATTAGTGATCTGTTTTTACACCAGGAAATAGGACCTCTAACTTCCTCTCACCACTTAGAAATTTATAATCTTTGTTTAAACATATCATTTCAAATTATCCTGCACAAAGGAATTATTAAAAAAAACTCTCAAAAATATGTGACCCTAAAAATATAACTATGGAAGATTCAAATTTGCTGACATAAAAACATACGCCAAGGAACATTCCAATTTGCCCAAGGAAGATTCAAATTTGCTGACATAAAAACATACGCCAAGGAAGATTCAAATTTGCTGACACAAAAATATACTCCAAGGAAGATTCAAATTTGCTGACATAAAAACATACTCCAAGGATTGAGATTCAAATTTTCTGACATAAAAACATACTCCACAGAAGAATCAAATTTGCTGACATAAAAACATACCCCAAGGAAGAATAAAATTTGCTGACATAAAAAAATACTCCAAGGAAGATTCAAATTTGCTGACATAAAAAAAACATACTCCAAAATACACAAATTTAGTAAATTGACAAAATTTATATTTGATTTTAGCAATTTAAGCAGGCTAACTTTTTTTTGGCCAAATTCTTAAGCCTTTTTCTCTTTTTTTTTAATTTCTTTCTGAGTCCCGACAACATTAAAAATCAAATGCTTGTCCTTAAACTATTTTTCCCATAAGAGTATGACTTAAGAAAATCAAAATACTTACAAAATATTCTTCAATGTATTTGTTACAATCTCTTTAAGGGGGTACCCAACACTTTGACTAAAATAGATTTGGCTCGTTTAATTTTCATAAAATTTTCATGAAATATTACTTTGACCTGTTGACAAAAATATAAAAATTTCAAGAAATTTGAACCATACAATTTACGGAAATAATTTCATTGGATATATAGCAGTTTGACAAACACTAATTTTGATCATTGAGAAGCATCATTTCTCTTTACTAATAGTATGCGATTAAAACGTTCACTTGATTTTTAAAGAGTTAACTCCCTTAGGTGTTCTGTACCCCCTTAAGTACCAAATAAACAAATTTTGCACCAGCTACAAGTCTTAAAATAGGCTTTTTACTTAATGTTTTTCATTAAGTGAAGGGTAAACTTCATTAAATTAAAACACAAAATAGGAGTTGAAGCTATATGTTTAGCATTGATTAGCAGTCGACCATTGAAAGATACTTATCTTAACAAAGTAACGTTTCAAATTTTAACAAGATCTATATTGAGCCCATCGAAGTCGACACATTTTTTAATTTACCTGAAAATTGCTAATTTTGTGATTTTTCTTGCATATTTGATTTTTTTATGGACAAGGCGACTTAACTCCAGAACAACATCTGACCTTTAATAAGGTAACAGTATAAGGAGCCTAAAAGGAAATGTTAATCAGTGAGTCTTAAACCAGTCTTTTTAGCAACTTCAACCTTTGATCACATATTTTGTAACCATTTTTCACCATTTTAGTAACGATTATTTAAGTTTTTCAGAATAATTATGAATATTTACACTGGAAACAATAAGAAAAATGTTTTCATGTACTTATTAATAAAGTTTCATTTTTTTTTAAGTAGAAAGGCTATTTTAAATAACGAGTCTTGCAATTTTGACCTTAAAATAAGATATTTAATACTATAAGACAACTCTAATTAAATTGTGTCTTAGACGATTATGATATTTTACATCAATCAATCAACGGTGAAATTTAATCACCCCCTTGACAAGTACAATCTTTTTACAAGCTGAATCAATACAAGTTTCCTTTACAAACTCCTAATCATACATGACAACTAAGAATTAATTAGTATCCTGCATCATCCTCAAAATTTGTTCTCAAGATAATTGAACTTCTGAACATTTAAGTAATTGATTTGGCCATCTGAACATCTTGTTTAAACTTATAAAATTAACAATCCACGATGTATAAAATAAAATTCAATATCTTCGATACTGCACATTTAAAACTGACATGAGATCCAATTTTAGTGTACCTGAAGTAATTTCTCCCATATTGCAAATGAAAAAAGGACTGACTTCACCCTAATAAGGCCAAAATAAAATATATATGTGTTTCTAGTTCTCCACCAACACTAAATTTCCGCTCCAATCTTGAACATTTTATTGACAAACAAATTCCCAGAATTTTTGTCTTTTCGGGTACAATTTTACCTTTAGAAATGCATATATATATATATATGTTATGTATGTGGATGGAATATATGCTCAAGTAATTGAGAATGAAAAAAATGGCTTGTTGCCAGCCATGCAGCGTGGTTGCCCATCCATTTGGAAACAAGTCATAATCCTGAAATAAAATTTTTCAGCAAAATGTTTTGCTTACCTTAACCTCCACTATTTTTAATTTTAATGAAATAGGAAACGCACATATATTTTTTTATTTTGGCATTACCAAATTTTTATGAATAGTAAATGGTAAAAACCTGACCTTCGATCTGAACAAACCAAAAATAAACACTGAACTAGTATGCATTATTGTTTAGGGACCAGCTGAAGCCTGCCTTCGGGTGTGGGATTTTCTCACTGTGATTAAAGACCAATTGGTGGCCTACGGCTGTTTTCTGCTCTTGGGTCGAGTTTTTGTCTCTGATACATTCCCCGTTTCCATTCTCTATTCTATTCAAATGAACAACTGATGCAGATACTCTTTATTCTACAAACCTCATTATGAATGCACATGCTTATTCAGTGTCAATCTAATCAGCTGCTAATACTAAACCAACCATAGCGACTAATACTGTAGTGACAAGTCTTACAATTACAATTGCAAGAATCAATTACGTACCCATTACCAGATTGCAACATCCGGCGAAACATTGTTTTATCTCTTTGGGAATTTAAATTTTCATCAAAATTTTTTGGGGTGCTGACAAATTTCAGAGCCGATTAGCAGCACCAAATGGTAAGGTAGAATCATCCTTGTTCATATTTTAGTCCAGTCAATCTAGCATAAATTTGACCCTAACCTTAAAGTAATTGCAAAAGAAGATTTTTAAGTTTTAATCTTTAGCATTATACCCTAAATATACACAGAAAAAAGTCCAACAAAATCTAACTTGAGGAAGATTAAAGAATCACGATTTTAAAATTCCTATGGACATTTGCATTGAAAATGGGAGATAACTCTGCAAAAAAGACAGAAATATCAATAAAAATTGATACCAAATTATAACTTTACCGCTTCTATTCAGCAGAATGTATTGATTCTTGATATTTTAGCCGTCTTTAGAGTATAACAAACAACTCTAAAGTTTTTTTCATATCTTTTATCAAGCTACAACCTAGATTTCGTAATTCATTAGTTGACCATTTATTAAATTTTTCAACTTGTCAAGGTAAAGAATCTCAAATTTAATAAAAATAATTAAGTATATATTCTTCTTTTTGTGGTTTAAAGTTTCTTTAAATAAGGTAGATGCTGATCAAATATAATTTACAGATATAAACGATACCAAATTTTCACATTATTTTTTCAAAATGGTCACAAAGCCACAAATTTGCAATTTCTGTAATGAAAAATGTGCAAAAAAAAAATAAAAATACCCATAACATTTCGGTTTTGTACATTTCATGAGCAGAAGATTATAAAATATAGTCAAATACGAACTTATAACCCCATCAAAGTATCATACTTTACATGAATTTTAAGAAAATCAACCAAAAACTGACAAAAAAAGACTCATTTTCGTGGAGTTATCTCCCCTTTCCAATGTTAATTTCCATAGGAAATTAAAAATGCTGATTTTGAGTTTTCCTCAATTAAGATTTTATGAGACTTTTTTCTGTGTATATTTGGGGCTTAATGCTATAGATTAGAACTAAAACATTTTCTGTTGCAATTAGTTTGAGGTTAAAACTTAGTCTGACTGGACTATTTTTGAATTTGTCTGAGACAATACTGACATAAACCTTTGCCATAAATTTCATTAAAATCTGTTGATACATGTAGATATGACAGTGCTTACAAAGTTAATTTTCCATACTTTTACTGTTCTTGAAAATTAATTGCTTGGTGTGGATTTTCAAACTTGTACAAGATAATGCTGATCTAAAGCTTTGACATAATTTTCATTACAATCTGTTGAGACATGTAGAAATCAATGTGCTTACAATGTCAGAAGGATGAAGGGACGAATATCAGCATTACCACCACTCAGGCCTTAACAGTTCAACTACAGATTTGTAAAATATGGCAAAGGAGTAGGGGCTTTAAGACCTGTTTCGAATCGCCTACACATATGCACATTTCAGGAATGGATTCAAAATTAGCCTGAAGTTGGTAAATATATAGAATGCTTGAAAAATAACTCAATTCGGCTTATAATTTCCAGCATTGTGACGTTAAAATGATGTCATCATATTGGTTCATTGACCAACTATCTTGAAAATAGCTGATTTTTAGTAGTTTCCCATGTACATTTTGTTGAGAAAAAATTGTGTGCAATCGAGAAACAAAAAAATATTTTTATGGGAGATGTATACTATCAAAATACATATTGTTTTTAAATATAAATTTGTTTCTTGCATGCGCAGGCAATTTCCCATTGCAAAGTTTATGTGAAAATTGACAAAATTCATCAAAAACTAGAGATTTTTATGAAATTTCGTAATTTTTTTCATGGTTTATTGGCATATTAATACAAGAAATATAGGCCTTTTCTTTATTTTTGGCAAAGTAGATACTTAAAGGTTATTTTTACAAATATGTCTATTGGCTTGCTTTGGGTTTTAAGTGTGGCCATATTTTCTGCCAAATACGTGCCTTAACGCCCCTTGTCCTTTTCACTGTATGCAGCCCTCATTATACTACCAATGTATCTAAAATTTAATATTTGAATCACTCACTTTTAAATGCAAACCTACTAGAATAGAAGCATTAAAATCTAAAATATCTAAAATTTAAATTAATACATGAAAAACTCAGTAAATCCTCTTAACAATTGGAATTCAAAATGGAAGCATTTTAATCCCCGATAAATGTTGAAAAAAAAATCTGTTAGATTGTAATTAGAAAGGTTTAGTAAAGTGAAAAGTATCCCTAGCGTTTTATTTTATTACCAATCAACATCAGCTTGACAACTGTAACAAGATCCTTATGGCTTTCAGATAATTGTAATAACTTAAATCTGCACTTTAGAGATTTATCCAATCAGTAACACTCAAACAATTAAATTTTATCTTTAACATTGTGAGGTACTGTAAATTCCAAAACCTTTCTGCTGCATTTATTTTTTGCACATCTTTGTAAAGAGAAAATATTAAAGATCACGTCTGTCACCATGTCATTTAGCAGTTTGTGAGGCAATCCTATACATATACTGGGCACTATCTATTATCCATCGAGCTTCAAACTGATTGTTTTAGCGTGCTTATAGCAGTCAATCGAATAGAATTACGTAACTACCTAACTTCAAATCCCTTATCATGGAAGGAAGGGATGAAACGTCTCCACGATCTATTTTTTCGAAATTCCATACATTATTCAAAAATTTAAGTTTAACCCAAAACTCGAAATTATACAGGACTGTTCTATGCCTAACAAATGCAGATGAGATTTTTACTAAAAAGATTTGTATTTGTGACAGACATGATTTGAAACAATCATATTGTAATTTTTGTAATAAAATATCACTAGAAAAATCAAAATAAGATTGAATCATTTTGATCTTCACCCTGTCATTTTTTTTTTTGGCAATAATATAAACAACATGCGATTAATTTCAGAAATTACACTAATCTAGATGTTTTGTCAAGCAGAATCATGAATTCGATTGTTAACATTTTCTAATTTGTATAAAATTTGTTGTAGAGTAAAAGTGTCAATAAAATTTAATTAAAGTAGAGTACTTATAATGCTTTATATCATAACGCTACAAGAAAGACATAACTGCAGGAATTTAGTTCTTTGTGTACATGTTTGATGGGATTTCTCATAACTATATAAAAAAGGTTTGGATCCCCAGATATATTTCTGTTTGTTTGTTTAGTTGGGGTTTTACGCCGTTTTCAGCACATTTGTCTATTTCGCGGTGGCCAGTTTTTATTGATGGAGGAAGCCGGAGTACCCGGAGAGAAAACCACCTACCTTCGGTAGGAAAATTGGCAATCCTTGTCAATTAAGATTGGAGTCGAACACACCCCGCCACTGGTGAGATTCGAACTCACAACCTCAGTGTTGACAGGCTAGTGATCATTAGTAGTCATGATGAACTACCTAGACCACTTGGCCACCGAGGCCCCGATATAATTCTGAAAGGGAAGTTACTCCCAAAAGAACATTCATCAAAGTTTGTTTCTCTTTGACTGGTTGTTTAGATCTCTAAATATTTTTCTGCCTGATTTTTCTAGTTTTAATAATAGTGGCCATATTAGTTAAATGTTTTATCCATAGATATAAATCTGAAAGGGGATACATTCTTTTTGTACCAAAAGTTTGTTTTCACTTGGACCAGTGGTTTCAGAGAATACCATTTTAAAACAGTTATTGGATGATTTTTTCTATTTTTAGTAATGGTGGCCATATTGGTTAAATGTTTTGGATCGTTAGATATAATTCTGAAAGGGGATACCATAAGTTTGTTTTCATTTGGACCAGTGATTTCAGAGAAGAACATTTAAAAACATTTATTGGCTGATTTTTTTCTATTTTTATGATTGTAAAGCCAATTTTCATTAGTCAATTTTGTGACTTCTGGTGGAGTTCATTGTTTGATGAACGATGCATGAGCCATAGAAAAAGTGCTGTATTAACCTTTTTTTGGTAAAATTCCTCAAAGTTTTTGGAATTATCATGATTAATAAAAGTTGTTTTTACAAAATCCATAGGTCATTCAGTTTGTGAGTGAGAAATGATTTGGTCTCATTACATACCGATAAATTTCTTCAAAACAACTTTTTTTACTATCATGAATACTGGTTGAATTAGTATCTATATTGTAACAATCATGGGAACAGTTTGTTTCCTGTCATCTGCAATTCAAAAATGACCATTAAAAATGTCTGTAAAGATTTTATCTGATAGAGCAAAGACATGAAAATATGTAGATGATAAAAACAATATCTCTAGCTTTATTCATCTGGTATTAAAAAATCTTGTCAACGATTTCCGTGTTATACTGGGATAAAACGATTCTCAGGTAGAATTACTGTGCCTAACAAGATTTCTCCATTTCGGATTGATTTTTGTTCTGTCTTGTAACATGTACAAAAGCCTACACACATACTGTACAACAACTTCATATGTTAAATATAATTATGACCAATCCAGTCCTATAAATCTTTCCTGAAAGAATATTTATCATTACATATACTGATTACATAATAAATATCTTAAGAGTCCATAATTTTTTTTTTATATATTTCCTTAAGATTAATTACAAATTTTGATCGTTTTTAATCTAAAAGCCTCTTCAATGTTTTTTGGTAAGCAAATGAAACCGAACAACCATAACCGTGTACCGTACATCAGACTTGCTCAGAGGACCACTTATAAACTTTCTTTTAGGAAAATGGATAATCGTAGAATATTGGTTAATACCGAAAATTTACTGGAAAAGTAAGTTCCCTTGTTTTTAAAAACAAGAACAATCGTTTTCCCCGTTTTCATAAATCTTAAATGTCTTATGGTGTTAAATATGTACCTTTTAAGTCGAACAGGAAAAAGAAGGCACTAGCCCAGGCAAACACTAGATGATGTCACAGCGTCCAACTATGATTCTTAAAACAAAGGGTAACTTTAATATTTATCAGAAAATCAACCTTTCCACAGACATTTAAACATACTTCCAATATCTTGGAAAATATCATTGGTCCGAATATTTGAAAAAAAACAACTACCCTTTCCACCATTTTGTCCACACAAATGTAATTTGCGTTATGAAAATTAATTCCTCTAGATCTAAATACACCCTTGCTTATTCTTGTTATAATTAAGTTGTTACTTTCAAATTAAAATTTGTCTTTCCAGCATTACTGATTGTACAATTTTAAGGTGTTCTTGCTGACCTAATCGTTTTGCAATAAAAAAAAATCTTTGATGTAATTATCACATACAGGAAATTTGTAAAATACAGGACCACCATGATAAATTAATTGAAATTTGTAACAATTGCAGCTAACTCGACAATGCACTTAGTGTCAACAAGACTTTCTAATGCAATATAAAAACAACATTTATCCGAAACAACTACAGTGACACAAGCCTAATTTGAATAACAAATACTGTTCTCTTTTTTTTTATCTTCCATAAATGTTTTATATGAAATTGTAAATGTGTACATCTTGTCCATAAAACTCGGTATCATGTCGTCCAATCAGGATGAAAAAAATTAATTCATAAAAGACTTTCCATAGATGCTTCCTGTCCGACAGTTTAGCTGACAGTTTGAGCCAAGTAGTTCCAGAAAAAATTTTTCTTTTAATCAACCAATGAGAAACAAGAAATGCACATGACGGCCATGTTTGTTGCCCGATCAGGACAAACCTTTGTAAAAAAAACTCCCATAGATGTTTCCTGTCAAGTTTCGTTCCATTTGGCCAAGCGACTTCAGAGGAGAAGATTGTTTTATATCAGCCAATCAAATAAAAGAACTGCCCATAGCATCCATATTTGTGGTCCAATCGGGACGAAGTGAAGAAATTTTATAAAGGACATCCCATTTGGCCCCGTAATTTGAGAGGAAAAGATTTTTTTATATCAGCCAATCAGAAACAAGAACTACCCATGGTGGTCATATTTGTAGTCTGATCGGGACAAAATGAGGATATTTTGTACAGAACCTCCCATAGATGCTTCCTGACAGGGTCCCATTCCATTTGGCCAAGCAGTTCCAGAGAAAAAAAAATTTTTAATCAACCAATTAGAAACAAGAATTGCCCATGACTGCCATGTTTGTTGCCCGATCTGGACGAAATGAGGAAATTTTATAAACAACCTCCCATATATGCTTCCTGTCATGTTTAGTTCCATTTGGCCAAGCAATTTCAGAGGAATCAGAAACAACAATTGCCCATGGCAGCCAGGTTTGTTGTCCGATCAAGACGAAATGAGAAAACTTTATAAAGGACCTTACATAGATGCTTCCTGACAAGTTTAATTCCATTTGGCCCAGTGTTTTCAGAGGAGAAGATTAAAATGTGAAAAGTTAACGGATGGACGGACGGATGCCAAGTGATGACAAAAACTCACATGGCCTTTGGCCAGGTGCGCTAAAAAGGTTGAAGAGCAAATTCAAAATACCAAAATGACCAAAAGAGGTAATGCCAAAACCATCTTAGGTCTGTCACAGAGCTATGTACATTAGGGAGATACTCCTTAAGTTTTTACAAATTTTACAATTTTGTAACAGTAAATTTTAAATATCAATTTCTGGCTATTATCGAAATACTAGCAACTGAACTGGGGATACCCTCTGGGTATTGGAGTCCAGCAGTGGCATCGACTAAGTGGTTAAAATATAATTCTTTGATACCAGTTTTGAAACCAAGTCCCTGAGGGTATCATCAGCACAGTTGCTAGTATTTTAACACTAGAGTGAAACTGGTACTTTTATATTTATTCTATAAAAATGTTAAATTTTGTGAAAACTAAGGAGTATTCTCTCTCGTGCATGGCTCTGTCCTTGAAATTTGATTTGGCTTTAACTGTTGTGGTCATTCTGGCATTTTAATTTGCTCATCAATGTTTTGAATTATTGGTTGGCTTTCATTATTTCAGGCCTCGAGTCATAAATCGACAAATTGCACACATCTTGTACATCAAAATTGGTATCGCAGCGAGCGCTATAGGAGCATATGCATTTTCTACATATGGGTTATTCAGGAAGTCTTTGTTTAATGGGGGCAGCCATATTGTGCTACATACTAAGGCTAGAAAAATTTTCGTTCGCCAGAAACGTAAGTAATGGAAATAACGTGCTTCAAATTATAATTTTAGAGTGCGAATCGTGATACCAGAAATGAGTTTCTGGAAAGGGCTATTGCTGTGCTCGCATCATTGGCCACGCCAACAGCATATTAGAATACTGAAAGGATAGGGGGGATACAAAAAGAAGACAATTTTTCAATAGATGGATGAACTATTGTTTATCACATTTATATCAGGATGAGAAAATGTTGATATATAAATTTGAACCCTGCTTTTTACTAGACCGACAAACTGAGCCGGTGTTTTAGTTTGTTAGATGATGAGGTAAGAGTCTGCAGAAGACATGTCACACTACCTGGGTCATTATTCTGACTTCTAAATGCCTCGTGCTTGGTGGAAAAGCATTAAATACCAATTTTAAATTCTTTTTTGACAAGGCCGGGTCTCCAACACACAATCTTCTGCACTCAAGGCTTAAGCATGCTACCTCGAGACCACCGAGGCGGGTATATTTTCAAGAAAAATTGTACTGTTTCATGGGTGAAAGTAAAGCCGGTGCCAAAAACTGGAAATTGGGAAGAATCTAATATTTTTAAACTATTTTATAAAGGATTATATAAAGACTAAAATGGACACAATCCGGAAATCCGACAATTTCCGGAAAACTTTCAGGCATGCTGTTAATTCATTACATTTCCTAAAATACCCATTTTTGCTATTTCAAACAATGCAATGAAAAAACAATGGAATATTTAAGTAACATACCATATATACATTTGTAGCACATACATTACACTGAAAAATTAGACAAAAACCATAAAATTTGATATCAGGGGCTCCTCCATAAACCACAAATATACACGAATATATATAATTCAATTCTACACAATCCACAATATTATAAATCTACAGCTTAATCGGAATTACGCTTAATTTAAAGCTTAAAGTCTTTCCCAAATGATGTATCTGGAGCCAAGTCGGTGAACTTGATTCCTAACTCTATTTGCAGATATCAATCACAGTTAGCAATTTACACAAAAGATGTGAACATCAACAGAGTTATAAATTGATGTTTTATGAAATTTGATAAATAATTGTCCAGAATAAGGAAATTGTAGTCTTGGCAGTGCCATCTATCATCTGAATGAGTAACAATCAACAAAACTTAGCTAAGTGCGTTTTGGCAATAGCAAAAAAGTGCTTGTCAAAATCTAATGATTGATTGAACATTGTTTTCTTAATGCATGGTGCCAAATACTGCACACATTTTCAGGATGAGGACCAGAAATGGTAAAGGGGAAAAAATTATGACTTCGAAAAATTTGATGAATTTGGTTGGGCTGGATTATTCAGCTTTCAGAATTGGGAAAACCCCTACACTTTTGAAAATTACAGAAGAGCTTTTGCAGTGCGAGGGTCATGAATTATAAATTTAGGTCAACATCTACTGGCCCACAGTCAAGTTTTCTGTATAATCACATGACAAACCTAAACAAGAGAGCCTCACATTACCGGATGCCGTGGATTAAGCACCTAGCTGTTAATAATTTACTTTAGTAATAAATTTAATATGAAACAAAATTCTTTGATACCAATTTTGATGCACAAGCTGTGCACATTTCGTTGATTTGTGACTCAGCAGTTGTGCTCATGGCCTAAAATGTTGAAAACCAAAACAACAATCCAAAGCGTTGATAAGCAAATCCAAAAATGCCAAAATGACCAAAAGATCAAATTAAAAATTCTTCTTGTCATCAATGTATTCCCAAATGTGTTTTGTACAAAACATATTCTACATTAACTTTCATGCTTTAGGTGTGCATATTTTGACAAATTCTGTGTTGTGAGCAGTGCTAAAAAAAGAAAGACCGGAACAACAGCAACAAGAAACCACAAACTGACAGCAAACCAAATTTTCTTGCACCACTGTTTGGAGCTGCCATCCACCATGTCCATCCTTCCTCCCTCTCATCCAACCGATCACCATTTGCTAGATTTCCTAAACCTAAGAACCGTTTTTTTTCCATTAGAAATCCAGCTTAAACTTTTCATACAGCAAAATTCCCTTAGCTAGGCCTCTATTTGCATGAACAATGCAAAAAATGTCAATTTTGGGAGTGAATTTGACCCTGAACTAGAAGTACCCCTTCAAAAGCCACAATCTACCCCTCCACTTCTCCTCTAAAGCAGCTAATTTTACTTTATGACCTAGACTATAAACAATCTGCAAGCTTTATTGATATTAACTAGTTTGCATATTTATTTGCACTGTTTGCAAAAAAAAAGAAAAAAAGATGAAAATTGGTATATTTTTGGCAAAACAAATCACCATGCCAAGACTAGATCAGTAAATAAACATCACTCACCTAACTTTGAAAATGTCTCTATTCTTTTGTAATTAATGTTAAATCCAAGACCGTAAATAGTTTTTAGGTTAAATCCGTGACATTATATCAGATCGTGTCTCACTGAAAAAAAAGATGCTAAATCTCATTCCTAATGACATTAAAAATATTTTAATTAATTAAACATGTATAAATAATTATCTTGTACATTCTGACCTGTCATTTTTTTGGACATGAATTCTGGTCACCTTACAATAATGTGAATAATGAAACATAAATCAGACGTATATAAAACAGCTATTATTGTTTCTTTGTGATAATTTCATGTTCGTTTTATTTATATTTTACACCTCGAGTTATAATATTAGAAACAAAAACGACAGACATGACCTAAAGCTACAGCTCTGTATTAGGTACATATTCTAAATGTGTATGTTTCATTCATTATTTAACCTTTGTATCATAGTCGATCCTTCCATCAAACCTACAATGGATATAAATATTCGTCACTTCATATTACTTCACCATTACTTTCTATGAACATTCACTTTTTTCAAAAATTTATAGTGAATGCCATTTCTTTATTATTTTTGTAGCAAAATCTGCTCCAGTAATTATATGAGATGACAGAAAGGTTTAAATCAAAACAATTATTTTTGTTCGTAAAATTCCCTATACATGCAAGTAAAAATGTGACGTCATAAATTTTTATAGTGTTTAAATTATTGCTTCTTTAAAACATTTTTACTGAAAACCATATGCAAATGAAAGATGAAAGTGCGGATATATAAATTCTCTTTCTGGTATATAAAATTTCATTAAAATTGATGAAGAATTGGGAAAAATCTGAAGTGACAAATATAAACTTGAGAAATAATTCACGGTGGCTTCAAAATATGATGATTTTACCACGGGTAGGCCCATTTATCACTAAAGCTCACCTTTTCTCATGTTTCTAAAGCTCGCCCAAATAAATTCTATATTTTCCAACAATGACTGTGTATTGTATATTTATTTTGTCCCTTTTTTGGGTTTTAAGGATACAAAAAATTGTTGACGTAACTTAAATTTCAATGATTATCAAGATGAATTTACAAAACACTAGATTGAAAAATAAATACCCCAACCTCAAAAAACAATCTATAAAGATGTGATCTATTGAACTTACATGTAATGCAGAACTCCTAAGAAATGTTTTCATGATGGTTCCAATATTGCAGTCAATTGTAGTAAAAGTTAGAAGTTTGTTATGCTATACACACATATCAATGATAAACTACTGTCTATATAGGTTTCTGAAAAATGTCAATATCAATCAAAATTGACAAGAAGGTCCTGTAGACCTGTTAAGATGTTTGAGTCGTAAATAAATGAAATGTGCATCAAAAATTGGAAATAATGGAATATTTATTAACCATCGAGTCGATATCTCTGCTGATAGAATCCAAGTCCAAGGGGGTATCACCAGCTAGTGTTTCAATACTTTTTTTTAATGAGGAACCAGAGTGAGTTATCTTTTCCTAACCAATGTAGGTAAGGGAGATAATTAAATTCTCTCCCTTTTGTCCTGAGGCTAAAAGGGAGACAAATTTATTATCTCCCTTACCTACATTGGTTAGGAAAATAGAACTCACTCAGGTTTCTCATTGACACTTAAATTTACTGTTACCAAAATGTTGAATTTACATGTATCTCATAGCTCTGTCCTTAGATAGATATGGAGTTACTATATTGGTCATTTTGGCGTCTTTTGAATTTGCTCTTCTGTGTTTTGTGTTATTGTTTTGGTTTTCAACACTTTAGACCTCAAGCATAACTGATGAGTTTTAAATTAACAAAATGTGCCAATCTTGTGCATGAAAATTGGTAGCAGAGAATATCAAAATAAGTCTTTCTGAAATGTCAGTGGTAAAATAACATTCAGTGGATATATATACATAATTCAACAAATATAACCTAAACATACAAGTGTTATTTTCCAAATGACCATTCCAAGTTTGGTCACATTTGGCCAAGTGGTTTTAGAAAAGCACCGGTAGATATAATTTTTAGCTGATTGTTTTCTATTTTTAGTAATCACACCATATATCTACAAATTTTGAAAGGGGCCATTGAAGGACCATTCCATCAAAGTTTGTTCCCACTTGGTCCAGTAGTTTAAGAAGAGAACGTTCTTCATTGGAGAACAAATATTCTTCTATTTTTTACATATTTTTCTATTTGTATAATAGGCATAATTTTGGAAGACCATCAATGTTTGCTCAATATTAGCCCAGTGATTTTTCAGAGAAGCATTTTCTTTTTTTTTTTTAGTAACAACAGCCTTAATCAAGAGCAATACCCCTGGGGGGACTTTCACAGAACCATTCCACGTTGGCCTAAATTACTTCCAGTTTCTATCTATTTTAAAAAAAAGATTTAAAGATATTTAAATAGTTTTAGGCTCACTTTCCTAATTTCGTGTTGTTCATTGTTTTTTTAGTTTTCAGTGTTTATTTGTTGTGTTTGTGGTTGTTCATTTGTCTTCCCGGAAAATGTCTGTCTAATGTGTTTGGATTGCTCCTTAGGTATATTTGTCCTCTTTAGTAATGGCCACCATACAAGTCCATTAGGTCCAAGCCTCTGGACATGATTTTGAAATGAAGACCCTACATGTATAAGGACCTTTTCATCAAATTTGGTCTCCACTAGCTTTACTGGTTAGTAGTTTAAGAGTAGAGGATTTTTAAACATTTTAACTGAATAATTGTAATGAGTTACATTAACTGACACGTCTGGGCTTGAAAATTGTCATCATTGGTTTACCATAACATTTTAGACATACATTTTGTAAACATAACCCCTTTATTTACATTACATAATATCTTGCCCGTAAACTTGACCTTTCCTGTTATCCATTTTTTTTGTTTATTTAAATTAACTTTTGTCATTCGTGAAGTGTGGAAATAATAAAACATTTCCCTGTGATTATGGTGTATAAGTGGTATTTTTCTTGATTAACAGTTTAGTGATAGTGTCCAACCTGCAGCACATTCTGACCCTGCTATTTAAATTATGTACCGTCCAGTCTAATTTTGCTGTTCTATTAAGCGGTCACCTTGTTGGTATTTATCATACTGTATTGGTTTTTATAGTGCGTTTTATACACCAGTGTCGGGATAGATAAAGAGGGGGGGGGGGGGTACCAAGTCAGACTATCCTGACTCTCCGTTGTTTTTATGTTTGTTTTGTGCTCTTTAATGATATTTTTTGTCCAGAGTTGTGTCAGTTGGGTTGCATTGATCGATTGATTGATTGGTATGTCATTGTTGACCTTTCCTGTTATCCATTTTTTTGTTTATTTATATTATTTCAAACAACAAAACTTCAAATCAAATTTAGGTCTTCAAGTAAATAATTTTTTAACCTTTCTCTTAAAGGTTACTTTCTTAATTCTACATTAACCTCGGAAAGATTTATCTCGACAGTAATTTGACCTTTCCTGTTATCCTTTTGTTGTTTATTTACTGTCAATTCAGAAATTATTGCGTGCATTTATTATTGCGATTTTGTCATTTTAGACGAAAATGCGATTTTAATTTTTACGATATTGAGAAAAATCCAGCTTCATCCATATAAAAAATTCCAAAATGCAAGTTTAAATTATTGCGATTACAACACTGTCGCATTTTTCGCAATAATAAAAACATCGCAATAATTTCCGAAATTACAGTATATTATTTCAAACAACAGAACTTCAAATCAAATTTAGGTCTTCAAGTAAATAATTTTTCAGTCTTTCCCTTAAAGGTACTTTCTTAATTCTACATTCACTTCGGAAAGATTTATCTTGACAGTAATTAGTTTTACCAGACTGACCAATACGAATGACAAATTATCTCGACACGACTTTAACTCAAAGCGACAGAAATGTAATTGTTGTAAAAGTATTCCATTTCCTCGTCAAACTGCCTAGAAAATAATTAAGAGTTGCCAGCAGGCCCGTGATCCATTATCCATTATGTGCTTGGAAGGGTGAAAGGTTCCGTTTTATTAGGAAGTTAATATATAATTACCATTGGTAGGAGAAAATAACTCTCTGTAGGGTTAAATTTAAAACATATGTTTGCTTGAAAGAAATTACAATAATTTATTTGGTATCATTTTATTTCTTTCAAAGACAATTAATATTAATAAAATCTTGGAATTCATATTTAGACTTTATAAATAAACTATAAATATTCCACAGACAGAATGATTTGATATTTACACCAGCACATGTTTTGCAGAAATTCAGGAAATCACTATTTTAGGAGCAAACAATTGTGCTGTCTTAATAAAGCAGATGTCAGTTTTTAGCTTAAGAACCAAAAAAGAACAGCTGACCTTTGGTAGGATAACTAGTTATTACAAAATTAAAAATATAAATATTTACACCAAGTAATCAAAATACATGTAGCATTGAAAAAAATAATTTTCTCAGCAAATGGAGTAGACAAAAGCTTTTCTAGGAGTAAATCGTCAAACCTAATCGATTTTATAATCAAATCAGAACATCATAATAGTTTATTTTCCCCATCAACTACCCCCCTCTCCCCCCATTTCAAAAAACAAAATCAGAAATAAATAGCCAGAAATATAGGCAAGAGAATACCCAGTGATAAAGATAGAGAAAACCGCATAATTGAAATCAAAAGGCAAAACTCGTGAGATACATGCCTCTAATAAAACCTGTGTTACTTAAAATGTCAATTAAGTTATCCTTATTTTCCTCTAATATAAAGAAAAATCATTATTAAATACCAAAAATAAATTCCCACGTAATGATAAATAAAGGTATATCGGGTATCTATCAACAAAACACCACTCTATAAAATAGATTAAGTCATCTCCATACATTCTTACATCCTAATAAACCACTTTGTCCTCCGGCAGCATCAAGTTTTCTGAAAGCTCAAAAAATTAATTGAAAATGGACAATTTAAGGACTTCAAACAGCGTGACTTGCTGTATTAATAATCCACTAATACTTGGAAGGTAATAAAGCTAGCTCAATAAACTATGTAATCACTGCATGCTTTAATGGTACTAAATCGGTATATCACTGAATAAAAATATCAATCGAGACGTTTATTACAATGATCAAATTAACTGTATCATAATCATACACAAATACTTGAAGTAATGATTATAAAATAGAATTAATACATTCATGGTATTCCAATTATGGCCAGATGGAGATTTTTCAAATACTCACTTCAACTTATTACTGAACTGAAAAGATGGCTTAACTAGTAGTATGAATTCAGAATTGAACTCTCGACCAGATGAAATAGCAGAAGACAAATCTGAGAACAAATTTTGAGGGTCGCCATGGACGTACGCTGCATACAAACAACAAAGTGTGTTTCAATGTGACAAAGATATATTTACATCATCTATACTTAAAACTTTTTATTAAAGTTATTTTTGATAATAAAGATATTTAATTTATGGATGGATGGATGAATTGTTGTTTAACGTCCAGTGGCAACCAGGTGCATATCAGGACGAGAACATGTTGATATGATAATGAATATGATCCCTGCTTTGTAATAGACCGACACTTTAAGTCAGATTTTTTATGTGCTAGCTCACGAGGTAACTGTCCGCAGGAAGACATATCACCTCACTCGGACACTTTATACTGACTCCGAGCCGACCAGTCTTTGCTCTTACTCCTAGATGCCACTTGCTTGGCGGAGAAGCAGCAAATACCAATTTTAATGTCTTTGGTTTGACCCGGCCAGGGATCGAACCCGCGACCTTCCGCACTCGGAGCGAGCACGCTACCACGGACCACCGAGGCGGTTATTTAATTTATGGTAATAATCTATTTTTGGATACCTTAAAACCCAAATCTGTAGTCACATCTTTTATGAAGAAATATTACTGTTTTGTTCCCTTTGCTTAGAGAGACTAGATTAAAACCAAAATTCTGAAAGCTTATACATTGTACAAAAATTCAACATACAAAATTTTAAAGCTAAGTTCAACTAGAGGCTCCCAGAAACCCGTATCGCTCACCTGGATTCAATTTGCCAATGAACAGCCATAAGAAACAATCTAATAACCAAGTCTGGTTCCAATTGGCAAAGTGCTTTCAGACTAGAAGATTTTTTAAATGAATTTTCCCATAGGGTCCTATGTTAAACTAAGTTTGGCTGTGGTTGCCATCTTTGATGACAGTCCCGGTCATCTGACACAATTCTGAATGAGGACCACCAAAGGATCATTTCTGCCAACTTTGGTTCCAATTGACTCAATGGTTTCAGACAAGAAAATTTTTAACTTTATTTTCCCATAGGGTCCTCTGTTAAACTAAGTTCAGCTGTGGCAGTCTTCTTGGTTGACATTTCTGGTCATTCTGAAAGAGGACCACCTGAAGACCATTTATCCCAAGTCTGGTTTAGAGGTTGGGTCCTATGTTTAACTTAGTTTGGCTGTAGTGCCCTGAAAGAGGACCATTGAAGGACCATTTCTGCCAAGTTTGGTTCAAACTGGGTCTGAAGATTAGACTAGAAGATTTTTTAATGAATTTTCCCAAAGTGTCCTATGGTCCCTGTGAATTGGCCCATTGGTTTCAGACGAGAAGATCTCTAAATGAAAGTTTACGCCCAACGACGGATGCCAAGTATGGCAATACCTCATATGGCCCTTTGGGCCAGGTGAGCTAAAAATATAAGGATTTCAAATCACAAAATAATAGAAAAGTGATATGGACTAACAGCCATACAAACTGACAGACAAAGGCAATGGCAATATGCAATATCACATTAACAATATCCTTGAGAAAAAATATCTTACATTGGCCTAATCAATCTGAGGAGTTAATTTACTATCAAAATTAATTTAAGAGTTCTAAAGCACCATTAGACAGAGAAAACATACTACTCAACTGTGTATTAGTTCCATCACTGATTTAGAAACCGTATATTTTCTTTCATTACGGACAAGTCACCGCAGACAACCTAATAATACGGTATAATTAACCCTAGTCAAAGCAATTTCTCAATAAACAAGTAAATATAGGACCTGTCTGATACAGATCTATACTGAAATTCACGCAGGATTATAACCTTAGCACAACAATTATTACGTTTTAATATCTGCCAAAAATTCAACACAAAATCGATGGGATATTGAACAGGGGTATATATACCATGATGTTAGGATTAAATCTCTTTTCCCCAAAGAATTCTGAGTTTTTCAATTAAAATACTGTGGATTCATTAATATTCGTTGTATACCAATTTTCGTGGTTTTCGTGGGTCCCAGTAAACCACGAATTTAAATATCCAACGAAAAATAATATTTTTACTCTTGTTTAAATGCACTGAAGTTTGAAACCACGGAGTTTTAAACAATTGCGTTTTTACAGCATGTTCTTGAATTCTGACATATGAGTTAGCTATATCCACAGAGGATACAGTGTTTCATGTAATTTTGTCTTTAGTAACATATAAACGCTCAAACAATTTTCTTTAAAAAATTTTGACTGTGTAAATTGTCGCAGAATTCACTTCCCGTTTTTTTTTATTCAAACATTCAAGAAAAATCTTAATCGTAAGTAGACCTAAACAATACAGACTTTCTCATAAATTATAGTAAAAACATCTTGTCAAAAGATAATAAAGCAGAAATTATTGGTCGTAATCGGATTAAAAATAGGTAAGTATATGCCCTGAGGTGTTTGGTGACAAGTGATTGCAATTTTGGCAATATATATTTCACACCTGTTTAACCTTATGAGTAAATAATTATGGATTTTGTTAATCTTGTTAAATTTATGACAAGCTTTAATTGTTCCGTTACAAATTTAAAGAATCTGTTTGTTAGACTTTTGTTTAATGACCGCTTTAAATCAGTACTTTACTGTACAATATCAAGTCTGATCGGCACGTTTTGTCGCAGTATTTTCAAGATATCTGATGTGCCCAGCGACGAATTTAAGTATTTCAACAACTTTTTATATTTTTTTCTAAGCCAGCAATCCACGAATTTAGGTATCCCACGAAATGCCTTTTTTCCTCTATCCACGAAAATTGGTATCCACGAAAATAAATGAATCCACAGTAGCAGAAATTTGTGATTTTCAGTAATCAAAACTTGGGAAAGATTCCATTTATACTTCACGATTCTGGAAAGTCTGTTTTTATTTAAGCTGGAAAAAATGGCAATCACTGCTACAGCCCCATGGAAATTTGACTTGTACTAACATTTTTAGCATTCATCCCTATTATTTCAACACTAAACCATCCCACAACTATTTTAAGATAATTTTTTGAATGTTTTCTGATCAATGGAACATACTATATTTATTCTAATAAATGCCCTGGTGCTAAGAAAATTTCCAAAAGGGTGGTTTTAGTTAGAGAAATGAATTTCCTACTTTTTTAACTGACCGAACAGCTGAAAAAAAAGATACCTGGGTCATCACACAAGTCTGACGAAAGATCACCTAAGGACCATTTCTGAAAATTTTGGTTCCTGTAGTTTCAGACAAGATTTTTTAATGAATATTCCCATAGGATCTATGTTAACTATATGAAATTATCAAAATAAAGCCTTGACATTAAAATTACCGGTACTGGTTTTCATAAAATTTTTCATAAGGACTGAATTAATTCTTTTCTGGGTTCATTAAAAGTGAATGTAAATATATTTTTTCTCCCAAAAAATACAAGACAGACAGAGGAAATAATTTTTTGAATGTTTCCTGATCAATGGAACATACTATATTTATTCTTTTAAATACTCTTGTGCTAAGAAAATTTCCAAAAATCCAGTACTTAGAAGTCAAAATGTCTTAAGGTCTAGAATTCAGGTAGAGGGGGGAAGGGGCTTCAAAAAGAAGAAATAATTGGTATGTGTGTAATTAGGGCTTATAAACCATAGAATTACATGTATTAATGACAGAAGTATGACATCGTTATTATATTACAATGTTATAAATCAAGCATACTCCGTCATTATTGTGGTCATATTAAAATTGTCAGGAAGTATATATCACACATATATTACCATAGACTTATATGAACCAACATTTTTGCCTCGCCTTTCATAACTAATTTTCATATTTTCTTCAAAAACGAAAACAAAATATTTTCTCAGTAAATTTTTTACATCAAAATAATGTCTAAAAATAAATTTCATAATTACATGAACTATATAAATTCCAGTTAGTCAAACATTTTCTAAGCCTTAACATACATAAAAATTCTGACAGAATAATGAACATCACAAAATATTACCTGAAAAACGGTAGCTAAAAGAAGTACACAACCGATATCAAATCTTCTATACTATGTCTAAAATCTTAATGAATGATATCTTTATGATAAATTGTTGTTCTATGTTATATAAACACTGATAAGGCCTACCTATTTATTACATTTATATATTAGTTCTCAAACTTACATGTCATGATTTTACTAAATTAATATGTATCTCTCTCCTGCATAACAACTGATAATGTTCAATATTCATATTATTATAATTTATTTCACAAACCTAAGAATGTGATCTGATGTAATTCTGTTTCCTTAATGTGATTTCTTAATGCTTGTTAATTACATACCAGAATTGCTGCAAAATTCACTCTGAACTAATTTTAAATCTCTTTCATAACCGATATATATTAAGAACATATTTTTGAAACAAGATTGTGTGTACCTAAATGGGGTTAAACATATACATAAAACAGGATCTAATTTTTTTTCATCAAATTGAATTTCCCTAATTCTGAAATTACTCAGCATATCATAAAAACTTAACCAAAACCAAATCTTAAGAATTAGATAAATAAATATCAGTTGATTGGAATTAAACCTTGGCAGCAAGAATACAGTAGTCCCTCCTTTTTTGGACTCATCCCAAAAGGGGATATATCTAAACTGGCCAGAATTCTTATGCAACGGAATAGAGAATGGAAACACAGAATGTGTCAAAGAGACAACAACCTGATTAAAAAGCAGAAAACAGCCCAAAGCCACCAAGCAAGAATAACCTGTTTTACTATATTTGCCCCTGACAAGGCCTGGCAACTCTTTTATCCAACCATTTTAAAACCACACTTTCCATGTTTAAAAATTGTATTTTCATCAGAACATTTTGTGTACAGTTTTTGTAAAATTTTAACTTTAATTATAATTTTTTCCGTTTTTCTTTTCAAAAAATTTATGTAATGGTTTTAGATAAACAATGAATAATTCATTCTTATTTGAACTTTAGAGTGCAATCACCAAAAAAAGATTGTAAAAATCTATATAGAATCAATATTACAAATGTATACATGTCCCTGGAGGTCATATCTACATGTCATCTTATCATGCAAATCACCTCAAATTAATCTTTCATATGAAAATTTTTGTTCTTAAGTAATTATATGAATTTAAAAATTAAAATTATAAAATAAATTTTAATTTCCAAAATATTTCGCCTACCATTATTCTAAATTAAATAAAATTTCATATAAGACTTAAATAATTTTTTCCTAATCTTTTATTTTTAATTAAACTTTTATAATTCAATACTTAATTAAATAGCCCTATTCTAAATGGAAATGTAAATAAAACTGATTAAAATATTTATCTAAAACAAAAAAAACAAAAACACTGAAAAATTACCAACCTTTTAAACTTTGTCGTGAATGTTATGCCACATCGACAGAAGAGATAGGCCTACACTAATCTGAAATACCTATATTACCAACCTGATAACAGTTTACCTGTCCTACCTGGAAGCTATATTAATTTTCTTCAATTATTGGATGGATAACGATCGGAACTAAATATGAATGTAAACAGAATCTGGGTAAAGCTTGAAATTAACATTTTACAGAAGATTAAGTGACAGATACATGTACCATTTATTACAAATTTTTTTTAATCAAACATAAAAAAATACATATTTAGTACAAGATGTTTCTAATGTAGCCAATGGGATTTTAAAATACAGATCAATATTAGAAAGTGGTTTCATCTGTCAGGACTGCTGGTGTTAATCAATATAGAGGTAACTTTATCTACTCCACGATCCCCACTCCCCATAAAAACACTGAAAAGTCCCCATCCACTTTAATAAACATAAAAATTTCCCCCTCCCTTCAACAAAAACACAAAGGTCCCACACCCTAAAACAAACAAACAAATATCCCCATCCCCTTAAATGAACAAATAAACAAATGTTCACTTCTTAGCTTTCATTAAATACACCTGACCAACATGCTGACACCCAGACACAGTTAACTGACTCTGAGCTAACCAGTTTTTTTCTCTTTCTCCTAAATATCAATTTTGATGTGTTTGCTGTGACCAGGCCAAGATCGAAACCACAATCCTCCACACTCAAGGAGACTATGCTACAACGAAATCACGGAGGCGGTTTTTTAGACAATTTCAGATAAGAATATAAGAATATCTATCGCTCAATCCATAAGATTCAAATTATTGGGACAGAGAAATACACGAGAAAAAATCACAAAATGTAAAAACCAGATCTATTTTCCTACTCTATGTCCCTCCTGGTTTGCTTTTTTCTAACTCATGATTTAAAAATCTTTTTGTTTTCTTTTCATTTTCATTACTTTTGCAATGTTGTTTATTTTTCATTGTTTAAACTTTAAATAAATATAGTTTCATGATTCTTGGAACATTTTGTATATATATTCCATCTCTATTTCAAATGGATGATTATTCAAAGAGTATAAAATTACCTTGTATTATATACATTGTATATATATCATAACTTGTATATTTTGGAGAATTTGTTTCATGATCGAGGATTATAATAGAATAGAGAATGGAAATGGGGAATGTGTCAAAGAGACAACAACCTGACCAAAGAGCAGAAAACAGCTACCAATGGGTCTTCAACGCAGGCAGAAAATCCCGCACCCGGAGGCAGGCTTTAGCTGGCCCCTAAACAATAATGTATACTAGTTCAGCGAAATGGACGGCACACTAAACTGCAAAACGTACAAAAAACCAAAATTAAAAAAACACACAACACTAACAAAGGCTAGAGGTTTTTGACTTGGGACAGGAACAAAAATATCGCGGGGTTAAACATTTTGTGAGATCTCAACCCTCCCATTTATTATGATACCTCTAACCAATTTGAAATAAACAAACACACTGCAATACACACAGTAAAACTCAATTCAAAAGAAGTATATTTGTATATTTTGGAGAATTTGTTTCATGATGGAGAATAATGCCAATTAAAGGTAACTGATAACATTATCATCCAACCCTACTAAAACATGTGGGGCAGGTGGGGGAATTGTATCTTTTATTACATGGATCAAATTCTGTTGTCATGCGCAACTCATGTTTGCCAAGGTCAATGTGTGCAAAAATTCTAGCTGTCTGCAGGTCTACGATATGGGACTTGTGTGGTCGAATTGGCTACTCAAATAGTATGTCAAATCAATCGTTTTATAGGAAACGTACTTCAGAAATTTTCCAATATTGCATTGCTTTAAAATAAAAAAGATATTAGGTGCACCAATTTTTGAGGGGCGGGCAGGGATTATAATCTATCGAGTAACTTTAATGGGCCAAATGACAGACAAATCAGTCAAAGATACCTCTGATGTTAAATGGCCTGTTCTAGAAATTGGTATTAGAGTAGAAAGTCAATATTTAATACTGGGCAATTTTAATACTGGGCAATTTAATACTGGGAAATTTAATACTGGGCAATTTAAAAACAATGTTTATCAATATTTTTCCAATTTCAAATTGAAATCAGTATGTAAGTTTCACCTCTGAAACAATTTGAATAATAATATCTCCAAAAATTGATTTGTCAACTTGAGATTGCTTTTTTTAACCAGCCAAGATGAAAGCAGACAATACAATTTCGTCTGTGTACTTTGTCGAAGAAAAAATGGTTCTAGAAATGGATATAAGGTCTTTGTGGTGAAAATTAAATGTGTAAGTTGTAATTTTGATTCTGAACAAAACTCTCATCTTAATTTAATGAAGTGCACACTGACAACCATGGCCCCAGCAATTTCTAAAACTGATCCATTTAATGCCATTTACAAATCAGAAACAAAATTTTTTTTCACCGATTTAAAAATTTCACTAGTTTCTGAGTCCTCACTGAGAATGTTTCTGCCAGAGTTTGGTCTCAATTTGGGTTCATTCCTTTCAGAGGAAAGTTTACAATGATGACAGCCAAGTGATAGCAATCATTCAAATGGCCATTTTGATTAGGTGAGCTAAAAACTTCAATGGTACCTACTTTTTTCAAATGTTGTATAAACTTTTAACTCATTAAACCAAGAAAATCTTAATATGAATATATTACAAGGTCCAAAAAGAATTCAAGTACGAATGAAAATTTTTGAAATCATGAATTTCTAGGAGTCTTTCTTTATTTTCCTGTATAAACTATTGTAAAAGTGATTAATATACTGAACATAAGCTTGGGGACCTATATATATCAACCAATGAACTGGAATAATATATAGAGAATATTAAATGGCAAAATCCTTATCCCATGCAGTATCAACCCGAGAGATGATATTGACTGAGGGGTGATACCGCATGTGATACGGATTTTCACATGTTTTATCCGCTTCATCATATATTTTCACATGTTTTATCCGCTTCATCATATATTTTCACATGTTTTATCCGCTTCATCATATATTTTCACAGTGGTGAAGAATTTTTAGTCTGGTCATGTGACCAATATCATTTAAAGGGGTATGATAAAAGGGTGATGATATCAATATCATCACGGTAGAAAATACAGCTGACAATGTTCTTTTGGTATTGTATATGCAATTTTCCTTTATTTAGTACTAAGTATATGATAAATAGTTTTGCCAATAAGTTTGTGTATCTCTACATTTCATTTTATTTTAAATAATGAAAGATATTTACTAAGAAATGAAATAATATATCTGCTTATTATTTATTAAGGAGGAAATGTTTTGCCAAATATTTTGTGTGAAAGTGTCCATTTCTCCTCATCTCAATAACAAAGTATAGTGGTAAGTTTTATCTCTTTTTCCATATCATACTGTTTATCTATTCCAAGGACGTATAATTAATATACGTCCTTGTCTATTCCAAAATGGTTTCTTTGTTCTGTAAATAAGTGAATATTTTCTAATGTATAATACCTTTACTACTATAATTCACACGACCCTGTCAAATTTGTTCACATCTTTAATGACAGCTGAAATGAAACAAGCTGATGAATATGAAATATGACAATTTTTAGTGGGGAAACTGACAACTCCACTTGGTTTACGATCTTCATTTCATGTCACAGTGCGATCAACTCTACATAGAACAAATAGGACCAAAAACCTAATTAGGTCCCAAAGCTTGAAAATGTCAGCATTGTCCATTTTTTTTCCCCAATGATAGCTCCCTAGTTATCCATGCAAAATTTATAAAGTACAACCTCGGCAGAAATATTGGCTGAGAAAAGAAAGATTCAGTACGTCAAGTTGCCTCGAGGATTTACAAATATTGATAAAATTTGTGTTGTATTTGCTATCTAACCTATAACAAACGAACTTCAAACGATTTACCAATTTCCGCTTTCCATGACTAAAACAATTAACAGAATTATACATTTTCATTCTATTTCAATAATAAACAAGGGAATTGGATAAAGTTCTCCCAATTCACAACAATAATCATTGATAAATGATTATAGACCCAATATTTTACACAAATTATTAGTTAGATGTGATGACAGTAATATAATAGAAACTATCTCTTACAGAATCTCAAGTCTTTATTTAAATAAGAATTTTCTATACTACTGTTATTGATCGACTTTGTTCATTTAAGATGTTTATTTCGTAGCCTTAGATATTGTCTTGTCGTCTCTGATACAATGAGTACTAGTCTATCCAATGTTGATGGTTTTATATTAACTGACTATAAATTACAAACCACCAGATTTTTTTATCAGATATTGACATTTACTGAAGACATGCAAATACAACTAAACCTGTCTATACAGGACACACAGAGGATGAGAAACAAGAGGCCCCCAAATGCCTGTATAATGCTCACTTGGATTTAATATGCTATTCAAAACCTATTCTACAAAGCAAGGCTAATTTTATACCCCGTCGTAGACGAGACGTATTATGGTATACCAATGTCCGTTCATCAACACTTCGTACCGTAACTTAAATTTGCTTCAATTATTTCTCATGAAATTTTAACACAACATTAGGATTGACGGGAGAAAGCCCCCTTTCGATTTTAACGATTTTTAAGTTTTGTCCAAATACAGTGTATAAGCAATTTTTCATATGTTGTGCACTAACTCTAGTATGCCTTGACTTATTTTCTTCAAACTTTAACAAATTATTACTAATGATGGTCTGAGGGTCTGTATACTTTTTGACGATTTTAATTTTTGTCGTTCCAGAGTTATGGTACTTAGATTGTCCAATTATAAGCAATTTTTCACATGTCACGCATGAACTCGAGTACATCTTGACTGATTTTCTTCAAACTTTAACAAATTATTACAAATGGTGGTCTGAGGTTCTGAATACTTTTTGACGATTTTCACTTTTGTCGTTCCAGAGTATTGGACTTAGATTGTCCAAATATAAGCAATTTTTTATAAATATAAGATTTGCTGCGTACACAAAGATGACATTTAGTTTGTTGTTATAGTGTTATAATTTAGATATATAAGCCATTGGAAAAGTAGCATGATAATTAATTTGCTTAAAAAAATCAATTTTAAAAATTCCTACACAGAAGATGAGAACATTTTTAAATATTCTTAATGTCCATCTTCCATATTGGTAAAAGGTGTGGACAACTTTGAAAGAGGACCATCCAGTTCTTCCATTAAAGTTTTGAAAAGATATTTTCATATTTTCTGTTGATTTTCCCATTTTTTGGTAGTGGTGGCCATATTGGACCAAGAATGGACACATTTTGAAAAGGATCCACCCCTTTGTCAATTACTTTCGAAGAAGAAAATCTTTCAATATCTAAGACTGACTGTTCTACTTTCAGTTGTAGTGGCTTTGTTAATCAAACATTTTGTACAGACATCATGGCTATATTGTTATCTGTACTGTCAAAGTTGA
Source organism: Mytilisepta virgata (assembly GCA_028015205.1). NCBI lineage: Eukaryota > Metazoa > Mollusca > Bivalvia > Mytilida > Mytilidae > Mytilisepta > Mytilisepta virgata. Next base: position 9,142,797 of record CM051514.1, read on the forward strand.
CACAATAGATTTCCTATAAAAACATCATTTTATACAAAAAATGAGTTTGTAAAAGTATTAATATGTCCAAAACAGAATTTAAGATAAGATCTATTAAGAAAATTAATGCTGAAGCTAAGCCAAACAATAGAGTTAATAAAAATCCGACTTTTGTATCATCAAACCCGATATTATATTTTTGTGTGCACATCTTGTCATTCATTAAGTTCCATTCATATTTTGTCCCAAATGACAGAATCATATATATATATATTCACACATATATATATATATATATATATACACAATATATGTCACAAAATTTGTTTAACAGCACATTTAAATTTTCTTATGTGTCTTGTATAAAAAATCATTTTATTTTTGAACTGTCTTTTTTAAATGTATTTTACTTTTACAAATGAGACAATTTGTAAACATTTTTAAACCTAACATGAATTTGTATACCGGTACATATGAAGTATATATATCTAAGCATAAAATTTAAACCATTTGTTAGAATAACATTCAAATTGATGGAAGTTGCATATTTGGGCAGTTGTACAGCAGGGAATCTAGGCCGTTATAATAATAATAAAAAAATTCCTGTGTGTCTGCTCACCTTCCATGCCTAATTTTTTAGCAATGTTACTGGAAACACAATTCATATTTTGGGGAGGCAGGGAAGGAGTACCTTACTTTTATTACAAACAAGAACATGTGTCAGGCCACGCTTATGTCCTGCCTTCAAAGTCAAAACCATGAAAAGAAATAAATTTTAGAAGGTTCATACCATGATGTACACGTGTACCAATTTTCATCATGATGTGACCCGGCATCTTCATAGAAAATGAACTTTAGCGCAAACCATAACATGAGTCAGCAGCATTACACTTCCTATGTTCACTGATCCATGAACCTTAAAAAACCTTTATTTTATAAAGTCGTATCATGACTTACATGTGTTCAAAGTTTCACGTTCACTATACCTTTAAAACTAGGTCAAAACCTTAAAATGGCACATATATTAGAAAGTTCATACCATGATTTAAATGTGTACCAAGTTTCAAAAAAGTTTAAACGAAAACCTTAACTTGAGGCAGGAAAGACAAACACGGAACAGCGCATACACTGAAAATGTATGTGTCCCCCAACTTTTCGTTGGCGAGATAAAATATTAACAACCCGAGCCAAAGAAGGAATATTTTGGTTACTGGCATGTATCGTCTATTTAAATTCTTAAGTTTCTCAACCATATATGATGATTAGATGTACGGTCAATTCCACTTATTTATACACCTGGTTATTTTGGGTTTTCCACATTGTGTCCAACTCAGAGATCATGAGGTGGCCACTAGATATCTAAGAAGGAGATGGCGCGCTGTCTTTTTAACATTTTACTCCATATCAATTCTGTCTGAAATAATGTACAGTAAATTAAATCTCAATGTAACAGAAAAGGGGGAATCCATTAAATATACTCAAATTACATACTAAGATTTGGCCGTTGAAAGATTTCTTATTGCGTCCATTATACTGTTCCCTATCAACTACAAATTATAGTTACGGAAAAAGCTTTCTAATAAACTTGTCGTGATGATCAGCTGGGTTTCTAGCTTTATATGGAGATTTGAACAAATTCAATTTGTTAAGAATAGAAAATCTTCTCATTACAGTGCTTTTACTGCGAGTAACTGATTATATTAGCTTGTTTATTTGTTCAATCTAATCATACAACATGTGAACGATGTTTAAAACAATAGGGAACTTTATAACCATTACATTAATCATTAAACTCCGGAAGGAAGCTGCTTCCTTATTTTTTGTTGTTAATACTTCAAAAGCTGAATTTGAGGAGGAAAATGTAATAAGCGAATCGTTCTTACAATGCTGTAAAAGGGCCTTAGCATTTTGTTATCAAATATCTCTACATTTAAATGAAAACTCAGAAACAGTTTCATATTATTTCCAATATATATTTAAAGTAAAGTGGAATAAAGAGCAGGCTTTCTTTTTCATCATAAAAAGGACATGCGTGGAGTTACATCAAGATTCTTGAAAATATCTTTAAACAATTCAATTCTCAAAATTCTGTGATAAAAAAAATTGGTATTATTATAAATCGAGACTATTTTTATATTTTCCCTTTTATCTTCTCAGTCTAACAGAAATAATGTAAGCAAACAACTCGGGTCTCAGATTGTTTGGTAAAATAAGAAACAAGACTTCATTTCATCATACATGTATATAGTAAAGCTGAGTACGGAGAAAGTCATTATACATCTTTAGTAATGTGAACTAGAATACTGACAATGTCAGAAAGGGCCCCGCTGGCTTGTGTGGAACTCAAGGGAATCAAAAACACTTCAAAATCTAGTTGTGATTTCATACATTCATTTTATCTATCAAAAAGCATGACGCTAAATTTTCAAAATTTGCCTTTTTCCATATAAACACAAACTTTTTCCCCAAAAAGTGTTTTCCGATTTTCCTCAAAATCAAAAGGGACCTTCCTTTGACATAGTGTTAATTCTCAAAATATGCATTTTTCATATAAAAACTACGTTTTTCCCAAAAATTGTTGTCCGATTTTCCTCAAAACCAATAGGGACCTTCCTTTGGTCAAGTTCAATATTGTGTATAAAAATCAAAAAGATCTGTGAAGGCAATCTTAAGTTATCGTACGACAAAGGAAATGCTGACAGACAGACGGACGGACAGACTGATTACTATAGGGCACCACCATGGCGGGGCCCTAATAATAACAAGGAGTAAGAATTTAAACCAATAACAATGTACCAGCAGAAGGAATGAAAATACATTTCTGAAAAACAAGATATACCATGATCCATTGCTCCGAAAGTGTATCTCATGATACGTCGTACCTTAGTAGTATAGAAGGCTTGTAACAAAATATCAAGTGGCTGTGATGAGTATTTGCAAAGAAAGGTGTGTTAAAATTTTTGTTACAGACAGATGGACGCACGCATGCATGGACCTTTCCGTTGTGGTGGGGGTATAATAAGAAACTGTTTTCATACATAGTTAATGCAAATGATAAAACTAAAAGCCTTTGTTTTTTTTTTACATAAAATAAGTAAAATATCACACTATAATTTAAAAAATTTAGTTTGAATAAATTCAGCAAATAAGTTTTGCTATTTAACTGAATTTACTCAATAAATTTGAAATTCCAATACAATCAAGTCTTTTTCTTTTTAAAATTATATAAAAACACTTATCCTTCTTATATTACAGCAGATTTTCATTGAAATTAGAGCTTATTTTTATAAGTGTGCTTATGTTTTAATGTGGTTTCCAGTAAAATTTAAATTTGTTAATTTTTTTTTTCCACAAGCAACACTGAATAGATAAATTTTTTACATTGTCATCACGACCAGGGCTCTCAAAATAGCCATTTTTTACCAGATCTTTTGTTTTTTTTTTCTAAAAATGTTTGACTGAGGAATTTTTTTTTGCCAATATTTCTTTCCAATCAAGTAATGTCTTAATGTAACCATCACGTAACCATAGATTTTCTTAATTACAGCACTGACTTTAACATGTACCTGCTAATTACCATGTAGGCCTAATAAGGTCAATGTTTGATCAGCCAGTTTTATAACCTTTATAATCTTTCATAAAAATTTCTGTAAATTTCGCAAAGTCCAGTCCAGTCAATATCAAACCCTGCAATCTGAGGCCACTCTTAAAAAACTGTTTGTTTGGCATAGCCGACCTACACAATCAGCAGGTGGATAGGTAGGCAGGGAAATTATTCTTTTTTACATTGGCAGACGTTTTTCTATTCTTTGTCATTTAAACATTTGCTCTCGATACAGTGCACAGCAAGCGCTTTTACGATTGTGATTTGAAATAAGTAAAGCCAGGAACAAGCTCCACGCATACGATCAAAATTCCGGCACAATTCCAATTTTTTTTAATACCAAAAAAAAAAAAAAAATAAATAAATTCTGAAACGCAAATAAAATTATTTGGGCAGCAAATTTTTCAGTGGGTCGGGCGGCAATGCCAAACAAACGAAATTTTATTTTAGGCCTGATTTCCTCAAAATTTGTTATTATTTCTCAAGCTAATTTGTCCAGGTTATCAAACTAACTTTTTACATTCTTTCACCAAATTTGTGTAAATTTCTCAAATTATTTTGTCCGATCTACTTTAAATACTTGTATATTCTATATCTATCTGCCCATAAAATGTTTACTTACAAATAATTTAATTTGAATTGTAAAAGACAATCTGATTGGTTGTTAATGGCAAGGGCAAATTACATTATGTTGTATAATCTACTTGGGTACTGTGACATCACCAAAGTATTAAATTCGCAGTCTGTGATTTGAATATTCCTGGGTTAAGTAAGTTATTCAAATGATTCTATCTGCAATTTTGGATCAGATTTTTTTGGGGAAAATTAAATTTTAAGGAATTTTATAACTTTTGAAACAGGTTATATACTTGTATAAGGCTACACCAAATTGATATTTAGTTCTTTTGATTTCGCTGGTCTGATTTTCAGACTTTGTAAATCTTCATAAACAATTTTTTGCTGCTTCATTTTGCAAAAATACTCAAAAGTCACCCCAAATTCTTCATTTTTCAAGAAATTAAAGATAAAAAGTGCTTCCTGCTCCTAAAATTTGGTAAAAAATAGTGATTTTTTTCCATTTTTTGCAAAATCTTTGCCGCACTTAAATTTTATCTTCGCCTAAATAAAATAACTTGAAAGAAATTTTGCTTACTCGCACATATTTTTTGTCATAAAAAATCCAAACAACTAAAAATCAAACTGGTGTGGCCTAACCTACTTTGGTCAGTTTACGCTTAAACATGAAGTATAACCTGTTTCAAAATTGAAAACAATCCTGAAATATCTGTGTTTTAAACCAATCAAAAATGAAATTTTTTTAGTCTGTCCGAAACTTTAATTTCGATATGATTAAGTATCAAACAGAAAGAACTTATATTTTCCTAAAGAATAATTGTATTTTTTAATGAATAAAGGTTTTTACCCTTATTTTTATTACTGCAAAACTAAGTCCCCAATTTTTCTTGAAAAATAACTCATTATAAGTAATAAAATGATCTTTATATCAGACTTTAACAAAGTTACAAAATTCAGGAAATTTCTTGGTAATACACATATATTCATCTTACACAAGTAATTAACGACTTTAAAGTTCCTTACCTTGTAAAATTCCGATCCAATGAACTTCTCTGTACAAGTAATTCTGCGAAATAAAAGATGTAATTTTCTTCACTATATTTATTTCCTACGATTCCCTACTCTACAATAAAACTACTTTATATGGCGAAGCCGGGGTTTAAATCAATACGTAGCCTTCAATCTCGACCATATCCTCTAATTCAATATCCTTCATAGTTTTTACAATACAAAAAGAGTTAAGTGTAATTGGTAAAAGAAATTGAAAGTTATCTATTGGTATTAAAGCCAGATTTATATGTTAATAACGATTGATATGAATCAATTTTTAAAATTACTCAACACCACAACAGTAAACTAATTTAGACAATACTGTCATATCCACAGATGTTTAACTGTAACCAGGACAGGAACCAGAACAGCAATGTTTTTTTTTATCCCAATATTCCATTGCGCTACATGCATATATTTTCTTGAACTACGATTTAATTTTAGTTCTACTTAAGGAAAACATCAAAAGTTCAATGTGGGATAAACACTTCATACAGAAAATTTTTTTTTTTCCCTCCCAGCTACCCATTTAACTAACTGTGTGTCTCACATACAGCTGCAACTGATTTCTGGATGAAAAACTCCAGACTTCATGACTTTTCTTTAAGTTTGAAATAACAATTAGATATGGCTCAAAAGTCAACAAGGGGTCAAACATTTGGAAACAAAACTTGCACATTATCTGTGACATTTATTTGTGGCGACATCATATATGATGCAAAAATCGAAAATTGGAAAAACATCTCTATCAAAATATTTGACGCATTTCAGGATTGGAAATGACAATAATTAGTTACGACTACTGCAAACAAAAGGTAGTCTAATATTTTTTACTTTAATTTTAAAAGAGCATCAGAAATATTCCCGAAAACCACTTGCAGTTTTTAAAAAGACACACAGTTATTTGGAAAATATTTATTTTTTAAAAGAGAAAATTTATGCATTGAAAGTATATCTTATTATTATAATGCCTTTCAGAACTACAGTTTACTTTTGTCATTTCATTTCTTTTCCACAATATTTGTTATGTTGCTTTTTTATCATTTCAGATTTATGAGAGTCACAGGTGAAACTTATGTAGCTAAAAGTTATGTCCAAGACAATAAATTTTGATAATTAATTTAGGGTAATAAAACTTTCAGGAATTTTGACATCCTTCCCCCCTTTTTCCATCCCCAAACTACATGAGTTAACTTTGTATCGATAAATTTTTTTTTGTTCCCCTCTTATATGAAAATGAAAAGATACGGGGTATGAGATTGCATAAATCATCCAACAGTATGATTACTAGGCACCTATTTATTTTTATGCTACTGGACTATTTCAAACTAATCAGCACACAATGGACAATTTCCAAAAGGAGGCTTTAATTAGAGAAATGACTTTTCTACTTTGTTTCTGACAAATAGTTGTTGAAACAAACTTTAAATACCTAACTATGCATGTTCCAGTTGTATTGAATTATCAAAATAAACATGTACATAAATTTATTGATCTTTTCTAATTTTCCAGATGATTTGAATTAATGAGAAACATCAATGAGTTATCTCCCTTTACCAAGTTAAGAATCAAAGTGCATAGCACCGGTAGGGTTAGGTTGCTAGCATTTGACTTTTATTTGTACAAACATTGCTGATGATTATTTCAATGCTTTTTGTTTGTACAATGTATTGCAAAATAGGTTTTGGTATTGAATTCTTTTTATTAACAGTATTATTTACAAGGAAATATATCAATTATGAAAGTTAACGAGCTCTGCGGAAAAAGTGTCTATTATATAATAATGTTCCTGTGGGTAGGTGACTGATTTTTTTTTAAATTGACAGCATATGTATTGCTTTGGTTTCAAAATATACAGTGATTTTTTAAAACGTATATTTTCGCAACACAGTGTATCTGAGCTGAAGGTTCTACTACTCAACTTTACTGCGCATGTCTGTACATGTGCACTAATCAATCAAAGAAAGCACGAGTCGGCTAACGTTTCTTGAATTATCACTCTAAATTGAATTTTTTTAAAAAGTCAAACGCATAATAATGATTTGATGAATTAAAATAAACAGAAATCAAAGGTCTTCAAGTTATTAAGGTTATATAAAAAGACAAAGTTTGGACAATTGTAGAAGGGGGTTATTTCTATTTACACTACATTGCGCATGTGCAGGTAGATCAGAACGTAAACATTCAAGCTTTCAATTAAAATAAACCCATTATACCTTCGATAATACAGTTTTCTAAATTAATGATAAACACAGTGTTTTTCAATCTTAATGTGCAAGTTGTCGGAATTTCAAATAACCTGTATGCAATTCTATCACTGACCAACAGGTTTGACAAAATGAAGTCACGGTGATCAGGTCAAAAGGTTAATCAAATACACAAAAAGAACGTAAACATTCAAGCTTTCAATTAAAATAAACCCATTATACCTTCGATAATACCGTTTTCTAAATTAATGATAAACACAGTGTTTTTCAATCTTAATGTGCAAGTTGTCGGCATTTCAAATAACCTGTATGCAATTCTATCACTGACCAACAGGTTTGACAAAATGAAGTCACGATGATCAGATCAAAAGGTTAATCAAATACACAAAATACCATCAGAATTACAAGAAGAATAAGCAAATAATGTGCAAAATATGTTCTGTATAAGTTAACAATCACGTTCACAACAAAAATGGAACTTACCTTTGAAATCTTTTGAAAATAAACCTGATTGTAATCCTTCCCAAAATATCCGTGCAAATGTCAACATTCAAAATCCTTACGCCGATAGCATTGTACACTTTAAAAGGTGCGAATACTTTACACGGCTTTCAAAACAAAAAGGAAATCGTCAATAAAACACACATCTTTTATTAAATAACTGGACAATTACACTTCTCGGTGTGTTTCAGTTACATTTCTATTAAAAAACAACTGCACCAGCAACAACAAATATTAGGACTATTTTACCGCGGAATGTTTATTTTCTTATATGATATTCCAATATAAACATAGTCGTAATTCGAAAAATATGGAGGTTGCTTTGCGCATGTGTCATCTCAAAATCGAGATAAAAAGCTGCTTAACTAGCCTTGCTTAAGCTTCAATCCTAGATAAGCTTGCATATTTACTCATAAAAACATAGTTTCCAAAACTTCTGGTCCAACTTTTTCCACAAAACACCAGATTTCCAAAGTTTCCTTCATTGTCTAACCAAACGACCGACGGCATAAGGGTTTTGGTTGCTTAGCAACCTAACCCTAAAAAGGGTAATGATAATTTTCTCCCCTTGGTTCTAAGGGCTAAAAGGAGACTTTTTTATCCCCTTTGATAACTTCCGAAAGGGTGATACCTGTTTCTTTAGAGGGAAGTGGAAATCTATTTTAGACCAAAAATGTGGGGCATTATTTAGAAATGTCAAAATGTCTCAAATGTAGAACCTTTAATTAGATGGGGGATTTAATTAGCAGAAATACGGTAAGTCTGAAATCTCTGCTGTAAACTGAGCTCGTTATTTGATTTTGTACAGATTTATGACGTTTCAAATCAAATTCATTATAGGACTGATCGAATTTGTAATTGCATTGTTCAGACAAACAGCAGCATATATATATTCCTAACAATATTAGAGACAATCACATTTCAAATGACAAGTGGCAATTTAAAACCGTAACATTTTTCATTAAAACAATGTTGCTATTTTTTATTAGGTTTTTGACATTTAGTTATGAAATTAATATAAAGAAAATAGTAATTTACATTACTAATACAGTAACTGAAAATGGAACTTGAATAACAATAAAATCTGTTTTAAAATTAACAAAACATGTTTCCCCTTTAACTCATAATGGAATTTTTCCCCAAATTTGATTGGATTGATTTGGTTTTTCAGCACAATTGGGCATATTGTGGCAGCAGGTTTTTATTGGTGGTGGACACACTACCTGGAGAGAACCACTGACCTGGGATAGGAAAATGGGCAATTCTCGTCAATTAGGATGGAAGTCAAACAGCCCTGCCACCAAGAAGTTCACGACCTCAGTGTTGACAGACTATTGATCATTAGTAGTTATAACGAACTATCTCGCTCACTCAGCTAGTGCGGCCCATAAAATTTTTTTTAACCTAAGTCTGACAAATATAAATAAACTGCTGCGCCTTATGAACACGATATAATTCTGAAAGAGGACCAAGTAAGGACCATTGCTGCTAAATTTTGTTCCAATTGGCCAAGTGGTTTCAGACAAGAAGATCTTTAAGTAAATTTCCCATAGGGTCCTATGTTAAACTATGTTCGGCTCTGGCGGCCATCTTGGATGATGGGCCGGGACATCGGATATAATTTTGAAAGAGGACCACCTAACGACTTTTGCTGCCAAGTTTTGTTCCAATTGGTCCAGTGGTTTCAGAGGAGAAGATCTTTAAAGGAAAGTTTACAACAACGACGGACTAAAATGAACGCCAAGTGATGGCAATAGCTCACATGGCCCTTTGGCCCAGGTCAGCTGAAAGTAAGGGATACTGTTATTAAGTCCTTACAAACAAACATATGTCTGTTGTATCCAACAAAATCTCTAAAGCCATGAAAGATTGAAACTTGAAACTTAGCAACATGTGAGAATTGATGAGCTAGTTAGAAATTTAAGTTCAAAAATAAAAATTTCATGGAAAAGATAAAAACTTTAATGTCCCCCACGCCTTTAAGCAGGGGCATAAAAAAACTGATTGTCCAACATCTTTTACACCACTGAGGATAAAAACATAAAATTATTTGTGTATATAGTAACACTATTAGTTTCTTTGCCAAAGGTCTGAATATCTGCACTTAGAACAGAATTTTTGGTAAATTATTTATTTTGAGAAATATTCTTAACAATGAAATATTTCAAAAGAATGAAGAAGTCACAAAACAGTGGGAAAAGACTGTAAAACTGAAATCTAAGAGCAAGACATACTCATGATAATTTGTTTGTTTAGTTGGGGTTTTACACTGTTTTCAGCACATTTGGCTATTTCGCGGCAGCCAGTTTTTATTGGTGGAGTAAGCCGGAGTACCCTGAGAAAACCATCAACCTTCGGTAGGAAAATTGGCAATCCTTGTCAATTAAGATTGGAGTCAAACACACCTAGCCACAGGTGAGATTCGAACTCACAACCTCAGCGTTGACAGGCTAGTGATCTTTAGTAGTCATGACGAACTACCTAGACCACTCGGCAACCGAGGCCCCCATCATGATATTGAACCATAACAAACAAAATAAATGCCATGAGGATACATGTATAAAAAATATATAATAACAAAACAGAATTAGAACCAGAAAGTGCAGAAACTAAAGTACTAGCAATGTATTCTCCCACTAAAAACCAGGAGTGACATCAAGTTCTCTGAAAGGATAAGCGTGTCCTGCACATGAGTAAAATCCAGTGAAGTATTAAGTCTGGTGAGGTGTCAATAAAATTTCATTATAGTATGTTGAAACTTATATATTCACTCACATGATATATGCTGAATTCAGTCATTGTATTGAAACTTTCACAGTGACCATTTATAGTTTTAAAAACAAGTGGAATTGAATATTGTAAAATCTCAAGTTATTTAATTTTAAAATTATGGCAAACAAGCCTGTTATAAAATCTATTTTCGGTAATGTGACTTTGACCTTTGACACACTGACTTCCACTTGTTCAAAATCAATGAATTCCCTTCCAATCCTTAGAGCCAAGTAATTATAATTCTGCTAACTAGATGTTTACTGATAAAATTATATTTTTAGTAACAGTGACCTTGACATTTAACCCAATGGGCCCAAAATCAGTATGGTTTTTCCCTCCCCTAAAAATAAGATATCCAACTCTGGTTTCCATAGAACAAATAGACATCAACTCCTCAAGTTTTTATATGGAAACCATTTTTTTTAAGACAGACAGACAGATAGACACACAAAGCAACGACTATAAACTTTCAAAATTTTTTGGGAATAGCATAAAAATATGAAAGAAAAGATGTATTGAGAATAATTGATGAAACAAAATGTTGTGACAAAAGTTTGAGCAAAACAAGTCTGGTACGAGAACAAATACTTCCTTATTTATACTGATAGACTATCTAAACCATTTAGCTTTATTGATCATCAGTTCTTAGACAATAAGATAATTAAGTGCCCTTGAGTAATTAATTATAGTTATGCAGAGGTCAATTAGTCTAGACCAGGTCACTTTATTCATGATACAAGACCGTCAACAATTGTAAACAAGTTTGATAGGGTACTGAGGACTTTTCACAAAAGCATTTATCAACTTGTTGTATACAGTCAAACATGTCTGTGTTGAACACTATTCACATACTGTGGATATGTAGAAGTTGCTTACCTGTACCAAATTTTTGCCCATTATTTACATGCTTGAGTTGAAATCATCAGCTATGTCAAACTTTTTCTTTAGTTCCAAATTTGAGAAGTAATAGTTATCCCACGAGGACGCGGTGTGACTGTATAAGATCATCCCGGGCATCAGAGTGGGATAACTATTCTACATCCTAGCTCATTCGGGATAAATAATAATAAACTTTAGGTAAAGATGTCATTACTATTATACGTTATAGATTTACTTTTACGTATATTATATATTGTTATTTGTATACCCCATTGGAACCCAAACATAATGTTTATATAGGTAAAATTAACACTTCCTCTGTGTAAGCTTCCATAGTCTAGTGGTTAATTAAGTGTCTGGACAATATACTAAGGGTCCCAGGTTCGAATCTCAGTAGATTCTTTCAAAAATTTTAATGTTAATTTTTAAATTTAATTTATGTTTCTAAATAAATTTTCTAAGTTTTAATCGTGAGTAAATTGTTCCTGCCAACTTTAAATGTAACAAAGGACTCTTTTTAGGGTGATCTGCCTCAGACCACCCCTGTAAGAACAAAGGAACTGCGATGTAAGTTATATTATTTTACCATTTGGAATTCTAACCTAATAGCCTTAATTGATCAGATGAACTTTCACCTTAATATATTAATTTAAGTCATCTGTTTTAATGGAAAGATTGTTGGTTCCAAAAATAATCAAAAGTAATGTTTATCACATGCAAAAAAAGACAATGCACCACATTATATCTGAAATTAATCAGATAAAATTAGTCAGATAAAAGCTGACTTCAAAATATAAACAAATAAAAAAACTTACATTCCCCTATTTTTGGCCAGAGCCACTTTCTTTGGGATAAAATACTTGACAAAATAAAACTTAAACTCAGTTACTCAAATATGAAATGTTGGAAAGTCAAAAATAAATAATATGTGCGTTTCTGGTTTCCCAACCAACCCTAAATTTCCTGCTCAGACCCTGAACATTTTATCGACAAAAAAAACTGAAAACTTAAATTTCCAAAACTTTCGTCTTTTCTGGTATGATCTTACCTTTAGAATGCATCTATCTTCATAGCTCTTGTTTTATCATTTTCTATGTGGAAGGAATAAGTGCAACAGTCATAGAGAATAAAAAAGAAAATTTCTTGTCGCCAGCCATTCAGTGTTTCAACAAAATAAAATGTTTTGCCTGCCTATCTACCTACTTACAAAATGTACCTACCTACCAACCCTATTTTTAATTTTGATGAAATAAGAAACACATGTATATTTTATTTTGGCCTTATAACATATTTTTTTACCTTTTCCTTTGTAAAACCAGTGTTGATTCACTTGCATACTGAGTTATATGGTTCTACGTCTTAAGTACTCTGTAAGACACATGATGGCAACTATCTTCTTCTGTTCAGGCAAGCTAAAAAATATGACATGTTTTATAATTTAACAAAATAAAGAAATAATGTTCTCTTCTAAATAAATGTCCAAACTTATAGAATTTTATGTCAAAATTTTATTTGCCTGAGTAATTCAGCATTAACCAGAATTTCAAAATATGCGGCAAAAATGTCACATGTAATCTACATACAAGATGCCAAGACATGTCATATATCAGTTAATAAACGAAAAAGTTCTCAGGGGTCCAATCATACTCGATATAACTGCCATAGTTCCTTACCAAAAATGTCATTTATACTGAAGGTAGCCATATGTTAACACTTCCAAGATGTATAATCTGAAAAATCTTTCTGACTAGGAAGATCAATATCTTTGTAAGAAATAGTTGTAAAACTTAAGCCTTAATTAAGGAAAGACGACTTTGTGCTTATAAGATAATTATTTGTCCGTCTTTTATGACAGATGGCTTTCTTATTTAGATATTTTTTGTAAAATATTTGAAATTAAATGTCAAAATATATTTGCAAAATAAACTTATTGCAATAGAAAAATCTGATACGGCAATACATGTAATTCTGTAGAATTTAGACTGCTGAATTTAAATGAGTCAAAACTGAGATATAAAGAGCACATAGATATTAGATATGTTTTAGATACATTTTAAACAAAAGAAACAAGATGTACTGTGAGCCACTGTTCACTAGTGATACCCCCGCCAAGATAAGGTCGAAAAATAAATGAAGTCGTCAAACAGGAATTTGATGTTGCCTTGTTCTGAAAATGAATCCCACGATATAGCGTACCTATAGAAGGCTTGTGACAAAATATCAAAATATCAAATGGCTGTGATGATTAGTTTGCAAGTGTGACGAAAATTTTTGTTACGGACAGACAGACAGACTGTTGGATGCACGGACAGATGAAACCACAAGAGTAAAATATTATACCCCCCTCTCCTTTGGTGTGTGGGTATAATAAAAATATATGAAAGGTCATGGATAACCACAGAAAAAAAGTCAGAGTAGGAAAATTGGAAATTACTTCTGATAAAAAGGTGCCTTAGGTGGTGGTCAAACTCATCTCATTTTATTAAATTATTAACAAAAACAAAGTTGGAAAGAAAGCAAAAATTCTAAAAATATAATTTACATTTGTATTAACTGAAAGTGAAATAATTACAAAATTTGCTGTGCCATTTATTTCCGATATTATATATGGAATGCAAGATCCTTTTACTTCCTTTCCCGATTCTTAATTCAGAAACGAAAATTGGTGTTGTCAATGTTGAAGCCTGGCTCAGAAATATGTATGGATGGCACCAAATTTTTAAAGGGTGGCACTGAAAATTTAAGAGTGGTGGAACCCCACGCTTAAATAGGTCATGTCTTCAAACTGTTTCTAAGATGAGAAATGTGGAAACGTAGGTAATTAAAACAGTAATGTTATTGAAAATCATTTACTTGTAGGATAACAAACATTTTTGGCGTTTCGACCAAATCTGAATTGAATTAAGCTTTTTATCATTCTTCAATCTTTTGATGTCATCTGTTACAATTTTATAATGCTTAAACATCAGATTCAGAAACACCACTTTCATGAATCTGTCTACTATTAATACATAGAAATTTATAAAAAAAAAATTAACAGGCTACAATGTGTGTAAACAATTACAAACTTGACGAAAATGATGAGAAAACCAATGAATAAAAAATGAAACTTAACATACATCACTAAATACAGTAGTATGCTAGAAGGGGAGATAACTCAAAAAATTAAAGTTATTTTTTTCCAAGGGTGAAATCGTTGATATTATAGGGAAAATCTTTGGGGATCTCATTGGATGAATATTTGTATAAAAGCTAATATTCACCTAAATACTTTTTAATGTTGATTAATTGGTCACATGATTATCTGAGGTAGATATTGTTGAATTTTAAAACAGGTCCAAAATCTTTTTTTTAACCTTTTATTTATAACTGTAATAATATTCAAAAGAAAATAATGCAACTGAAAATTTTAATTTTATATCAGAATTTATATTGCAATAAACCTTTAATCTATAACATTGAATACGTAAATGTTAGAAAAAACAATTTCATTTTCAGGGTATAATCTAGAGTTTAGCTTATGGGAGAAGTTACTTGTTCCACCAAGAGAGAATATGGAGAAGTGGAGACACAGCAGGAGACATGAATTTATTTTGGCTTAACACAAAATAAATGGCTGACCAGTATAACAATGCAGAAAAAACTAATTCTAATCTCATATTTTTCAGATACAAAGTTTCTATCTCACATATGAGACAGACTTTTCAGGGCATGAAACTTCCTAGAAAATCAGTGCTCGAATTTGCCTTAAATGGTAGGGCATTCTGCCTTTCTTCCCTTAGAGTCCCAAAAACATGTCCCTCTGTCCTACATGTACAAAACCTTGATACTTTTTTTCGTTAAAATGATAAATATTGGCATTTCCAGTTGTTTTTTAACTCGCTAAAAACGTCCCAAATCAAATATTTTTTATTCTGTTTACATGTACTAAATGATTAAGAAGTCATAAATTCTGTTAACGTTCTTTTGGAACATGTTGTTTTGTAATTTATATGCCTAATTAGGGTTCAAAGCTTGGTTACCAAACAAACTGCATCGTTTGCTGTTACAGTAAACATGCAGGGTTGCTCCCCTTTAAAGAACATATTTTTTTTTTTAAATTCAATTTTTTCTGACAAAGAAAATATAAAATTGATATTTAATTGTTGAACAACAGCAGTGTAAAAAATCAATATAAAAAAATATTTTTCTTTTGTAAAAATATAGACTTTTTATATACATATAACATATTGTAAATTTTTTGTAAAAATATGACTTGAATTTATCTCTTAAAACATTGCCAATCAACCTATGATTCAACTAATTGTTAAATAACATAGACATAGAATCTAAGCAATATGTGTGTTTACCCTAGACATTTCTGTAGAAATAATGATTTTAAAAAAAGTGAGAGCAATTAAGAACTTAAAGTTTAATCTGGAGGAAGCAATTTGAGTGCAAGAGGTGATGGATGGATGGATGAATTACTGTTTAACGTCTACAGGCAGCCGTTAGGTGCATATGAGGATGAGAAAATGTTGATTTGATATGAACATGTTCCCTGCTTTTTTAACATGCTAGATCACAAGGTTACTGTCCGCAGGAAGACATATCACCCCACTCGAACACATTATGGTGACTTTGAGCCGACCAGTCCTTTGCTCTTATTCCTAGATGTCGCGTGCTTGGTGGAGAAACAGCAAATACCAATTTTAATGTCTTTGGTTTGACCCGACCGAGGAGCAAACCCGCAACCTTCCTCACTCAAAGCGAGCATGCTACCACGAGACAACCAAGGCTGTGGTGCAAGTGGGGAAAATCTTAATCATCAAAACAGAAACACAAGTTTCATTCATTTATTTGTAAATAATAATATGGTAATAGTCTAAAATACACAATGAGTAAACTCTGAATTTATGATGCACACGATGAACATCAAAAGAGCTCTTAAAAATAGTCTTTTAAATAACACATTTTTTCCAGTCAGATGAAAATATTTTCCGTCAGACAGTTGTGAGTTCAACTGACAGAATGTCAGACAAACATGATTTGTATTTCTTAAGGACTGCAATGCACGAACAATTAGAGTTTGGCCTACATTGTACACAATACATTTCTCAATCTGGAACACAGTGAATACTAAATTATCCACAATATAGTAATTAAGAGTTGTTTTGAAGCAATTTTACAGTGTATAAAGGAGACCAGTTCACTCACAAACTGAATAAAGTCCTTTTGGACTTTATATTAAGTTTGTGATTGACCTGCTCGAGTTTATACACAAATAAAATGCATCAAAACAACTCTTATTACTTATTATTCCATAAGAACTACACTTTTTGGCAAAATAAGAAAGAAATGAGCATTTTAAAATGGCATTCATTTACTGGCTCATATATTCATATGCTAAACATCATTTATCAGAAAATAAAAGATCCCAGGCATCATGTTGTCGACCAATCAAAGTAAAAAATACAAACAGTATTGGAATTATTAGAAAATAAACTGCCAAACCATTTCACACAAAATTTAACCCTGTTCCAACGTGTCTGAATTAATGTCAAAATATTGTGTTCTCTTGAGACTGCCTTTGTTGGTAAATTGACATAAAAGTAGCTGAAATTATGACTTGTTTTTGATAAAATTCTTTTTAAGAGAAACTATCAACTTTTAGTCTCTTTTGGGGAGCAATATAGTTCTGTTTATTTAAAAGAAAAATAAATATGTTCGGTGTAAAACATTGATGCTATGCATTTTCCGGACAGAATGAGAATGGGCACATATTGTCAAAAACACTCAACTCTGCAATGCACAATAAACTGAGTCAGATGAAAGTTATAAATATTGGCTCAATAATTGGGATGTTTGAAAGGTAAATAAACACTCAAACAGTTCCTTCCTTGAGTTTTAATTCCGATGTCCCTGATCAGCTGAACTTGATCTGAATTTTATCATCTTTCATGCATATTTTAAAATTCGACAACTTCGTAAATAGCACTAACAAGTGACATTCTTAAACAGTACCAACGGTTTGTAAATATGCGCCGTTCTTTTTACCTTCTTTCAGTTTCCTGTTTGAAGGTGGGCGTGGCTCAATGATAACATTCCCGCCAAATTACAAATCTAGTGTTCAAAGTCCAGAATAGTAAATTAAGTTCATTTAGGCACCGATCATTTAATTAACTCTGAGGGGGAGACCGGGATGTATGTCCAGCTTGATCTGAACAAAAAATTTAGGCCTACATGTCCCAATATGATGGAAAAAAATAAAATAAGCCTGAATATTGAACAAAATTTTTTTAGAAGATGATCTGTATTGATAACTTTATTTATGCAAAACACAATCCCATTAGGGATATAAGCAAAATACAACATAACACACAAATGTGACAATAAAGGAGATATACAAACAGTTAATTGTTATGATAATCCTCTCTCCTCAATTCTAATGACTGTTTTATAAAAGATGTAACTGTTTTAATATCACTTGGTGTTGACGGATTCAGAAGCCTTTTAAGTTTCTCAACGTTATTAAAACTATTAAAACTATTTCTACTATATTAGAATAATTGCACAATTTTGCACGTATAGATCCTGGGTTAAATCGCAGGACAGAAAGATATGGCATATATATTATATGCCATAGAAAGAAATGAAATTCGTCATCAATTTCATTTTACAATAAATACATGTAATCTTTCTTCTCTTGGTATTTTTTTGTATCTGCCGATTTCTATGAGTAGTGTATGATCTCTGATCCTAAATTTTGTGAACAATTTGCGTACCTCAAAATTTGGATGATTAAGATAATATATTCTGTTTCAGACTGATCTAGTTTTATAAATATATCTTGTTATTTTCTTGAAGATTTTCAATTTTATCTCTCAGGCGTGCCATATAGATGCCTTCGGGGTCTAAAGTTTTATTCAATGTGAAGGCATCTTTTAATAAAAGGTTGATATTTTCATAATACAATCTAGAAAGATATTTCATAGTTTGCACTGCAATATATTTTTCTAATGGTTCTCTTTCCATCTCTGACTTTAAGGCTATATTTGTCTATTTGTATTAATGATGTCGAAATCATTGGTGTTCAAATTCAAATTATTTGTTGATATTAAATCTAAAAAATGGATTATCATTTACAAATACAATATAAAATACATAGAGGCGGAGGAGGCAGCTGCCTCCCCCAACTTTAAAGCAAACAAATTGTTATTCATACATTTTAAATCTTCAGTAGGGTGGACATTGATCAAGTAATAATTTAAAATCATAACTGGATTTGATCATCTTAATAATCTTGCTGTTACAACCTATTGCAAAAATCCTGCCATCATATGACCAACATGCTGAGATTTTTTATTGAACCTTAGACTATTAAGTTCATCCACCAGTTTCTGACGTCGTTGTGTTAAGTTTTCCGTTATGAATGTGTTATCAGGATTGTTTTTCAGTTTACTTTTGGCTTTAAAAACAGCATCTCTTTCGCGATATTTTATAAACCTGACAATCACACTAACTTTATTATTTCTGACCTTACCAATAGAATGTGTTCTGCCTGATTCATTTATTGTTAAGGGTACACCAAGCTTGTCATTACATATGTTGAGTATAATTTTGTCAGTGTCCATTTTTTGACATTTTGTGGACCTGTGCATGGTATGTTGTGAAATCTAAGACTAGTTCGCCTTGTATATTGTTCTTGTTCATCCAGCCTACCATCAAGCTCATAAACCTGTTGCTGAAGTTGATTTATGGTAAATTTCATTTCATTTATAGTTTCATTTTGTGCTATAATTAACTGGTCATTTGATCTTATTTTGCATGAGTTTCATGTTCCACGAGTTTTCTTACATGTTGATCAATGGTTTTTTTGTTAGCTTGTATTTTTGTTTCTTGTTTATGTACAGTTTTCTGAAGTGGTTTTACTACATCTTTGAGTAAATATTCATATTTCTGATCTAGTCTTTCACAAACTGATTCACAAATTTTCGGTACAAAAATAACAATCCAAAGATACTAATATTAGATATAGTAAATTTATACTGTATACGACGCATTTCAAGGAGTTACCTCTCATCAGCAGCATTAAAACCGAAACATTTGGAAGACCAATAACCAAACTTATTTTAAAACAAGAAGTACTCATAACCAAAAATACCGAAATAGGAAGCCAAATTTCAGCTAAGGAGATCTACCATGTGCAATACAAGGAATGAACCCTTAGTAATTCTATTATTTTTGAATTTGGCTAAATACTGGTAATTTCTATAACAAATCAACCAAATTATCAATAAATGCATCCTCCTTTAAATGCCTTAGTTAAGATACCACATATGAGTTCCTGGATATTAAAAGTGAACCCTGATTTTCGTGCCTGTATTTTTTCAACTTTAGATTCATCAATGCTACCCTTACTTAAATCATCAGCTGAATAACTCAATGTTATTTGTTAAATTTGTCTCGCTGATTGTTTAATAGTACCTGGAAGATCATCAGGGCTACAAGGAAGGCTACGTTTGGAAGAGTCAGATTTTAACTCATCATATCCAATGTTTACATTCATGGTCGCCATTATGAAACTCAGGGGTACTAGGTACTAGGTAAAAATTGTCCTACTTGTAATAATGTCTAAATAAACAATTCTAACATATTTTTGGGAATTAAGAATGACAAACCATATTAGCTTTATGTGTTGCAGCTGGTTGTAAATTAATCCCATTAGAATTCCAGTCAAGATCGCCACAAGAAATTACATGTCCTTCATTGCTGACGCATACCTATGAGTTTTATTGCCATTCATGAAGGCATAGTCCAGTATACTAAACAATTTTGTTTTATGTAACAGTGACCTTGATCTTTGACCCATTGACTATATTCTCCCCGAAAATACCGTCTTCAAGGCCAAACCGACTGGAAGTTCATATTGGCCGGTTCAAGCGTTGTAGCTGATTAAAAATTGAAAATTATTATTTCTTATTAATTTCTCCATTGCCGAAATATTGGTCTTTAGCCAGCTGCATTGGACTTTGGCTTCATCTCAGGCCAATACAACTAGCCCACTATCATAACAAATAAGGAAATGATCACGTAATACCATCATATTACAGATGTTCTTCAGCACTTTAGAATGTTTTTTTTTTGTCTCACTGGCTTGACATCCATATCCGAATTTCTGAGGAGTAAGTCTAACTGTTCTAAAAATGTTGTTCCCTTAGTTGACCTTGTTATGTGTTTGTGGTGATTTTGCACAAATGATGAAACTGAAATGTACTAAATGTGCTCATCTTGTGCATTAAAATTTATATAATAGTAATAGAATTTCTATTACCACTCAGCCGACGCCTCTCATGATTGGTGTACCCCAAGTCCCCAAGGTATCAACAGCAAATTGATACCTATATGTGCTTTAATTTTACCGTTAAAAAAATGTTAAATAGCGTAAAAACGAATGCGTATAACTCTTGTGCATAGTTCTGTCCTTATAGATGGCTTCGGCTTTAGGCTTTTGGTCCTTTTGACATTTTTGGAATTTCCTCACATTTCTTGTGTGCCTCTTTCACACATTTATCACAACACGGAACAGTATGGAACGGAAAATTCGTATTTCTCTCCATGATCCTTACAGTGGTGTTGACTGGCAACCACATATTTCGACAAAATCCTCTGTAGATATTGTTTTATGGTTCGTGAGACTATGATGATCGATTCATTCTGTACAAATGGATTCATATATGGCATGCCGTTTTTGTATTTATTCAATTTCAAGATATCTTATAAAGTATATAAGATATCTTGTAATGTTTATAAGATATCTTATTTAATTTGAAGTTAATAAGATATCTTATATACTTTATAAGATATTTTATTAACTTTACAAGATATCTTTGAAACTAATTTAGATATCTTATATAGTTTATAAGATATCTTGTATCTTTTTAAAGATATCTTTTAAACAAATATTTTATGAGATATCTTGTATAGTTTATAAGATATATTTAAAAGTATATAAGATATCTTATTTACTTTACAAGATATCTTATTAACTATATGAGATATATTATAAGATATACAAGATATCTTATATGATTGATTTATCAGATATCTTATTTAGTAATATCTTAATTAGTTTATAAGATATCTGATTTAGTTTATAGGATATCCGATTAAACTTTAAAAGATATCTTGAAAGTGGAATAAATATAAAAACGGCTTCCCATATTCATAGCATTCGGAGGACCAGACCACTGCTGGTTTAGAAATATCCTGCGGCTGCTGTTGATACATATCGCAGAGGAGTAAGGAACTTGCCATACCTGCTATGAAAAGACATATCTTAGTAAAAACGAAAATAAAACGGGATGATATTTGCATCAATTTGATATACTATCACAAAGCACACTTTATCTCCACACTTTCAGGGATATATGATATGTTCCATTTGCTACTTAATTGGAGTTACTTTATAAGATTGCTACAAAATCTGACAGCGTAGGAATACATAATTCATCTCTTAATGTACTGGCTTGAATTTTGAAAGCTTTACGTTCAGGAATATTTCATTGCCGTAGTCTGTGCGGCTGTCACAGAATTTTTATTTCCTCGTAGATTATTGGATTTGGGGTTTAAATATTGGAAAAATAATACCGAAGCGTCAAAACATTGGGTAAACTCCACAAATTCGAAGTCCAAGGAAAAGACAAAGTCAGGAGAATGGAAAACAACAACAAAAAAAAAAAAAAAAAAAACAACAAAAAAAAAAACGCCACAATGATATATGTATACCCAAAATAATAAAAACGTATAATAGACTAAACAAAACTAGACAGTACAGAAACTAAAGCACTAGCAATGTGAACTCCCATTAACAACCGAGAGTGACATGTTCTGGAAGGGTAAGCATGTCCTGCTCCGTTATCAGTACCCGTCACATTCAAAGTGAAGTGTCAAGACCAGTGAGGTGTCAATTCCAGAAGGACGTGAAATCTAACTGCAGATATTTGGTCTAATATTAGATAGAAACTTCGTATCGGCCTATCAATTCGTGATGACCACGGTAAAACCTTTGAAGTGGTGACATTAACAGAGACCTGTCTTAGAAGTTTATGTGACGGCAATCTGGCATTACCGAGAAAGTCGCCGTATAAATCACATGCGCGGCAGTAACGAATCAACTGTGAAATGTACACACCATAAACTGGAGACCTTGATATGGGAACGGGAAAGTTCACAATCGGAAAAATTAAATCATCACGTTTTTCATAAAGGTTTGATTCCAATCGCCCATAATTATCTATGTACAAGCACAAATCTAGATATGAAGCAGACGTTGGTGTGTCTGTGGTCTCTTACATACTCAACCGGATAGATGAAATGTAGGTAATCCTTAAGGGTTATTAAGTGACAAAACCGGAAACTGAAATTAAAGGACTAGGCTAGTTTCTTTTCTTTCCGATTCAATAGCCCCTGTAAAAATTTAGCTTCATATGAAAACAAGAACAGGTCGGCAAAAAGTTGCGCACATTTTCTCCCCAATGGGATGCCGATCGTCTGTTGAAAAGTTTTATAGGTCAAATTGAGTATAGTCTATAGATGCCGCATTAGCTCCTGTATTTTCATTTCAACCAGGCAGTCTAAACATTGGGCACAAGCATAACATTTCTTTTATCAAAGTAGAAGGTATTATAAATTCGATATAAATTTCAGGTTTAGGGTTACATTATTGCTCCTGGTAATTATTTCAAAATATATTTCAAATTGTGAAAGAAGCTACAAAAAAAAGGAATTTCCCGCCCTAATCTCTGAGGCAAGTTTGTCTTTATGGCATTAAAACATAAGATAATCCTTTCTAAATTTGTAGTTTGTCATACATATATGTATAAAGGTCAGTCATAACAATCCGCAATATTATATACTCATATAGAAATCTTTAATCTGATTTGTTAAAACAGTGTCACGTGATATTTGCCCATTCGTTGGGTCAACCGAAAATCGTTGGGTCGCATGGTAAGGTCGCATAGTAAAGTCGCATAGTAAGTTGAATATTCGATATAATATAACAGTTATCACCCATGTTGGTGTGTGACCCGACGGTTTGTCTCCCCTCGGAAAGTAAGGTCACCCTCGGGCAAGCCCTCGGGTGACCTTACTTTCCTCTGGGAGACAAACCGTCGGGTCACACACCAACAAGGGTGATAATTGTATATGATGATATAAATCCATCAAGAACAGACAGAGAGCAGAACTGATGAGTTCTAATTCGACGAAATATGAACATCTTGTGTATCAAAATTGGTAATATAGAATTTATTATTACTACCAATTCGATACCACTGCTGGTGGACTCAACATCTCCGAGTGTATCACCAGCTCAGCTCAGCTCGAAATTGAAACTTCAAATTTACTGTTAAAAAAATATCAAATTTGGTAAAAACTAAGAAATATCTACCTGGTTCATACGTCTATCCTAAGATGGTTATGGCGTTACTCTTTTTACCGCTATGGCAATTTTGAATTTGCTATTCAACGTTCTGCATTATTGTACGAAATTTATATGGATTTCAATATATTAGGCCTGGAGCACGTGATAAGTCACAAACGGACATCTTTTGGATCCAAATTGGTATAAAGAAGTTATTGATAAAAGCAAAGAGAATCCAATACACATTATCACTACATTGCTACTAAAGCTTTCACGGCTACCCTCCATCTACAGGTAGATTTGTATATATGCTTAAATTTTAAATGTTATGTTGTTTTGGAAATATCATTTGATCGTTTAAACAGTACACATTATATTTGTTTGAGATTGTTTTTCTATACCATTTAACGTCCTTTATGAAATTCATGCAGCCTTTTGGTCTTTAGGAGCTAGGAAATACTTGTTTTATTATACCGAACAAACACAAACCACTCTGGGTATTCCGAAACACTAAATGTTTGTATCATTTTTTCGCTGAATCATTTCACAACATTTCAGAATAATATAACAGAAGAATTTAAAAGGAGCACACATACACACGCATATACATACACACACGAGAATCAGAATAAAGCATCACAAAAACATTAAAGCACTATCAATGCGTTCCAAATGTCAATACAGTTGTCGGCATGGGAATATTATCATCATTTAAATTTTTTTTTATGTGGTACAGTTACATACAAAAGCAATTATTTCTTCTATAATTTAATTATTAAAAAAAACATTAGACTCATATTCCATAAATACTAAAAAGATTTACACATTAAGTACAAACAAAACAATAAATGTAAATATTAAGTACAGTGAACAATACCGGCAAAAGAATACCGAATCGACAAAACAGTGGGAAGTCAGTAAGATCGAAATCCAAAGACAAGACGTACTCGTGAGAATACATCCCGACAGACAAATACATGTACTACAAGAAACACCGGTAGCTCGAACTCGGATCGCTCGAAAACCACCGATGGCTCGAACCATTTTGAAAGTCACGTACATGTATATCTAACAGAATAAAAAAAAAACTCATAATGAAGTAACAGAATTAGAACAAGACAGTACATAAACTGAAAGCACTAGCAATGTGAACTCCCACTAATACCCAAGAGTGGCACCAGGTGCTTTGCAAGGGATGGAATGGCCTGCCTGATTAGCGACATCCGTCATTCTGCAAGCAGGAACAAATCCACCGAGAAGAATAAAAACATTACAAATTATACATCCAAAAGAAAAAATACACAATAAACTTAAGAAATATAAAAAAAGACGGAAAAAAATAAAAACCATAAAAACGGTAGTGACATCAGGTGCTCCAAAAGGGTAAGGGAGCAACCATTTGATTTTTATTGGCTGGCGGGGAGCAGGATCAAATTTGAAATAAAAAAAGCCAGGACCAGGATTTGGGCAAAATCAAAGACAGGATCACTTTAGGTGTGAAAAAAAGCAGGATCTGTGTCAGTCAGGAAATTTAGGCCGCAGTAGCGGTACCGTCATAATGTTAGTAAGAAACATTTAGGTGTCAATTCCAGGAAGTCAAAATATATATTCTCATTTGTGAGATAGAAACTTCGTATCAATTCGTGACGACGACCGTACAATTTTTGGAATGATGATATCAACAAGGACTGAACACAGGTAGGTGTGTACAGGATCCCTTATGGTGCCCTCGTGTTGGGCGGAGCCTACTGGGTGATTTTTTTTATTTTGGGGTTTTTCTGGCTATATTTGATGGATAATATATATGGGCGTCGACTGATAGGAAGTCAGTCGATGTCCATATATCACAAACCCCGTCCGCCAGTATTTCCCCATTATTGTACATCAAATATAGCCAGAAAAACCCCAAAATAAAAAAAAAAAATCACCCGGTAGGTTCCGCCCAACACAGGGGCACAATTGGGGATCCTATACATACGTACCAGTGGGACTGAACATAACAGAATCTTATAAGTTCATATGACATTAGATAACTAATCAACTAAGATTATTTTGAAATTCTAAATACATCCTAAAAGTGCAGACCACAGCTTCTCTATAGTAAAAAAAAGTTAGAATTTTATAAAATTTATCCCACACGCTCCAAATGTTATATATTCTTTCTGGTCCATGTCCATTGTTGTTGAGGTACTACTCGACAGTTGCGTAGTGCTAATGTCCTTCTGTCTGCCGTCAGTTCTAGACATAATGTTTCCGATTTCAGTTTTATTTGTTGATCCTAACAATAAATAAATGAAAATATACTTTAAACTTATTGTTGATTTTGTGATTGTAAAAATAATTTGACCTTTAAAAAAGTTATATCAATTCTAATTAAATTTCAAATTAAAATATTTTATTGGATTTAAATCCAGCAAGAAGGATTATAACCAAAGACAATACATGAAAAACAAAACAATGTACAATAGAGAGTAACACGGTATACCATAAATGTTAATATAAGTCAATAGTTATTGGTAACTGCCGAGGAGACAATAGACCAGAGTTAACTCCCTTAGCATGCAAAAGTCATTTATGCATCACTTTTTAAGGTCAACATTTAACTGGAACATCTTGTAAAAACCAGATACACATATTCTGAAAACATCCAAACCTTTATCAGAGAATATAAAATTGAATTTTTCTTGGTTATCCATTAAGGAAAAGAGGACAAATATAACTAAGGAGCAACAACAACAAAAAAAAAAAAAAAAAAAAAACCGCAATCCATTAGAAAGACCAATCAGGGAAGACAAATGAACAACCACAAGTACAACAAATAAACACTGAAAACTAAAACACAATGAACAACACGAAATCCTATAAAAACCAGGGATACTAATGGAAAGTTAATTAAATAACTCTAATCTAAACTTTTCAAGTTTTTTTACATTTGATAATAAAGTGAAATTCATCCTCAGGCTCCAAATTACAAAGGGGACATAACCTTTCTTGTACTTGTAGATTTCAATACCTACCGCTATGGCAAGCTGTTTTACGATTTATTCTAACTTCAAGATATCTCATATAATACATAAGATATCTCATATACAATCTAGTTTTTATAAGATATCTTATAAAGTATATAAGATATCTCATAAAGTATATAACTAATAAGATATCTTATAAAGTTTATTAGATATCTTGAAGTTAGAATAAATAGTAAAACGGCTTGCCATATATCGCGCCCAATATTTATCATTATTAGAAATACGCATTTTTAAAAACGATGAGATCTGAGTCCTATAAAGATCTAGGGGAAGAAATTTTTTCTATTCCATAGTTCTCTTGAAATTTTCTGAATGTTCGGAGTTTGTTTCCATGAATATTATTACTATCATCAAACAATGACTTTATCAAAAATTGTTTGAAGCTTTTCCGATATGGAAACACAAGTCTAGTTTTTGAAAATGTCCCCTGATTTTCTCAAACATGACCAAATTTATTTTTTCAAAAGCAGTTCAAATTTATTACAAAAACTATTATTTTAATTTTTAGGTTTTCATTATATGCTTTTTTAACATTACAATCCTCTCCTAATCTATTCAGATAATCCCAATAGCCAATACATTTGTTGTAGCTGTTTTAACGGCAGAGATGGATATGTATAACACATTTATTCAAGATCTAATATTTTTAAGCGATGAGCGTCTCTTAACACAGTGTTATGTTCATCGTTTAAACATGAATACCCTAATTGGTATGTAAAATTTTAATATGATAAGAATTCTATGATTTTTAGTGTAATATATACATGATATACACGTATCACTATGGGAAAAAAACACTATACTTGACACTAGTACAGGTGCCATTCAAATTTATGTTAGAAAAGAATGATAGCGAGCGTAGCGAGCGCTATAGGACCATATGCATTTTCTACATATGGGTCATTTAGAATAGTCTTTGTTTAATGGGGGTAGCCATTATGCAATCCGAAGTGAATATATATATTTGTGCTACATGCTAAGGCTAGAAAAAGTTTCGTTCGCCGGAAACTAAATTAAGTAAACTAAGGCAAATAACTTGCTTCAAATAATAGTTTTAGAGTCAGAATCGTGATACCGGAAATCAGTTTCTGCAACGGGCTATTGCTGTGCTCGCATCATTGGCCACGCCAACAGCATATTACAAATTTTGGATCATTATATTTTTGTAAAATTTCAGTTTGCAATTAAACGACTATACATGACTATATTCTTTTACCTTTGTATACTCCCAAAATTTTAATTCCCCTTTATTACAACGTAACATTATCAGTTTTTGTTGGTCTTTATCGTAAATAAGACATGCCTCTCCATTACCAATTTTACCATCAGCAGTCATCCGGAAGTGCTGCAAAAATTTGAAAAGGGATTATCAGTAATGTTTCAGTATAGAAGAAATGTCAAAAAGAGTAATTTTATAGGTATAGCAAAACCCATCTGGCCTAAGTTAAGAATATTGCTTATACAGAATTGTGAAATTTGAATTTAATTGATCTTATCAATAAAATCAAATGCACATTAAGGTTATCCTTATCTCTCGCTTTTATCGGGCTTATATTATAGCTTTATTTTGAACAAGATTGAAACCAAAATTCCAAGACAAACGTGATATTTTTTATATTTCCAATTGCAAAATTAAAATTTTCTCTTTTAACTCTAGCGGCTTTAATTTTCATTTTTACCTTGACGACTATCGTCAGCGACTCCCTTTTTTAACCAGATTTCCCAACCGCAAAATCCGGTTATTAGTTTGGCGCCAAAGAATATCAAAGGAAAATCCGATGAACAGTCAATTTGACAACTAAATTCTTTTTATTTTTCGATTTTGTCTATTTTCGACTGTAAATTCAGATATTTTTGTTGACAAAGATTTTCTTGGATGGATGAGAAAGGGCTTATTCGTGGTTTCTTATTTTCGTGGATTTCGTGGATTTCGATTTAATAAAAAAAGAAGAACTGCTGAAATGAAAAGCTGTCGTAACTTACGAAATACTTAAACTCAGTAGATACATATTAAACAGTTTTGCGTTCTTTCTCAAAGATTGTATTTGAAACATTATCAATAATCTAATTAGATTTGATTAATTTCAAATCATATGCTTCGTTTGGTTCCTAACCTCGTGGATTTGTTTAGAAACTAAATCCACTAAAATTGTTGTACCAAGAACAACAAGATTATCAGAGTATACATACCTGGTTTCCTCCAAGACCGTGACACGGCTGTCCCATAGTTTCTGCAGAAATCTTTGGAGCTCCCATTGAATCCACACAAACAGCATTTACAAGTACACTTTTAAACTGAATCAGAACAATTAATTTTCATTTAATTAAGTACAACAAGAAGAAAATATCAATCTTCACGTTTTTTTTTGTTGTTTATTCTTTTATCTTTTGGAAGGGGGTGGGTGAGGAGGGGGGGTGGGGACGCTATCAATAGTTTGGGCCACAAGCGTACCTGATTAGTCGTAAGTGTAAACTGTCTTTGTTCTATCATAGTTTAGTTTAAACTCATTTATTTATACTGGATTGGGAAACAAGTTTTGCCAACTTATACTAATCCCTCTCCACTCGGCGGGCGCGAGAGCGGCCCCTATAGCGGCGTTTTAGTTTACTCTTTTTCGACATCTACAGAGGAGTCTTTAGCGTGCTAAGGGTGTTGCTCTCCCTTAACACGAGACAGCAATTTTTCGTCCCCATCCGACGGTTCGAAGTCCGATGCGCTAACCACTACACCACGGCCCCCTTAATTTTCTATCATAGTGATGTCATGAAAACAGTCTCAATCGTATTTGTAGGAATGTTTGTGAAACAAGGACCAGAAATACACATCATACATAATTAATTTAGGCATCTCAGTTTATTCTTAAAATACTGAAACTGTCTTTAAATGAAATAAAGCCTCAAAACATCACATAGAAGACCAAAACTGTTCGTGTACATGGTGTCTTCCTTTTATTATATTTTATTGGTTTCAAAACAACAAGGGATGAGACACAAGTGCGTCGTTGCAACCATTTTGGTTTAAGTGATAGTTACCATATGAAACATGTTTGTTCATGTGTAGATACCCGATGGGAGGGACAAAATCGCACGAGAAAGCTTTGCTTTTCGAGTGTGGTTTTGTCCCGCCCATCGGGTATCTCACATAACCAATCGTCTTAATTTGGTAAGTCACATGTACCATTTAGTCCATTAACTTCAGGATTACGACGTTACTGCTAAATCCGTCGTAATTTTCAGCCTACACTTTTCTCAGACAAGAAACGCACATTTCATATTGCTCTTGATACTCAGCAGAAAATTTAAGGCTATGGTACATTTATTTTAAGCCTATTAAGGATGATCGCTGGTCTAATAGGAAATAAATAGGATTTAAAATAGGCGTTTTAGTTTGAGAGAACATATGAATAGTAAACAAATAAGCAAGAAAAAAATATAGGTTCATGTGTTCATTTTAGAACTATAAGGCCTTGAAAATTTGCAGTAAATGGGTTTTCTCTGGATTTTTCATTGTGTTTGCAGTGACAACTTCAGTCTCTCAAAGATGTATGAAAAAATAAAAAGGATTTCATAAAATTTTGTCAAATTCCATTTTAAGGTATATATGATTGAATTATAAAAGAAAAAGTGGGGGTTCATGGGCAAAAAATTTCATGTTTAAGAATTGGATAAAACCCGAGGATTCCGAAAATCTGACAAAAAGACCAAAACATGACCAGCGAGCATCCTTAACATCAACTAACTGGAAAACAATACACAAAACATAAATGTTCGTACGACTACGATTAGTCGTATGTGTGATCTTATATTCGGTCCTCACCGTCTTTGTTCTATTAATGCCCTAGTTCCAGTCGTAGTCACACAAATGTTTGTAAAACTAAACACTAGAGGCGCCACTGGGCAGAAACCACAGTTTGTTTACAGTATACTGGTCCCAAAATAGGCTGGAAAAGGTTGTAAAGAAGCGGAATCCAGTTTTCAAATAACTTCCCCCAAAACAGCTTTACTTGGCGTTTACTGACATTACTAAAACCTGGGACGATCATAGTCTATCACAATCAATAATGGTGTGATCAAACCGGCTTCATTAAAAAGAACTTACCTCTCCACTGTAAATGCTTTTCTCCGGAAGTTTTAAAGATGGGTAAACATTCTTCACGTACCAATCAAAACTATGACAGTTCAATTTTTTTCGTAATTCTTTTCTTGATGATACATCGCCATAGTTTCCCTGAAATGGGAGAGGATTACGCTCAGTTAAATATATCTCACATTTTTATTGGCTGTTATTCAGTAGTATCATCATATATCAATTGAGGCAAAACGGATTACCGAAGCGAAAACAGTGGGAAAAGGCCTTAAGGTCGAAATCCAAAAGGAAGGCAAACACGTGAGAATGAAAAATAACGAACAAAATACCAAAAGGATACATGTATAACTAAAAGAATAAAAATGAAATAGCTTGACGATGTTAATTTAGGTACGTTAATTAGAATGTAATAGTACATCTATGAAGACATGTTCTACTGACTACTTAGTTTACACTTACGACAATGTTCTATTTCTTTTGAATTTTTGAGTTTTTTAGGCCACATAATTTCGGTCTCAAACCTCCTCTCCCCCCCCCCCCCCACCCCACCCCCGAAAAAAAAACCAACGTTCAACTTCAACGTTTCAGCATTGGGAAATTGACATGACGGATTTTATAATTGGTATTCGTCTCAGGACCAGGTTACCGGCGTCTACCAATTTAGGTACACATGTCGTGTTATTATGGCTTACCCTTTGCGGAACATCTGAGTTTTTTGTTGGACTCCGTGTTGCTCATCTATTAATATTGATAATATGTTTTTTTGTTATTGTATTGATTATTTTGATGGATGTATGATGCTTTTTTGGTTTATCGGAATTTATCAGTTTTTTGTTAAAAAAACCCTCCAAGACTTAAACATAATAACAATGTGAAACTGATTTTCTTTTTATTATTTTTGTGTGTGTGTTCTATCTACATGTACGGTCAAACCTCTCTATATTAAAAGGGCACACAAGGGACCAGAAAAAATGGCCCTTAAGAGCAGGTGCCCTTTATACACAGGTTAATTTTACATGCTTTGTTCATGACTGGGAAATTTTCATGATGCCCTTTATAGACAGTGATTTGCTATATAGAGGTGGCCTTTAAAGCAGGTTTAACAGTATATTACAATATCTCTTTCAGCCAAGTCAAAGGACAGCAAATAACTTACGAGATTGTAATTGAGTTTCTCATAATAATAATCCTTGTACTCGTCCATCCAAACTTCAGCCACACGTACAGAATTATGGCGTAATATTTCATTAAATGTATCGCCCCATTTGTACGGACTTGTTGCCCTAAATACATGTGCAACCGCTGAACATGGATGTATTTCCAGACTTCCTCCACACATCCAGACCTGAAGTAAAAATTGATTTAGCTATATACCATACATTTGTCATTCTTTGGAAATAAGTAAAATTAAACTAGAGGCTCTCAAGAGCCTGTATCGCTCACCTGAATTTAACTTTTCACCTTGAGCAGACCTAAAAATTTAAGTGTTGCAGTCAATTTGGCTGATTTTTCTATAGGATTCTATGTTAAACTAATTTCAGCTGTGGCAGTCATCTTGGTGGACAGTCCAGTTTCTAAAAGAGAACCATCTAAGGACCATTTCTGCTAAGTCTTGTTCCAACTGGCTAAGCGGTTTCAGACTAGAAGATTTTGAAAGGAATTTTCCTATAGGGTCCAATATTTAACAAAGGTCGGTGTGGCAGCAATCTTAGTTGACAATCCGGGTGATCGGACATATTTCTGAAAGAGGACCTCCTAAGGACCAATGCTGCCAAGTCTGACTCCAATATGTCAAGTGGTTTCAGACAAGAAGATTTTTCAATGAATTTTTCCATAGGGCCCTATGTTAAACTAAGTTCGGGTGTGGCGGCCATCTTGGTTGACAGTCTAGGTCATCGCACAAAATTCTGAAAGACGACCATCTAAGGACCATTGCTACCAAGTCTAATTCTAATTGGCTTAATGGTTTCAGACGAGAAGATTTTTGAGTGAATTTCCCATAGGGTCCTATGTTAAAATAAGTTCTACTGTGGCGGCCATCTTGGTTCACAGTCCACGAAATCAGACACATTTCTGAAAAAGTGACCTCCTAAGGACCAATGCCGCCAAGTCCTGCTCCAATATGTCAAGTGGTTTCAGACAAGAAGATTTTTCAATGTATTTTCCATAGGGCCCTATGTTAAACTTAGTTCGGTTGTGGCGGCCATATTGGTTGACAGTCCAGGTCATCGCACAAAATTCTGAAAGAGGACCATCTAAGGACCATTGCTACCAAGTCTAATTCTAATTGGCTTAGTGGTTTCAAACGAGAAGATTTTTGAGTGATTTTCCCATAGGGTCCTATGTTAAACTAAGATCTGCTGTGGCGGCCATCTTGGTTCACAGTCCACGAAATCAGACACATTCTGAAAGAGGACCTCCTAAGGACCAATGCTGCCAAGTCTGGCTCCAATATGTCAAGTGGTTTCAGACAAAAAGATTTTTCAATGAATTTTTCCATAACGCCCTATGTTAAACTAAGTTCGGGTGTGGCGGCCATCTTGGTTGACAGTCTGGGTCATCGCACAAAATTCTGAAAGAGGACCATCTAAGGACCATTGCTACCAAGTCTAATTCTAATTGGCTTAGTTGTTTCAAACGAGAAGATTTTTGAGTGATTTTCCCATAGGGTCCTATGTTAAACTAAGTTCTGCTGTGGCGGCCATCTTGGTTCATAGTCCACGAAATCAGACACATTTCTGAAAAAAGACCTCCTAAGGACCAATGCCGCCAAGTCTGGCTCCAATATGTCAAGTGGTTTCAGACAAGAACATTTTTCAATGAATTTTCCCGTAGGGCCCTATGTTAAACTATGTTCGGCTGTGGCGGCCATCTTGGTTAACAGTCCAGGTCATTGGACATTTTTCTGAAAGAGAACCTCCTAAGAACTATTACTGCCAACTTTGGTTGCAACTGGACTTGTAGTTTCATATAAGAAGATTTTTGAAAGTCACCCTTTTTTTCTATTTTTAGTAACAGCAGCCATCTCGGTTGGAAGTCGGGGATGTCAGACATAATCTTGGAAGGGGGCGATCCACAAGGACCATTCCACCAAAGTTTGGTCTCTTTTGGCCCAATGGTTTGAGAGGAAAATATCTTTAAAGGATAGTTTACGCTGGATGCCGTCTTTAAAGGGCAAAAACTCCTATAAGGGGTTAATCAACAATTTTGGTCATGTTGACTTATTTGTAGATCTTACTTTGTTGAACATTATCGCTGTTTACAATTTGTCTTTATCTATAATAATATTCAAGATAATAACCTAAAACTGCAAAATTTCCTTAAAATTAACAATTCAGGGGCAATAACCCAACAAAGGGTTGACCGATTCGTCTAAAAATTTTATGACGGGTAGATCTTGACCTGATGAACATTTTTACCCACGTCAGTTTTGCTCTAATTGCTTTAGTTTTTGAGATAAAAGACAAAAACTGTAGTTTACCCCCTATGTCCTATTTTTAGCCATGTCGGCCATGTTGGTTGGCAGGCGGGACAAATTTTTTAAACTAGATACCCTAATGATGCTTGTGGCCATGTTTGGTTCAATTTGGCCCAGTAGTTTCAGAGGAGAAGATTTTTGTAAAAGTTAACGGACGACGACGGACGACGGACGACGGACGCCAAGTGATGAGAAAAGCTCACTTGACCCTTTGGGTCAGGTGAGCTAATAATATCCTTCTGTTCTCATTTTCATGAAGAAGAAAAAAAACTATTGTCTGGAATGGATTTTTGGCATTTTGCTGAGAGTATATTAGCTAGAAGAATTAATTATGTAAATTATTTTAATATCCTCAATATGTTCTTAATTGAAAAATAATTCACGGTGACGTCAAAATATACAGATTTTACCACGGGTCCCTCAGTTATGCCAATTTTTTTTGCCACGAGCGACAGGGGGTGGTAAAATATAAGCATAAAAGGCCTACCCGTGGTAAAATATTGATAAAGTAGTATTTAGTTTTCGGGGTGAATGCTAGAGTGTTTTGTAGTTCTATTAATAATGTTGGGAGCACGCATTTGTGAAATTAAACAGATACATGTACCATCTTTAAAATAGATATTTGACAATTTATTAAATGGTCATCGTCTCCTTTATTTGTTTCTTTCTTTAATTTAAAACTTCAAAAGGTTCCACATGAATTAACCAATGCATTCGTGCATACATATCACATGATAGTTGGTGTTAATAATTATTATTATCCACCAGCAGAAAGTTTTTCAGTTGGGTTTATCAAAAGCTATTTTTAAATAGTTTTATTAGTATAAAATAAGATTTTAATAAAATAAAAATCTATTTTTTTCCTACTGAACAAAGGGACGTATTAACCAAAGATTTTTTTCGAATGTGAATAGTACTTGTAACATAATTTTCGTCTAATTACAGAACAGACAAATGAAAACGTCCATGCTGTTACCATAGTAAAGTTTCTTCAAGGTCAAAGGGCAAAAATCAAAACTGTACCCACTGTTCCGTTAAAAAAATAAAAACAAAAAATTATGATTTACATCTTTCTTTTTTAACCTTTATTTACACGTACAAAATATTTTTTTTTGTTACTCACGCGAAACGATATTTCGAGATTTTCTCCTCCCCATATATTCATTCCTTCATCGTATGTGCCTATTTTAGTAAAGAAACTCCGGGATATTGTAAATAATCCACCAGCAATAGTTGGAGATCTGAAAGAAGAAAAAAAAAACTACTCTGACCTCTATTCACTCAAGGCGTACCAGATGGTATAAAATACGTCCGACGTGATAAATACCAATTTACGTGACATTATTATCACATCAAACTGAAGCCCGCCTCCGGGTACGGGATTTTTTCGCTGCGTTGAAGACCCATTGGTAGCCTTGGGCTGTTTTCTGCTCTTTTGGTCGGGTTGTTGTCTCTTTGACACATTCCCTATTCTACTATATGAGAATATATATAAGAATTGTCTTTGGAACGGATAATTTATTTCAATTTCTATCTGCATCCATAATATTACCTTCAAGTTTCATCACCTAGAACCCATCAATTTAATTTTTCGAGTGTGTCTAAAAGAATCTCGGAAAATAGGGTGCAATTCAAAGACATACTGATACAACTTAAGGAAATATGTGTATACCGGTTTATTGCATTGGCGTTTACTGATCTTACAAAATCACAGATTTCTAAAAAAAAAAGTAGAATCTCGATTTCTCGAACCAGAAAATGAGTTCGAGAATTCGAGAAATCGGTGTTCGAAAATGGTCATCTATGAAACACTGTTCACTCACAATAGTTATGTATAAAATCATGTCAATAATTTAAAAATTCTGCCAAGACCCTAAGATTTCCATAGATACCAAAATCTAATTCATAATATGTTTAGTAATTAAGGTATCCGGACCATAATAGATCATGAACGAAAAGTGTATCTCTTTTTGACAGTGATCTCTGAACTAACAAATTTAAAGCTGGAATTTTGTATATATATATTTCTCAAGTTGAAACACACTCTGTTGCTTATATGCAGTCTGTAAAAATAAGTTAGTTATATTGACATTTCCGAAGTTTGCCGATAATTACCGAGGTCATTTCAATTGCGTTGTATGGAACATCCGGGAACTTTTGAATAATCACGTGGTCATTTATGGTCCGGATACCTTAAGTTAGATAAAACTGAGCAGTGCAAGGATCTGTGTTTTCTATATGCACTATTTTCAGATACGTTATAAAAGGTGATTTGCCGTAATACACCTTTAAAGTGGGATTGGTGATTCCAACCAATCAACAATAATGTCCAATGCACAATACTCACTTTAAAGCCTTATCTTGAGAATTTTGCGCCAATAGTTGGTCTCTTGGTATACCTTTCCAGTTAAACGACATCTTATCGATATCAAATCCACCGACAGCAGCAAGAGCACCTACTGATCTTTGTGTTGCGAAATTCTCTGTGTTTATCATAGGAATAATAGGGGATACAGCAACAGTAGAATCGTTTTTCACCCTATCCAACAACGGTTCTAACCAGCCTGTAAATAACCATAAAAAGGTAAAAGTCACTTCATGTTTTTTTTCTAATTCTATTTAGTTTGTTTTTCGTATTATTTATTCTTTTAGTTACAAGAAATTTAAATATCGGGTATTTACGGAAGAAATAGGTACTTGTACTCGTTCAAAAGTGAAGAACTGGAAAATCTTCAACTCGTTTTTAAAATTCAGCGTCTTTTCCCTCGTTCCGCTCCACTCCACTCGGGAAAGACTTGAATTTAGAAACTCGTTGAAGATTTCCCAGTCTTCACTTTGAAGTCGCGTAAGAACGTATTAATCTTCAGCAATCAAACTTTCGTGAGTCAATTCCGTTTAAATTTTGTGAAAACTAAGATTTTTCTTTCCTTAAGAAACTTTCCTTATGTCTCTCATATAACTGCAAAATCAGCACTGAAGTCATATCAATCTCTTTCATAACCAATATTTTCTCAGAACGCACATCAAGCGGGAGCGTTGTCCTCGAATCAAATTCCCCAAATTTTGAAATTATTCAGAATATTGAAAACATGAATCAATACAAATTGTTATGAATTAGAGTGATAAGTAGGTATGGTTTAGCGGGTGCCTTTATTGGTACACAGATGTCCCCGATTTGGGTACTGGTCATGGAATTGATGATCAAGATATTAATGTGTTATACATTGTAGAATGTTTGATTTCTTCTTTTTTTAATGTGAATTTCTGGGTTAACCTTTTATCACGTGACTAACGACAGTTTAAATCGTACTTTTAATACAATTCCAAAATTAACCACAACAACTTTCAACAAATGTATCTGAAAATCGTGTCAATAAAACATGAATTAGCGTTGTCCTTAAATGGTTTTCGTCTCTTTTCAGGTGTTTTGACATTAGATTCTGCTCTTCAATGATTTTCCTTTTGGTATTGAACTATAAAAGCATTGACTTTAAAACAAAAGATATTATTTATTGAAAATTATTTTAATATGTTGCAAACATTTCTAAAGTGAAAATGGTAGTATTTACTTTCCAGGAACTAGGTTGCTCAATTGTGTACCCTACTCATGTCAAAATATAAGAACATTGTAGACTGAACAAAAAAATCAGAGTTTACTAAGCATAACTTTTCAAGTTGTAGGATGAATTATTTGTATAAAAATATGAAAGAATTTTAGATCCATGTGAAAATGTATTCACTGCACAGAAAAAGGCGGCAAAGTACCGGTAACTCTAGTTTTGTAAAGCTGGCTTAATAGGAAGATGGCCATCGTGCATTTTCAAATATATTTCTGAATACTATTATGAAAGTACTTTAATTGACTATAAATGTTGGCTCTGGGTTTGTGTGTAAAAGTGGGGAAAATTTGAAAAGGGTATTAATATACCTATGGCAAAATAAATACTACCGTTTTCCCTATACATTGTACATTGAACTGGCATATGATGTCTAATTTTAGAAACAATTCCGATAAGAAAATGTTGACTTGTTTCGGATTTTTACACTTTCGATCTAGATAGCTACTGATGAGGCATAAACTGTTAAATTTGCACATGAAGCAAACTAGATTTGATATCACAGAATGTTTATTCAATAGTTTATGTAAAAAAAAATAACTTGAGTCGTGAAAAAATAATATTTTGAAGAAATAAATAGGCATTTGAAATATATATAGGGATTACCTGGAAAACATTCCACGTGCGAGTCTAGAAATGTCAGGGTATCGCCAGTGGATATTGAGTAACCCAACAAACGAGCTCTCACTAGTCCTTCTCTTTTCTTTGTATGTAGTACTTTGACTTTTTTCAGCGTTGCCATATAATCGTCCAAGTCTTTCTTCAGATGGTCTGTTTCGTTATCAAGAAATTATGCATTTTAAAAATTTATCCTTACAAAATAATGAGAAATAAATAAAATAGGATATTTACTTGAATTCATAATGAATACTGTATGCAGAGTTAATAATAGTCACTAGAAACTGTTTTCGTTTTATAATTGAATACAGTAAAATTCCGGTTCCGAACCAGCATTGACTTTTAATATTCATGTAAAGTTCGATATAACAAACGTTTTTAAAATTTACTTTAGATCCTTTTATCTATTCGATCGTTTAAAAACAATATCCACTTATCAAATATTGATTTTAAATCACCGATAAAAATCAAGTGGATTATAACAATTATCTGTACTTGACAAGTAATAATCCTTATCAATCAATGTTCTGACCTATGGTAATTCTATGGCACGGAATCAGGGTCAAAAATACTTATTTACGTATATACAGAATTATTTCTGTATATACGGAATTCGATTTCTGTGTATACGTTAATCGAATTTCGTATATACAGAAATAATTATGTATATACGAAAATCGATTTACGTATATACAGAATTCGATTTACGTATATACGGAATTCTTTTGTTTACTTGAAATTCTGTATATACGAATTAGATTTTCGTATACACATAATTATTTACGTATATATATGTAATTCGATTAACGTATACACAGAAATCGAATTGTATATATACAGAAATAATTATGTGTATACGTAAATAAGTATTTTTGACCCTGATTCCGCGCCATATAATTCACACTTGCTTATATTTATCTCGTACATTTTTTTGTACGTCAATTAAAAATGATGTTCGAGTTATTGAGAGTAAATTACATTATATTACTGTTGCGTGGACCAGAAAACTAGTTCGAGAATTCGAGGAATTGGTGTTCGAAAAACCGAGTTAATTTACATACATGTAGATATAATGGAAAAAATGACCGGACTTTAGAAATGGTTCGAAAGACCCATTTTGTTCGAGCGATCCGAGTTCACGCCACTAAGATTCTACTGTACCATGTATACTTCATTAACATTAACAAATTCTGACATTTTCTAACAATAAAAAATAAAAATTTTAAACATTTGCTACCTAACAAATATACAACATAAATCAGAAATATAATTTACAAACCTAAGTCTGAGAAATCATCCACAAGTATAATTTCGTGAATCAAGTTTGCAGGTGATCTGTCTAACACACTGTGTACTGTTCTGAGTAAAACTGACCAAGCCTCGTTGTGAAGACAGATAATAACACTTGTATTTGGGAGATCTTTTGGATACTGTTTTGCTTGACAGCTAAATATAATTAAAGGAAATAATATGTTATTTTTTTCTTGAATAGTCTTCAATGTCGATGTAATTATAGGCATGAAAGGATATGGAGTAAATGAAAGGAAAACAACATCCCATCTTTGAATTGAACAGTCCAAAGATAAACAATAGTGATCACCACACTATCTTCAATGAATATGGATTTTGTGGAAAATGTTGAATAAATGCATGTGGCAATGTATGATAAAGAGTTAAAAATCATAACTTCGGAACCTGAACAAAAGTTAGTTTGTCCACAACTTCTAGCGAAGTTTTGATAATCTATAAGTAATTAATAACAGTATTACTACAGAAATTGAGGGAAAATATTTACAGTAGTGGGATTATCTATTAACCACGTGCA
The DNA here is from genome assembly GCA_028015205.1 of Mytilisepta virgata. Classification (NCBI taxonomy): domain Eukaryota; kingdom Metazoa; phylum Mollusca; class Bivalvia; order Mytilida; family Mytilidae; genus Mytilisepta; species Mytilisepta virgata. The sequence continues at coordinate 9,183,422 of CM051514.1, forward strand.
CAATGCTGTTGTGGTGCGATATGTTAACTAATCGTCTGTCATACGATATACTTACTAAAAATTTCGAATATCTACAAGTCGTCCGTCATACGATATACTTACTAAAAATTACGAGTATCTACAAATCGTCTGTCATTCGATATACTTACTAAAAATTACGAATATCTACAATTCCTCTGTCATACGATATACTTACTAAAAATTTCGAATGTCTACAAGTCGTCTGTCATACGATATACTTACTCAGAATTACGTCTATCTACAAGTCGTCTGTCATGCGATATACTTACTAAAAATTAGGAATATCTATAAGCCGTCTGTCATACGATATACTTACTCAGAATTACGACTATCTACAAGTCGTCTGTCATGCGATATACTTACTAAAAATTAGGAATATCTATAAGCCGTCTGTCATACGATATACTTACTCAGAATTACGAATATCTATAAGTCGTCTGTCATACAATATACTTATTAAAAATTACGAATATCTACAATTCGTCTGTCATACGATATACTTACTAAAAATTTCGAATATCTACCAGTATTCCACTATACGATACACTTACACTTACTCAAAATTACGAACATCTACAAGTCGTCTGTCAATATACTTACTCAGAATTACGAATATCCACAAGCGTAAGTCGTCTATCATACGATATATTTACACAGAATTACGAATATCTACAAGCATAAGTCGTCTGTCATACGATATACTTACTCAGAATTACGAATATCTGCCAGTCTCCTGTGATAGGATATCATATCACTAACGTATTGGTTGAAGGAGTTTAGTTTGTATAATTTTGCGTTCTTTTTCTTTTCCTCTGGTGCTAAGTTTGACTTGTTTAGCTTCACAGGGTTACCCCATTCGCCTGTTAGATTAAAATTTCAATGACTCTTTAATGTAATGATACAAGAAGATAGCTACACGCCTTTTTTGTTGAAAACCGAAATGATTATCCATAACGCTGAAGAGTATATTCAAAGGCCAAAATTACCAAAGAATAAAGCCAAAAGTACGCACGGAGGTATGCAGGAAGGAGATACTCTATTGTTTTTAATACATTTGACATTTTCATTACAGTATATATTAATTACCAGTTTCACGCTTGTATCAAAATACTAAACAATGAGCTTGTGATAACCTGAATGGATATTAATTGATACTGCAGTGTATTATTAAAAGTCAAAATGTTGATCGTGCTGCACACAATAACAATCGTGCTAGCTAGCTTAAGCGGCGAAGGAATTGATTCCTTACAAAGGTATATGTTGTTGTACGGTGTAGACTTGTATGGTATTTCTGATTACTTGTATGTTTGTAGACTTGCATAGTATTTCTGATTACTTGTATGGTGTAGACTAGCATGGTATTTATGATTAATAGTATGTTGTAGACTTGCATGATATTTCTGATTACTTGTATGTTTGTAGACTAGCATGGTATTTCTGATTACTTGTATGGTGTAGACTTGCATGGTATTTCTGAATACTAGTATGTTGTAGACTTGCATGGTATTTCTGAATACTAGTATGTTATAGACTTGCATGGTATTTCTGAATACTAGTATGTTATAGACTTGCATGTTATTTCTGAATACTAGTATGTTGTAGACTTGCATGGAATATCTGAATATTAGTATGTTGTAGACTAGCATGGTATTTCTGAATACTATTATGTTATAGACTTGCATGGCATTTCTGAATACTAGTATGTTGTAGACTTGCATGGTATTTCTGAATACTAGTATGTTTGTAGACTTGCATGGCATTTCTGAATACTAGTATGTTGTAGACTTGTAGAGTATTTCTGATTACTTGTATGTTTGTAAACTTGCAGTGTATTTCTGATAACTTGAATGCTGTAGACTAGATTTGTAATTCTGATTACTTGTGTGATGTATGTTGTTCGTTGCACGTACATCGATCTCCCACTGTTGTGACGTCCAATCAGAATTCTTTTGTCGTACCTTTTGACTAATAAGGCATAATGTTATCTAAAACTTCGTCGACTCTGCTAAATGAATTTATCTAGGTATAGGAAACAAAAAAATCGAGTATTCACGGAAGAAATAGGTACTTATATTCGTTCAACAGTGCAGAATTGGAAAATCTTTAACTCGTCATTAAAATCCTGCGTCTTTCCCTTCGTTCCACTGCCAGTCTTCACTTTAAACTCATGCAACCTAGTATTCTCTTGAAAATAACAGATCGTCGCCTGCTCTCACGCCCATCCATCAAGATACAGAAATATCAAGATTTTTAAAAATATTTAGTTGATAAATTTGCAAATATGTTTGCAAGGCGGTTTTATAAAGTGTGTTTTTATAAAGATGGTCCTGATAGATAATTCTGTGGTTTCGGTACCATAAATCTGGTTTACCTCTACCATTGTCTGCACAAAGTCAGACTATCCTGACTTTCTGTTTTTCGTTGTTTGTGTTTTGTGCTCCTTAATTTGGTTTTACACTGTCGATGATTGAACTCGCGACCTTCAACACACGGGCGAGCGCGCTTTTTGAATTACAGTTGACTGGACTGCGTTAGTTGTTTCTTATTTTTGACCTTTCCTGTTATCAATATTATTATTTATCCTCGCAATGTTGACTTTATTAGCTGGGTTATGGTTCGATGTTTCTGTTTTAGGCTCTTTTTTTATATTATGTTTTTGTCTGAGTTTCTGTCGATTGAATGTCACTGTTGGCTTGTTCTGTTACCCGTTTTGTTTCTACTTATTTAGTACTGTTTCGTTTTGTGAGTTTTGTCTCTAGAGTATGTCACGTGTGTACCTTATGGCTTTTAATCCAGAAACACCCATTGTACACAAAATATTAAGCATATGAGTTCATCTTACAGTTTACATTGTATATATAATTAATAACACTAACATGAAGATCGCCGCCATATTGATCAAGCCAAATAACGCTGCAGCTGTTAATATCATATTGCAAACTTTTGTATTTTTGCTCCTGATATGTTTTTTTTTCTTTTTTTTCTCTTCTCTTTTTCTTTTTTTTCTCTCTTCTTTTTTTTCTCTCTCTGCTCCTGATATGTTTTGTTCATTTTTTTTCGGTATACAGTATAAGAAATACTTACCTGGTCCATCTTCCGGTGCAATCACATCCAGGTGTTTTAATCTCTCCCATTCTGAAGTCTTTTCGTCCTGTCTTCTGCTGTTTTCATCTCTCTGTTTCATTTCAAGGACTGGATTTGAATTCTCCTGCTTAGGTTGGAAATTGACAAATCGTTTCCTAGAAGATCGTGTTTTATTTTGCTTGCTGTTGTCAATTTTAACTTGAGGTGGGATTTGTTGAGGTACTTCTTTAAGTATTGTGTCACTGTTGACGACTTTTGGCTTGTCTATTACGTGCAATGGAGTTTTTACGTCATCTTTTCGCTGTACGTTTCTTTCGTGAACTTTTTTGAAATGATCTTCAGATTCGAGTATTTTCTGAATTTCGATATTTTCTAGAATTGACTTCCGGTACACGTTTTCTTCATGGAACATGAATATCGTTAAAGTAATTGTAAACCATATCAAAGACACAATAAATATTGTAAGAAAAAAAGACGATCTGGTTATTTTGCCCATGGTTATGATTTTATGAATGTTCTTTTCAACTAACTTTGATTTATTCCTTCCGATATTTTGTTCCGCTTCTGTTCATGACCAGTTGTTATGACTACGGTCTATTGGTCCTACAAGAGAGAAGAATATCAGGCATTATTAGCAAGCGCAGCGAGCGCTATAGGAGCATATGCATTTTTTACATATGGGTTATTTAGAAAAGTCTTTGTTTAATGGGGACAGCCATATTGTGCTACATACTAAGGCTAGAAAAAGTTTCGTTCGCCGGAAGTAAGTAAGACCAGTAAGGTAAGGAAATAACTTGCTTCAAATTATAATTTCAGAGTCAGAATCGTGATACCGGAAATGAGTTTCTGGAAAGGGCTAATATTGCTTGTTCGCATCATTGGCCACGCCAACAGCATATTATGCTTCTTTTAGTCGTTCTGAAGCTCTTTTCGCATAGACGTTGCGTTGATGCAATAATTGAAATAGTGCATCCCCACGTGCATTGGGCGGAGCATCATCACGGCACCGCGTGCTGTAGACGTGTCTAACGGCGTCCAATTATAACGGGAAATCTCCTTTTAGAACGTACCTGAAAATAGTGCATATAAAAAAAATAGTTCCAATTACGCTGCACAGTTTTATGTAAATTAATTAGTATTTTGAATTCAATTTGGTATCTATGGAAAGCTTAGGGTCTTGGCAGAATTTCTAAATTACTGACATGATTTATTCCAAACTATTGTCGGTTTACAGACTGTCAAAGATGACCGTTAAAAATGATGGACACTCAGTTTCGAGGTTCAAAATTCAGGACGTCGGAGTTCCAAGGCACATTGCCTTCTTACATGCATGTTAAAGTGAATTGAGATTTTGAGGGAAAGAACTGACATGATGCTGTTTTCAAATGATATGCCTCTCATTTTATTTAAAATCAACATAAATTTTCCATAGAAAGTTAAAATTTGACAATTTAACATAGAATGCTATGGGAAAATCTAATGGTGGTTTTACTCCATTACTATGAGGAGTTACAAGGATCATAAAGGCATCATTGAATGCTTTATTCATTTGGTACACAATTATAACTGAAAATGACAGTCAGAATAATAATAATAATAATACATATTGTTTGTATTATTGACAATGCAAAAAGTAGCCTTATCTGATTAAATGGCACGATCTGCTCCACTTCATGCATCATTTCGATACATCGACTACTACATTTAGTTAATGTTACACACAATATTGTTATGCAATTCGGTTAATTCCATTTTAGTACATTAATATGACATTTATTCATTATGATCCTGTACGCAGAACACCGGACGTTTTTTTTTGGCCGAGAAATATGTAACTTTAGTTTAACATTGAATCCTATTTAAAAATGGCCAGTTCCACGGCGAGCAGACTCATGCAGATCCGCACCTGAACATACCGAGTAATCAGAAAAATGAACAAATTGCTGTGTTAATTACGCTTAATAATAATAAGTGAAAAAGAAATTTAATTTTTAATGGGAAAATAATAAAACACAAACATAAGAACACGAAATCCAGCCTCGGTACCCAAGTAAACAGTGGGTGAAAATGTTTTATTAATGCCCCACGCTTTCTGGTAGATGTAAAATATACGTGTAAAAAGCAAGAGTATTGGATTAGTGTCAAAACATCAAATTAAACAAGAAGGAAAATCGATTACATTTAGGGGTTGTCGTGATTAATAGGTAGATGAAATATTGTTTAAAGTCCAGTGGAAATTATTTAATGCATATCAGGACGAGAACATGTTCATATAATATGAATATGAATCATGCTTTGTTCTAGACCGACACGCTTATCACACGCTGAGCAGGATTCTCACGAGACAGTCCGCAGGAAAACAACCATCCGGACACATTATACTGACTCCGAGCCGACCAATCCTATATGCTTTTACTTCTAATAATGCCGAATGCTTAGCAGAGAAGCAGCAAATGCCAATTTTAATGTCTATTGTTTGACCAGGCCGGGGATCGCACCCGCGACCTTCCGCACTCTAGACGAGCACGCTACCACGAGACCACCAAAGCGGTTGGGGTCCTCGTGAAGTTCTCGAAAGGGAACAAAAGACAAGTACTAAATGACCCTGGAAACAATGGTGTTAAAGTCAACAAAAGTTACCACCAATTCAAAATTAATACAGTCTTTAATACAATAAATATATAATTTACAATTGCAAGGGGCAACCACTGAAAATACATTGTTAAGATTCACACACAGAGAATGTGTTTATCTGCCTCCCCTTAAATCCCGACTTAAGCGAAAGCTAACAATCAAGAAAGAGACAGTACTACAATGTGTTTTCAAGAAAAAAAGCAATAGATTAAAAACAAGCGATACTAAACATAGCTAAATGAACTGTGCTATATATTTTTATAAATCATATACCTTACTAGCTCACATTTACTTATCATGCAGAAGATTTTGTATTCGGTTAAAATATTCATATGACTGTCTGTGTGTGAATATGTTTAGTACATATGTTCCTTTTTCAGTGATATATCATACACACATTTTTGGGAAATGTAATTGCAATAGATTGTGAATTTATAGATGATAATATATATGTTCGCGTTGGTTTTAACAGCCAAGATATGGGCATTCCTATGGGTACCAACTGTGCCCCTGAATAGCAGATGTATTTCTTCACGATTATGAATCTAAATTCATGACAATACTATATTTTGCAATACAATACTTATACAATAATCCTAAATGGACGTCCGTACATAAGGATACAAAGAAACACCATCTAAAATAAATATTATATAACACAAGCCAATATGTTGACGATATTTTCGTAAAAAACACCGATTGTTTATTTCAATTGTGCTTTCTTGAAGAAATTTATCCTGCAGAAGTGACACTCTTTCGTTCAAATGTAAACTGAAACCACTGTCCTTTTCTGTTCCTTGACGTTTCTATGTCTATATCAAAAGTATCCTATATCTTGTTTTTCGGACGGTGATGTACTTTTGCGTCCTCTTGGGAAGTTCATATTTCAGAACGTGCACGCTCTGCATGCAGTGATATTTAATGAGAGAAATATATACAGGACAGAAATAGGAATATCAGTATAACAAATCACTGAGCTAAATATCTCACAATTTGTCCCTTGTAAGCACTGATTTAGGTTCAGTGTTTAAATGTTTAGTGTGAATATTTGATATTGTGAACAATTATAACCATTTTCACACGTAAGCTGAAACATATAAAGTGGCGGTTTCAATCTGGCTTCAACTCTAAGAAAGTTTTATGGAATAAAATATGATAAATCGAAATTTATATTTATGTCAAAAATACGATAAGATTTTAGTTTTTGCCTATACATGTATTATTATAAAATTATATGATCTCGCAGTGCAAAATTGCGGGAAATGCATTTCAATGTCCCTTAAAAGATTTTCTGCAATTTTTATTATTATGTTCATTATATCATTATCATCCATATAATTTCGCATCGATACTCAAAAATACATTTCATAGTGATGATCAGTAAAAGTTGTAGAGATCCGGAAATTCATCACCCATCCTTAATTATCACTGTGAACATGAAATTCACGTGAATATGATACTACAAAAGTTGATCGACAAATTATTACAAGGTTACAATTACAAAAGCAAAACGATCTAACTGCTGCCCTTAAAAAACTAGCTTGTTGTGCAAAACTGATCAATTTTTTTTTTCAATTTCGTTGGTAAGCTGGCGACGAAGACTGTTTATATGTTTGTTAGGTTCTTTGGACAATATACAATTACAGCAATTATTGGAGGTAGACATTCAGATTTGGCAACCGAGAGAGGTTGTTTTCACGAGGGCTTGATGTCTACCTCAAATGAGGGCCTTGATTGTTTAATTTTTTTTCCACAGGAGCAAGACATAATTTGACTCTCGTGACTTTTAATGCAGACAAATTATGCAGTTGTCTCCCTTGCGAGGGAAAATGGTGAACAATAGGGTTGTTTGTTGTCTCCCTTGTGAGGGAAAATTGGTATGTTTGGTGGTGAAAAATTAGAATGTTTTTTGTCTCCCTTGCGAGGGAAAATTGGGATGTTTGAAGATGAACAATAGGGTTGTTTCCCGCGATGTACAATTTTTGTAAAAACATTCAAATATTTTTTAATCACATGACAGTTTTCATCCAATGAGAGTATTTCAAAATATTTAAAAAAAATAATAATATACGTTGTAAAAGTGTGACTTGTAATTCTCATTGTGATTTATGATATTTTATACATTAATACAATCGTTGAAATAATATGACTGGTAATTTTTTCCATGAAGCTTTTTTTTGAAAAGGTCACTTGGTGTCATAATTTTTATTAATATCATATTTATATGGGGGTTATAATACAATTTTGTACTCTTAAAACTACAGATTTCTGTATTTTTAAGGTAGGACTCCACGTACTTTTCTCATCTGTTACGTAAGAATTATCTGTTTTGAATGCTATGAAATATGGCAATATCAAGTTAACAGACGGGGGAAAATTTTCTCTATGTAGAAAGCCTCCTTGTGACTGTGACGAAGAACAGCAACGAAAACATTTTTTCTTTACTTTAACTTTTGTAAAGTGTATGCAAGGAATTAATCCAACATTTTCCGTCTTTTTCATTATGTAAAATGTAGAATATTTGGATATTATTAATAACCATCTGCTTTCCTTTCACAGAGTCATTTTTGGAATACTTAAAACTCTTCTACATCCTATACTGTGTATTTTGTCATGTTTTATAAGTAATCTAATGAGGTCCACATTGGACAAATCACCCATATCAGGACTAACTATAATTTTAATATTTTATGTTGTGTTTTTAGTATATTAGTTATTCGATATATATAATACAGTTGTATAATCAATAATAACATTTTAAACAAAGAATATTTTTGGAAAAAAAAACGTGGACGTTATCATTTTGTGGCTGACAAAAAGGCAGTAAATTTTCTTCTCCGCATAATGATTTTTCTTCGAAGATACCTTGTATTGTCGTAAAAAATTTAACAGAAAAGCCTTTCGAATGTTTTGCTTTTTAGTCAATTTCCGTTCACTTAATTTTATGTACGTATCGTTCTTTATATCATAATGCCGTAAAATATATCCGTTTATCTTAGCCTAAGTTGAAATTCCTTAAGGACCCATTCTAAATCATTAAAACCTATCACGTGCACTTTAGCGCAAAGTGTCCCGGCATAAATCTGATATACCCCTATCTGGCTAACACCCTAAATAATATATTGCATACTTGTAATATATGCAATTAATAATCCTTTATGGTCCAATTATAATTTGGAATTTGTAACATAAATGTAGATTTTCAAAGAAGAATTTTTTCTTACCATATAACTTATATTCACAGATCTCCCCATATTTAAGATAAATTTTTCTGACACGTGGTTTATTTAATTGATTAAATCAAGATGTTGCATGATGTAGTTATTTAGACAGCGAGTTGAATGATTTGTTCGGGGATCGATTTCCGGTTAAGATTGTTTTTTACATTTGTCCGCATGTATTATTCATACAAATTAAAGAATGGGAAAGAGATAAGCTTATCAATTTCATTGAAGGTTACGATTGCTTTATTTCAGTTCTTAAAACCAAACTTAAATACTGTGTCATTCATTGGTTTTCTTGGCCAAAAGTTTTCGTGATTTTCACGCAGGAACTACTAATGTAAAAGTAAGATTACCCCCCCCCCCCCCTTTTTTTTTCAAATCCCCTGAACGGGAACATTTTTAAATGATAATTTTACTTTAAGATTAAATATATTTGACGAAGTGATATTCTGTATTGTTTTATAAAAGCAAGTGTATTCCGAGTTACGCTTTGTGGAAGAAATGCCTCCGCTGTTTTTTGTTTTTTTTTTAATTCATTTTGTAAATTTGATACAAATTTTAAATTGTGTAAAATAAAAATCGTTGAATTAAATATGAGAAATATCTTATTTCTTTGTAACAAAAATATATTGTATACATAATCCATCAGTTGAATTTTGTTTAAATATTCTGTATTTGAATAGTACTTTAATGTAGCAGATGTTTTTCATATTTGTACTCAAAGATCTTACCCGAGATTCCTTTGGCGTCAGAGTGCCTATTTTAGAATTGGCTGGGATCGTGGGAAGTCAGAGCGCACTCCATATATAAAACGGGGAAATTTCTGCACTCAGCATTGTGTTTTTACTAATACGATTATTCTTTATCAATAAAATCTTATATGTTTCACTTCGGTTATATTTCCCATTTTTTAAATTAGAAATTAAAAAAAATGTATAAATATAACATTTCTTTGACCATTTTTTTCTTATTTCAAAAAGTTGATAAATAATTTTTGTAGTATTTCACATGCAGTAATGCAGATATGAAGTGCGCTCTGACATCCGACGGCCCAAGCTAAATAAAATAGGCCGATTGATGTCAGATGAATCTTTGGACTATCCAAAATCCTACTGTATATTAAATATATTTGTAGAGTTTTATAAAATAGAAATTTACATTTTTTTGTCAAAATTACATATTCCCTTGAAGGGATTATTACGTCATGTGAATGATTCAGGGTCATAGGAACCATTATCTTTTTCATTCAAACAATTAAACGGGTAACAAAAAAGGTCAACAATGACACAATTAACCATGCATAGACACTCAGACAAAAACATTATATAAAAGAGCCCAGAACACAAATATATTCAGATGGTTTGACTTAGTAAAGACACTGTTTAAACAACAGAGTTGTTTCGCTGACTTAGTAAAGACACTGAGCTGTAGTGGGGTTAAACAGGATATATTGGTACCACCCCCTATCTATCTTGACCCTCTGGTATAAAACACATTTACAGTATCGTTGCCAACAATATGTACAACAGAAAAACCGTACGTAGTTTTGATAGCATGGTCAAAATGTGCTCACTTTACCTTTTTAAACTAGCAAAGACTTTCATAGCTGTGGGTCGTATACTGTTGCTCCTTTGATTCCTATTGTTACTACACTTACAACTAAATACAACCTCTTCTCCAGAAAATAAAAACCAAACATGTACTATGTACGTGTTCCGAACACATTAAAAAATGCTTTGGTAATAAAATATTCTTTTCTTTTCTTTTTACCTGGTTCGTAATATATGCACGGCTAGATGGAATGATAATTACACATGGCTCAGTGTCCACCCATCCCATCCATCAAACAAAGAAACACACGGCTTAGTGTACATCCACCCTATGCAGCAAACAAACAAACAATATGACCATACCTTATCTATATGAGGATTAGTATTTTAGATATTCATAGGCATGTAATGTTTGATAAACATTCTTTTACGCAATGCAATATTTCAAATAGTGTCTCATCCAAAGTTCAGCAAAACAGGAACGATAACCCAGAACATATCAATTGCTAAAATGACAAAAAGCGTGAAATATGTAAGAAAAAGATAAGATACTTTCCAAGGTTTTAAGATTTGAAAACATGCAGTTCATTGCTATCACTTTATTCTTTAATAAAAATATTTGATGTTAAAGGTAGTATTTACAATCTACAAATATTTTGTGATTATTACAATGCATACAAAAAATATGAAACAGATACATGTAAATTGTTTCTGGGCATTCATTGCAGGTCTATTTACATGTCCCACGTCAATCATCTACTCAATAAAGTTCGTCACCAGATGGACAAATGGATATTAAGTACAGTTTCGAGTTCTGTAATATATACGACAATATATTTCTGATTTCTGCGCGACACAATATCCTGAAAGACAGATAAAGACAAACTATTCATAATTGTGATTAACAAGTTACTATATTGATGGAATTCCAACATTCGGATTTTCACGATATATTAAATACATACATGTAAAAACATAACTAGCGCTTTCATGTATATATATATATATATATACACACACAGAAGGTTTTTTTTAACAAACTAGAATTATTTGTAGTACTATATTTACTATATAGGCTTCATAATTCAATCAACATTTGAAGATTTCATAACTACATGTAAGTGAATAGTAGGTACTTTCATATGCTTTGAATGAATTTTATTAATGTTTGATCTTAAATGACCCAGTAGTTTCATCGAAAAGCAATCTTGACTATTTTTTGAAGACTTTTTTTTATAAATGTTTGTAATGATAGCAACATTGGTGAGATGTCCGGTTTCCTTGACAAAATTCTGAAAGAATCACTTGAAGACCAATTCAATAGAGTTTGGTCTCAATTGCTCCAGTAGTTTCAGAGAAAAAATTTAAGACATTTTTGCCAATTTTTTATTACAATTTTTCTATTTTTTCGTAACAGTGGCTATTTGGTCTAAGGTCCTGATCCCCGAACACAATGTTGAAAGGGATAATCTTAGGCCTATTCTGACCTTTATTGCCCAAGTATAGTTTGAGAGAGTTTTCAAATAGTATTTTGCTGATTTTATTCCTATTTTTAGTGACATTGGCAAAATCTGTTGAAAGTTCAGACCCACAGACGATTAAGGGAGCATATAAGGACCATTTCACCAAATTTTTGTTTTAACTGATATAGCGGTTTTAGAGGAGGAGATTTAAACGAAAAGGTCTCCAGCCAACTAGTCTGTGAACACTAAGTTAATACATGTATTTCAAACCCCGCTAGCGGTGTGATTTTGTTCGACTTATATGTTACAAAACATATGTTGCTAGTGTTATGAGTATTTCCCGGCCTCCTCAAACAATAAAGGGTGTAGCGAAAAGCTCCGAAAAGCAAAAACATATAACACCGTACCTGTCACCGAATATAACCTTTCTTCTTGGTTTTTATAGTCAGTACTTTAATCACTTTACCTCCCTGTATGATGGTTTTCGTTAAATCTGCCATACTTTTGAAGGACATTTCTAGAAAAAATCGAATACTTTTAATTTTTTTTTCTTTACAAAAGTTTTATCTGTCGTATTGTATTATATTTTTTAACTTTATATTGATATTTGATTTATACATGTAAGTAAATCATATACACATGTATGCAAATGGATAAAACAATAAAATAGAAAAGTGTCTTTAGACATTTCAGGGCTAACAAAAATGAAAGTCAATCACTTAAAAGTGAAATTCATTTTTGAATGCATTTTATTTTGAATAAATGCACGATATATTTTGAACATCGTTATTTACAGTTTAACTGTTTGAGAAGTAGGAAGTAAATTCAATTTTTTCGAGACACATCTAGCTTTTTCGCTTTAACCATGTACAACAGTAAGAAACCTGGTTTTTCTTCATCAACATTTTCTTTATCTGCTTGGGATTCATTTTCTTCTCCATCATCTTCCTCCAGACTTTCCTCACCATCTAGATAAACAAATTTTGTGAACAGTAATTATTGATGAAAATGAAGAAAACCTTATTGTATGCACAACTTCAATACATGTACAATCACCCTGAGTCTTTTTTTTTCAATCGCGAGTCGTTTTTCGGGAAACACACACACGCACACACACACACTTAAAACGTATGAGTTTTCCATAGTTGTCATTAATTATTGACTTTTCCACTGATAAAATGCCTAAAATATTTTACGAAAGCAAATATTTCATTTTTTGTATGCAATTCTACGGAGATAAAGATATATTTTTTTTCTTGTCGTGTCCCCTACGTGGCTCCGTACAATTCATTGATTTAACTCTCTACAAACAAATGTTACCTTGTTGAATATGTGCATATTATTTCTAACTATACCTGACTCTTGCTGGTCTGACTCCTCAACAGGCTCTGAAAAATAATGATAATTTAATGTATTCGTCCATTCAATTTGTGCATTTTAAAATTCTTGTTGATGAAGTTTATCATTTCCTGTCTGAAGCAAAAGCTTTATATATTTTACCCTTGTACCACTACGGGAAATGAAAATTGATAAAGTTAACATTCATAGTTCGTGAAAACTCTAAACAAATAAATGGACATTCTTTTTTATTCTTAGTATAATTATCAGAAAAACCTATCACTACTATTTTTATGAATCAAAAGAACATTTGAAAAAAACAACAAGAAACACGTGTTTTGATATCTCAAATTTCATAAAAAACGTCAATAATATGGTTAATATTCATAATTGAAATAAAATAGACATTCATAGACATGCATGCATATAACACATGAGCAACCAATTTGTGTGTTTTATAAAAGGCGGGGACTGCTTGCCACCAGAGTTCAATTCTATTTTGTATCGGCTCATCATCATATTTTAGTTTTTTTGTGTTGTATTTTTTATTGTTTGTTTGTTTTTGTCCATCCCGATTCAGTTTTGTCTTCGTCTCAGAATTAATAATTGTTGGATGGTCCTTTGGATTTTTCTCTACTTGCCATAAACCTTCAGACTACAATCCTGACTCCCTGTTTGTGTTTTATGCTGTTTAATGTTATTTTTTGTCCGGAGTTCTGTCAGTTGAGTCACTTTGATTGATTGGTATGTTATTGTTGATCTTTCTTCTTATTCATTTTGTTGTTAACAATATTTATTCATCTGGTATAGAGTGAATCAGTATGTGGTTTTGTTGCTTAAACTAGAGGCTCTCAAGAGCCTGTGTCGCTCACCTGTATCTAATGTGATTTTGGAAATTATGTAAAATTATATAATGATTGAGACCAAGATTGGTTTAATTTGACACAGTATTTAAAATTAAAAACAGGTCATCTTAGTGTAGTCTTACAATAGCTACTGAAGAAATCTTATCATTATTATTTTTGAATATATGGTCAAGTTGTGACCATTCAGAATTTTTTTTACAATTTTCTGATAGACTTCTAAACATCTTGGATGATGGATCGGCAACAAAGTAACAACACTTGGTCAGCACCTCATAAGGAACATTCATGCCAGATTTAGTTTCATTCCATTCAGTGGTTCTCTAAAAGAAGTCATTTGTATGCATTTCCCCTAGGGTCCTATGTTAAACTAAGTTCCCCGCTGGCGGCCATCTTGGATGACGGATCAGCTACAAAGTAACAACACTTGGTCAGCACTTCATAAGGAATATTCATGCCATGTTTGGTTTCATTCCATTAAGTGGGTCACTAAAAGAAATCATTTGTATGCATTTCCCATAGGGTTCTATGTTAAACTAAGTCCCCCGCTGGCGGCCATCTTTGATTATGGATCGGCTACAAAGTAACAACACTTGGTCAGCACCTCATAAGGAACATTCATGCCATGTTTGGTTTCATTCCGTTCAACGGTTCTCTAAAAGAAGTCATTTGTATGCATTTCCCATAGGGTCCAATGTTAAACTTAGTCCCCCGCTGGCGACCATCTTGGGTGATGGATCGGCTACAAAGTAACAACACTTGGTCAGCACCTCATAAGGAACATTCATGCCAGATTTAGTTTCATTCCATTCAGTGGTTCTCTAAAAGAAGTCATTTGTATGCATTTCCCCTAGGGTCCTATGTTAAACTAAGTTCCCCGCTGGCGGCCATCTTGGATGATGGATCAGCTACAAAGTAACAACACTTGGTCAGCACTTCATAAGGAATATTCATGCCATGTTTGGTTTCATTCCATTAAGTGGGTCACTAAAAGAAGTCATTTGTATGCATTTTCCATAGGGTTCTATGTTAAACTAAGTCCCCCGCTGGCGGCCATCTTTGATTATGGATCGGCTACAAAGTAACAACACTTGGTCAGCACCTCATAAGGAACATTCATGCCATGTTTTGTTTCATTCCATTCGACGGTTCTCTAAAAGAAGTCATTTGTATGCATTTCCCATAGGGTCCTATGTTAAACTAAGTCCCCCTCTGGCGGCCATCTTGGATGATGGATCGGCTACAAAGTAACAACACTTGGTCAGCACCTCATAAGGGTTCATTCATGCCAGATTTAGTTTCATTCCATTCAGTGGTTCTCTAAAAGAAGTCATTTGTATGCATTTCCCCTAGGGTCCTATGTTAAACTAAGTTCCCCGCTGGCGGTCATCTTGGATGATGGATCGGCTACAAAGTAACAACACTTGGTCAGCACCTCATAAGGAACATTCATGCCATGTTTGGTGTCATTCCATTCAGTGGTTCTCTAGAAGAAGTTCAAAATGTAAAATGTTAACGACGACGACGGACGACGCCGGACGACGGACGACGGACGCCAAGTGATGAGAAAAGCTCACTTGGCCCTTCGGGCCAGGTGAGCTAAAAAGGACAAATATACCTAAGTAGCAATCAAAGAAATGTAATCCATTGGACAGAAAAACCCGGGAAGAAAAATGAACAACCACAAGCACAACAAATAAACACAGAAAACTAAAAAACAATGAATAACACGATATCCTATAAAAACCAGGAGCGAACCCAGGTGCTGCGGAAGGGTAAGCAGTTCCTGCTCCCTATGTGAGGCACCCGTTGTAATAAGACTGAAAATAGGAAAGACGTAATAAATATTTTTTTATTCTATATTGAAATTACAAAAAGTCTATACTTTCGCACTACATTAAATTCATTTCATACTGGTAATTTTTTTCATAGAAATAAGCATCACATTCTCCAGCAACATAATAGATTTGAAATACACATGTATCCTGGTTACAAAATAATTCTTTGATACGAAATTTGATGCACAAGATGTGCACATTTCGTCGATTTACGACTCATCAGTTGTGCTCAAGGCCCAAAAAAGTTGAAAACCAAAACAATAATCCAAAAGGTTGAAGAGCAATTTCAAAATTTCAAAATTTCAAAATACCAAAATACCAAAATGTGTAAAGCCAAAACCATCTAGGGACAGAGCTATGCACGAGGGAGATAGTCCTTGTTGTTTACATATTTTTGTAGAGATTTTGAAAATGTTATGCTCAGTCCTGTCAGTGTTGCATCTTATTAAAAAATTAATTTTTTAGAAAAAATTGAAATATATTTTAAAAACCTTGGCATTTTTTTATTTTCTGAAATAATCAATCTTTTAATCACACGCCGAATGAACAAAATATAGAAAATAATTGCCCGTTAAGACATCATTACCTGCTTTTTCTTTTATTTTTATCTCCATTTCTAGAAGACTTTCTATCAGCACATTAGCCACACTAGGTGTATGCATTTCTGTTTTTATAGATTTACACCAAAATGATTTTGTTTGTATAGTTTCAACTTGCTTTGGAATGTCTTCTTCCTTTTCTTGTAGTATTTCAAGTACGCCCTCTGTTGGCAAATCTGTGTCATTGACACTTACACTGAAAATGTGGAAGTTGTCTCTGTTTTTTTGATACGTCATTGTTTGTACGTTCTCTCCAGAGGCTTCGGAAATATTGCCATTAAACTTTATCTTTAATGAAAAATACACAAATATACTCAAGAATATATAATTTTTATTCTGAATGTATTTAATGAATTACCTCTAAACTAAAAACAGAAAATGATGGCATATAATTAATTAGGGACAGACTCAGCTCACAAAATTAAATTTTATGCCGATAAACCGATTTTATGGGAAAGAAAACCTCACCCGCTTGTTTTTCAGTAGATCAAACACAAACTGAAAACTAGCTAAAAAAAAAAAAAAAAAAAACAAAAAAAAAAAAAGGAAAAAAAAACAAAAAAACTTCAGGCTCCAAGATAAACAACAAAATGGATAACAGGATAGGTCATCAATGGCATAACAATCAATCCACGCATCCTAACAGACAGGACCTTGGACAACAAGAACATAAAAATGACGAAATGTAAACAAAAACACAACAGAGAGTCATGATACTCAGACTTGTCGCAGATTTGCCAATCAAAGGCTTTAAAGCTAGAATAATAAAATTAAGCAAGAAAGCTATCTTGGTAGGTGAGCCAGTGGATCACTGGTAAAAACGTGAAAGAAATTAATTTAAAAACTACAGCTGCCAAGCTTGTTTCAAACAGGATGAAAAGCAAGTTTTCACATAGGATCATATGGTGGCCATCTTGATGGGGTTTTGGTCAATTGATACAAAAAAAAGATATCACTTGTGGACTATGTTTCATGGTTTGGTTAAAACTGCCTCAAAATTTGATACAAAATTTGATATTAAACTAGATCGACTTCGTTTGCATCTTGTTTGGCGCCTTGGATAAAATTCAGAAAAAGGACCTCTTAAGTGCAATTGTTGACAAGGATCAATTAATCTGACCAAGTGCTGTTGGAGAAAATTACAATATTAATATTTGCTGAAAACGGACTATGGCGACGACCGACGCTGAGTGACAGTGATATCTCTCTTTACCATTGGCCATGGTGATAGTGAAAAAGGAAACGATTATAAAATATGAAACATATTATGCAAAGTCTAAATAATACCAGTTGTTATGATATTGTAATTATTATATTTATTTGTCTTGGCCTAATTTGTTTTGTGTGGCCTTATAACATGTATAATATGTTTACGTAATACTTATAGTTGTTTACCAAATATTGTTATAACTGTACAGTTTAAAAATCACTGGAACAATCATAGATACTGATGGAATGATTAGAACTTTCTATTTGACTTGCGTAATAATTCTGGAATGATCATAATATACGGTGTGTAATTCAAACTTCTACCGTATTCTAGAAGTTTCCGTTCTACAGTCTTCTATAGATTTCCGTGATAACTATATATACGGACACGAAAGTTAGACTTTCAGACCAAATCAGACATTAACATTCTTGTGTTCTCAGATGTTAGATTGACACACTTGTATTTACGTTACACACATCATACTAGATTGTGACTGATTGGACATAATATTCTGTTTGGATTCCCGCAATAGTGACGAGAAGAATTCCGGATAAAGAAAAGACAAAGGATCGGACATATATATTTTAAACAGTTTTTTGACATTTCATTTTGTATAATATTTCTTGTTAACTTGTGTATAATAAATCTTGTTAAATTTTATTATTGATTTGTGTCTTTTGTTGGTTACAATTAAAATGTGATTTCTGGCCGTAACAGAGTTCATTTGTAGAAAAGCAAGGTTTGTAGAATTAATAACAGACTTTAATGCATTACGGATACCACCGTATTGATAATGAATTCATCAATGATTTAATTAATATTCAATTTCATGAGTTGCAATGGAAATAGAAATATATTAATTTAAATTTTTTCATGCAACATTAAATTTGTACGTAATCACATGTTTAAAAAATTTCTTACCTGAAGTCAGATAAAGTAAACACTGGAAAAAGAATACCGCAGCAAAAACAGTGAGCAAATTCCACAAGGCCAAAATTCAAAGACAAGACGAATTCGTGAGAACACAACAAAACAAACACTATAGATTAAATCACATAGCTAATTAAAGACACAAAAACTAATCACATGAAGTGTAAACCCGCCTCGCCCCCTCCATAAAACCGACAGTGACATCCGGCGTCCAGAAGGGTAAGCATGTCATGTCCACAGCAATACAAATGAGGAAAATCCAGTTACGTGTCAATTCCAGTAAAATCTTACTGAAGATATCTTTTCTCATTGGTCAAATAGAAACATCAAGTCGTGATGACAACAGTAAAATTATACTAGTTTCAAGGTAAAAAAATCGGTGTTTGGTATATATAAAAAGTATTCAACTAACCTTAAAATTATTCCCTGACTGTATATGAAAAATATCGCTCTTTTGTAGAGTGGTCTCGTCATAGCCCTTTTTTGTCCATTCTTCTATTCGCTGATCGATTTGTCGTATACCACAGCATTCTATTAGAACCTCCGATGAAACAATGTCCAACCACTTTGTAATCAAGAAAAAAATAACTCTTTTTTTCCTGTTCAGGGATCGATCAAGTGCACTTACTACATCGCTAATTTCCTTTTCAACTTTCGTTCGTCTAGCAACTGAATAGCTAAAAAATGGTTAATAATAATAAATAACAATATTGATAATATTCATATTCGTATAAATATCAAACATATTTGTGGAGCTCGTATTGCTTAACTTTCCTCTCTATTTCTGTTTATCACAATTTATGGGCAATCCGCATAAAGTACTTCAAAACATCACCAGTTGACAAATACAGTTTATAAAATGACACCTTTGTGTTCTTAGATAACATTCTTTTCTTTCAAGATATAAAAATAAAATTTACTCTAAGGAATTAAAACAACAAAGCGAACTTATTTTGGAATTCAGCATTTATATTTCACAAAGTACCCTAAGTACTAATTCTAGGATTAATATTATTTTCCCTTTCCTTTTTATCTCCCTTTTCTTTCTTTGATGGTAATTGTTCTATATGGTGGTCTTAATTTCGGATTTATTTCTTCAAGTTGTTTCGCTTTGCTTGGGTTTGCAACAACACTGCATATTTAAACGACCGAAATCTCCATTTTATAAAAAAGATATATGTAGAATAGTCAAACCTTTGTATATGAGTAAAGAAAGCCTTACAATGAAAAATGGTCAATGTAAAAGTAGGCCGATTTCCCATCCGGACAGACATGCGCATCTTTAATCTCCCAATCATCAACCACTTCTGGATAATCATTTCTTGATGCCAATACAACCAGGTCACCTGTTTCTGTATCTTTTCCATGTATAGGTATGACCACTCGTATTGGCTCTTTAGGTTGCTGCCCATTGGAAACTGTTAAGTCCAAAACATTTGTCAGCAAAAGTGCTTTTCCCTCTTCTTCTTCGTTATTTACTTCTTGTGTTTCAACAATCTACCAAAAAATATTAAGTTATTTCAAAATCATTGCATGGTTAATCAATAAAGTAAACACTTCCCTTTATTGGGTACCTCGAATCACCGAAAACCTCCCGGAAACACCGAAAACCTGATATAATATTACCTAAACCTCATCAAATGTTGCGAAAACCACATCCATTCGATCGGTATGACAATTTTACATCCAGAAAACATGATTTTATTAATATTGTATAAGAAATGTGACTTTTATGCATGATTTTCTAAACATAGTGCATTCTATATTAAATCAAAATGGCTGATCGAAAAGCTCCCGAAACACCGAAAACCTGATATAATATTACCTAAACCTCATCAAATGTTGTGAAAACCACATCCATTCGACAGGTATGACAATTTTACATCTAGAAAACATAATTTTATTAATATTGTTTTAAGAAATAAGACTTTTATGAATGATTTTCTTAGACATAGTGCATTTCATATTAGCTGTAATTCAATATGGCGGACAGACAGATCGATTAAATGCCCTAAGGTAAAGTACAATACACTATGTGTATACCTTGAATAAATTAAGTTTATTACCGATTTTGTTCATGTTGGACAACCATTATTTACAATTATCACTACACTAATAATGTAAATAATGGAAGAGCCCTCACGCCACGTTAAGGCCATGAACGATGTGAGGGTAGAATCCCCCTATCCCAGACCTTTATTTGGGCTGTTAAGTTTTTCTTTAAAGTATATACATATACATTTATTTTGATAATAGTATGAATTTAAAAGTTATTTATTTTTATATTGAGATATCCTGCACAAGGCACGGGCATATCTGTAATAGTCCGCGAAAAAGTTATTTATTTTCAAAATAAAAAAGAAAGTTAAAACTAGTAATATATCCTGCACAAGGCACGGGCATATCTGTAATAGTCCGCGAAAAAGTTATTTATTTTTATATTTTAAAAAGATAAGTTAAAACTACTGAGATATCCTGCACAAAAAGGCACGGGCATATCTGTAATAATACACTATTAATCATGCTTAATTAATCACTATTAATTATAAGACATTACTTAACATATTAAAAGTATTCACTTTGAAGAAATAAATTAATATTAATAATTAATAAATGAATTAAGGTGTTCTAAGCGTGACCAACCATACAGATAGAAGTATGTAAGTATATTTTAATATATATTTTTTTTTAATCCAGATTTCTTTCTTATATTTTTGGTGAAGGATTATCAATTTAGTAACGCATTATTGATTTGTTTTTATTACAGGTCAAACAGATAGAAATGGACAGCAATAGAAGTGTGACCATCCCAATTAACAAACGTGTCAGAAATCAAGGAACTGTACAATACACAATATAATCGATGATAAATGTCAGAAGTTGAAAAAATTACTGCTGTTTTGTTTATATAAAAACTAAAATAATAGCTTATTTGTAATTTGTTTTACATGTATCTTGCCTTAGTATGCCACAAAATATTGCATTTAACCAAGAAGCCTTAATTCAAATTCACACATCCAATTAAAATTTATTTAGATCGTTTTCATCTAAGAAAAAATAATTTATACAATTAAAATTTAGTAAATTTAAATTAAAGAAAACATAAATCTCATATCCATTTTATAAAAACCAAATTTTTGAGAATTTTTTTTTCTAGTTATAATAAGTAACCATCTTTCATCTTTTTCTAAACAATTATGCTAATTGGGCTATAACCACAGTTATACAGTACAACTTTCTTTGTTTTTCTTTAATGTTTAATTGGCAATTAAAGTTGATTAAAACCATAGAGTACAAATATGGGTTTATGATATACACAATAATTAATTTTAATGTACCTTCAGGCATTAATCGATACGTTGATCAGCCATTTTGATGTAATATAGAATGCACTATGTCTAAGAAAATCATTCATAAAAGTCTTATTTCTTAAACAATATTAATAAAATTATGTTTTCTAGATGTAAAATTGTCATACCTGTCGAATGGATGTGGTTTTCGCAACATTTGATGAGGTTTAGGTAATATTATATCAGGTTTTCGGTGTTTCGGGAGCTTTTCGATCAGCCATTTTGATTTAATATAGAATGCACTATGTTTAGAAAATCATGCATAAAAGTCACATTTCTTATAAAATATTAATAAAATTATGTTTTCTGGATGTAAAACTGGCATACCGATCGAATGGATGTGGTTTTCGCAACATTTGATGAGGTTTAGGTAATATTATATCAGGTTTTCGGTGTTTACGGGAGGTTTTCGGTATTTCCGGGAGGTTTTCGGTGATTCGATGTACCGCCCTTTATTCATTCATGTCTAGAGTACAATAACATCGTCTAGTGATAGATTCAATGCAATGTCTGTAAAAACAGATTTTATTTGTATCTTAGTTGAGAAGTGAAGTGGTTGTATTTTGTTGAAAATATTCTTAGATATCTCATTCCTTGCATAAGATGTACGTTTCAAGTAAAGTCTTGAAATACCAAAGGGATTTTCGAAGGAGGGAAAAATCGAAACAACTGACCAACTCAGGATAACAACGAAGACAAGACAAAAACAATACATGCACTACAATTAAAAACTAAAAACATACGAACAACATGGACCCCACCAAAACACCAGGGGTAGACTCAGGTGCAACGGAAGAGTAAGCAGTCTCTGCTTACTGCAGGACACCCGCCATGCTGCCCATGTCAAATCCGGTCTTCATCCGGTACTCTCGTGGCTTTTGGAAAGCCAAAAAAAAAAAAAAAATAAAAATAAAAAAAACCACAGAATTTTGTGAGAAATTCAACCATGTGGGCCTTAACAGTTAACATTCAGAAAACGTCTTCATCCGGTACTCTCGTGGCTTTTGGAAAGCGAAAAAAAAAAAAAAAAATAAATAAATAAAAAAAAAATAAACTACAGAATTTTGTGAGAAATTCAACCAAGTGGGCCTCAACAGTTAAAATTAAGAAAACGTCGTTTGCCTGAGGGAGTTGAACCACTGTTTTTATTAGATCTAAAAACATATCATACTCGAAGCAGTGATTATTGACCCCGTTAATACCCACGGGGACTAACAGTCCACAAGCAGCCTTATCGCCTCAGTGGTTGTAAAATGAACTCCGATACCAAGTTCATTAGGGACGAGATCAAAAGTTCAATGTAGGATGAAAAACTTAATTCAAATAGTTTGGGGGTGTGGGGTAAAAATCGCTGCAAGTTTTGTTATCCGACATCGATTTTCGGATCGAAAAATACGGATTCAAGTTCGGCCCTAACATATGTTTGGACTTTTAAAGCAAATAAAAGCCATCATACATTGTTGAGGAAAAGCAGGACCCATGATACAAAAAGTGTACTCACAAAGCATATGCCCATATTGGTCAATCATTTTTTCCCAAATTAAGTTAAGAGGGGGTGGGGGTCAGTGAAAAAACTATGTGAATTAAGTTTTTTTATCCTACATTGAACTTTTGATCTCGTCTCTTAGCTGCGGTATGTATTTCTGGATTAACAAAAAAAAAAAAATGGATAAAATGATTGATCTATTGTTGTTTGCTTAAAGTTCAGTGGCTTCTTCAAGACGAAAACCATTTCAATAATTTATCATACACAATTCATATATGGGTGGGGTGGGACATCCCGGGGGAACCAATTTTGACTGCCACTGTATAACAGTGTTAAAATGGGTAGGGTAGGATAATGTAGCCTTCTGTAACGGTATTAGCCTACCCTTTTTCGAAAACTACTGCAGGGGTCTTTAGCATGCGATGGGTAAGGCATTCTCCAAACACGTTACCAGAAAATGGATAAAAGGAAAGGTCAACAATGACATACAAATCAATCAACACCACCAGCAGACAGAACATTCGCCAAAACAGAGAGTCAAGATAGTCTGACTTGGAACAGACACTGAACAGTTGGAGAGTCAGGATAGTGTGACTTGGTACAGACACTGAACAGTTGGCAGTTGGTGACTTGGTACAGACACTGAACAGTTGGAGAGTCGGGATAGTATGACTTGGAAGAGACACTGAACAGTTGGAGAGTCAGGATAGTGTGACTTGGAACAGACACTGAACAGTTGGAGAGTCAGGATTGTGTGACTTGGTACAGACACTGAACAGTTGGAGAGTCGGGATAGTATGACTTGGTACAGACACTGAACAGTTGGAGAGTCGGGATAGTATGACTTGGAACAGACACTGAACAGTTGGAGAGTCAGGATAGTACGTGTGACTTGGTACAGACACTGAACAGTTGGAGAGTCGGGATAGTATGACTTGGTACAGACACTGAACAGTTGGAGAGTCGGGATAGTATGACTTGGTACAGACACTGAATAGTTGGAGAGTCGGGATAGTATGACTTGGTACAGACACTGAACAGTTGGAGAGTCGGGATAGTATGACTTGGAACAGACACTGAACAGTTGGAGAGTCGGGATAGTATGACTTGGTACAGACACTGAACAGTTGGAGAGTCGGGATAGTATGACTTGGTACAGACACTGAACAGTTGGAGATTCGGGATAGTATGACTTGGTACAGACACTGAACAGTTGGAGAGTCGGGATAGTATGACTTGGTACAGACACTGAACAGTTGGAGAGTCGTGATAGTATGACTTGGTACAGACACTGAACAGTTGGAGAGTCGGGATAGTATGACTTGGTACAGACACTGAACAGTTGGAGAGTCGGGATAGTGTGACTTGGTACAGACACTGAACAGTTGGAGAGTCGGGATAGTATAACTTGGTACAGATACTGAACAGTTGGAGAGTCGGGATAGTATGACTTGGTACAGACACTGAACAGTTGGAGATTCGGGATAGTATGACTTGGTACAGACACTGAACAGTTGAAGAGTCGGGATAGTATGACTTGGTACAGACACTGAACAGTTGGAGATTCGGGATAGTATGACTTGGTAAGACACTGAACAGTTGGAGAGTCGGGATAGTATGACTTGGTACAGACACTGAACAGTTGGAGAGTCGGGATAGTATGACTTGGTACAGACACTGAACAGTTGGAGAGTCGGGATAGTGTGACTTGGTACAGACACTGGACAGTTGGAGAGTCAGGATAGGGTGACTTGGTACATACATTGGACAGTTAGAGAGTCATGATAGTGTGACTTGGAACAGACACTGAACAGTTGGACAGTCAGGATAGTGTGACTTGGTACAGACACTGAACAGTTGGAGAGTCGGGATAGTATGACTTGGTACAGACACTGAACAGTTGGAGAGTCGGGATAGTATGACTTGGTACAGACACTGAACAGTTGGAGAGTCGGGATAGTATGACTTGGTACAGACACTGAACAGTTGGAGAGTCGGGATAGTATGACTTGGTACAGACACTGAACAGTTGGAGATTCGGGATAGTATGACTTGGTACAGACACTGAACAGTTGGAGAGTCGGGATAGTATGACTTGGTACAGACACTGAACAGTTGGAGATTCGGGATAGTATGACTTGGTACAGACACTGAACAGTTGGAGAGTCGGGATAGTATGACTTGGTACAGACACTGAACAGTTGGAGAGTCGGGATAGTGTGACTTGGTACAGACACTGAACAGTTGGAGAGTCGGGATAGTGTGACTTGGTACAGACACTGAACAGTTGGAGAGTCGGGATAGTGTGACTTGGTACAGACACTGGACAGTTGGAGAGTCAGGATAGGGTGACTTGGTACATACATTGGACAGTTAGAGAGTCAGGATAGTGTGACTTGGTACAGACACTGGACAGTAGGAGAGTCAGGATAGTGTGACTTGGTACAGACAATGAACAGTTGGAGAGTCAGGACAGTGTGACTTTGTACAGACACTGAACAGTTGGAGTCAGGATAGTGTGACTTGGTACAGACACTGAACAGTTGGAGAGTCAGGACAGTGTGACTTTGTACAGACACTGAACAGTTGGAGAGTCAGGATAGTGCAACTTGGTACTGTACTGATTAGTTGTGGGGTTAATCGTCATCAGTTACGCTCGTGACCAAAACTTTGAACGTATTCGATTATATCGAGAAACAAATACAGAAGCAGAAACCTTTAAGATGAATCCAAAAAGATCAAATTTCAGAACTAAACAAATACTACTTGTACCTTATAGAGGGTTTAAATAAGATTAAGGATGATCGCTGGTCTAATAGGAAATAAATAGGATTTGAAATAGGTGTTTTAGTTTGAGAGAACATATGAATAGTAAACAAATAAGCAAGAAAAAAATATAGGTCCATGTGCTCATTTTAGAGCTATAAAGCCTTGAAAATTTGCAGGAAATAGGTTTTCTCTGGATTTTTCATTGTCTTTGCATTGGCAACTTCAGTCTCTCAAAAATGTATGAAAAAATAAAAAGGATTTAATAAAATTTTGTCAAATACAATTTTAAGATATATATGATTGAATTATAAAAGAAAAAGTGGGGGTTCATGGACAATTTAATGTTTAAGAAATGGATAAAACCCGAGGATTCCGAAATTCTGACAAAAAGACCAAAACATGACCAGCGAGCATCTTTAAAGTCAAATAGAATGATCAAAGGCACAAAATACCATAATAATCAAAGTATTGACAATATTAATTCCCCCTTCTGACTTTAGATTGCTATCTTATTACCAGTAGGGGAATAGTAATTTTATTATCCCCGAGGTAATAACTACAGTCCCGACGCGTAGCCGAGAGCAATAGTTGGTATCAATGGGATAATAAACTTACTATTCCCCGAATATTCAGTTAGTAAGTGCTTTATTATAGCGAAAAAATGGTCAATATTTCCAGTACTATTGACCGGTCAATAGTAATGGAAACTATTGACTGGTCGATAGTAATGGAAACTATTGATCGGTCAATACCTTCAAGTTTAGAAACAGACAAAATATTAAAATTATTGTCTTAATTTTTATATAGAAAACACATACTGAGATATAATAAAATGTACTATTTGCCTGATCCTAGAGAAAAATCGTTAAAACTTCTTTTCTTTAAAACTTACATTGACTGCCATTTCACTCTCCTCCTCAAATGTACCGCCTGGTATTTCTATTTCTGAATCCGGATCCATTTGTGGTATAATAGTGACAGCTTCGTTTGAAACAGAGAATATTTCGGGTGCCACTTGTTTAGCTATTGCAAATCTTGAAATTTTTCGTTCTTCCAATGGAACACTCACTGTTACTACTGTAAACTGAAATGGAACATATTATTGACCACTGACTTAAAATACAATAAAAAATGTTTTTTTAATACAACCGACAGTGCCCGAAAACAGGGCATTCTTACGAAGCCTATATAAAATAAATGCCCCACTTTTCATTGAAAGTGTCATGACATGTGTCATTCTGGCGAGGCCAAAAACAACTGACCTCGAACAAAAACGACTGCTTGAAATTAATAAAGGATTAATTTATTGAAATATAAGATCAGCTTATAACTTTATTCGTATTAGCATTCCGAAAATTTAGATTCTTAAAATATTGGTTATTAACTTCAATTGTACAAAAATCATGACTGTGAATACAGATATATTTTTCATAAATACGCTTTCCTTCAAATTCAAACTTCTAACATTTACTCTTTAAGGATGCTCGCTGGTCTTATAGGAAATAAATAGGATTTGAAATAGGTGTTTTAGTTTGAGAGAACATATGAATAGTAAACAAATAAGAAAGAAAAAAATATAGGTTCTCATTTTAGAGCTATAAAGCCTTGACAATTTACAGGAAATAGGTTTTCTCTGGATTTTTCATTGTATTTGAATTGACAAATTCAGTCTCTCAAAGATGTATGAAAAAATAAAAAGGATTTCATAAAAGTTTGTCAGATACCATTTTAAGGTATATATGATTGAATTATAAAAGAAAAAGTAGGGGTTCATAGGCAAAAAATTTAATGTTTAAGAAATGGATAAAACCCGACGATTCCGAAAATCTGACAGAAAGACCAAAACATGAAAGCAAACATCCTTAAGAGATTTTTTTATACCTTAGCATTTGCTTCTCCAATCAAAAACTTCCCTTTGTTTACTAGCAGAAATATCAACCGGGATACTTACATTGGATTCGTCTTTAGTTACTTCTTCGGAGAACTTTTCTACCTTTGAAATGTTCCCCGCTTTACCCTCCATTGTAACAATATGGAGTTTTTCACTACACTGAGGTACACCTTGTACTGTAAGCAAGATCTTTAGTTCTTGTCTGTCAAGCCCCCATATAGAAAGTTCGTATGTATCACTGAATGCTTCTTCATCATCTGTCAGTTTTTCTGCGATGTCTGAATATTCTGACTGCATTTTACAACAATACAAATAAAATGGGAACTTCACATTTTCGGACATTACATATACGTTGATGTCATCTAAGTGAACACTATTTTCAGGTGAAATGCATAAGACAAGCTGTTTGATAGATCTGAAGAAAAAAAAGTGTTTTGTATTATTATTTTGTAAGTAATTTGAGACTGTATTTGTATTAGCATTGTTATTTTTCTTGTGACCTTGACATTTTTACATACAATTATGCAGTTAAGAAATTCGCGAAAGATGACAGTATGGAACATTCTGACCTTGATCTGTGGAATTTCTAAATATTTGAGATAAAAAAATCAGTGGGTATGAGTGAAACAAATACAGGCGATCACACGTGGATTATTAATTTTTTCTCAAATTGATCAGATCAGATCACCCCGAAAACAGGAAAAGAATTAGAGAATCGTATTTCCCTACTCGTGTCTTGCCAAGATAAGTTCTGTAGTTTTGAGCTGAAATTATTAGGACGGGGAAAAATTAGAAAAGCTATAGGTTTTCTGCAGAAAATCTCCTGTTAAGAACACGACTGATAGATTATCGAGTTTTCAGCAGGTAGATATTGTAAAATATCAGCCGTTCGTCACAATATGAAGATGTTTGCGTGGTTCGTTACGCTCAATCCCCGAGAAAATGCTTCATATTGTGACTACTATTTTACGATATAGATCTGCCAAAAAAACCCGAAATCTATACTAACAGATTATATACGTACAATAAAACGTACCAATGACGTCAGAATGAATGTAGTCCGATAAAATTTTACCCGCAAAAATGTCCTATTGTATGTTCATCTAGGAGTAAGAGCAAAGACTGGTCGGATAGGAGTCAGTATAATGTGTCCGAGTGAGGTGATATGTCTTCCAGTTAAATCGTGAGCTAGAACATTAAAAATCCGACTTTGCGTGTCGGTCTGGAACAAAGCAGGGATCATATTCATTATCATATCAACATGTTCTCGTCCTGATATGCACCTGGTTGCCACTGGACATTAAAAAATAATTCATTCATCTATCCTATTCCTTTTTAAAAGTAATTTAGTCGATTATTGTTGCTCCTTGGAAATCAGGCTTTGCAAATTCTGCTCCATATGACATAAGAACGGAAATACGATTATCGGAAAATGTTGTCATCTTTGACATATCAAATGAAAATGCAAAACGCCCATTGTTTTTTCTGAAATGTATAGATTATTTTCATTTTGTTAAGACGCCGAGTAAATCCTGGAATATCTCAGAATCAACAATTTTGCATGATATGCTTTACGCCTGATTTACTGCCTCCTCTGGGACCTCCGGGACACGGGGAATTTACCCCGATGCTTGTTTGCTCCGTTGGAACCTTGTGAATTCTGTTTTCGAAATCTTAGTAATTTATTTTGAATATAATAATGCATTTCGTATGCAATGTTTCTTCGACAACATTCCAGAAGCGCCGGCGTATGGCGTATATTTAACAAATGATATGTTATTCCAGAGCTTGTGACATATACATAGACTTCCTGGACAGAGCCCGGCTCCTGACAGAAAAGTTGCTCCTAAGTTTAAGTCATCCTTTTAAAAGTTTTATGGACGTCATCATGACTTGGTTGACAGGTATGAAAAAACTGTTTACCAAATTCCATTGATGTTGTTTAATCCTCATACCGGATTTGATATGGGCAGCATGGCGGGTGTCCTGCATGAAGATGACTGCTTACCCTTCCGGAGCACCTGAATTTACCCCCGGTTTTTTGGTGGGGTCCATGCTGTTCATATGTTTTTAGTTTTTAATTGTAATGCATTTATTGGTTTGGTCTTGTCTTCGTTGTTCTCCGGAGTTTGTCAGTTGTTTCGATTCTCCCCTCCTTCGAATATCCCTTTGGTATTTCTTTACTTTCATGTATGTTTCAATTGTTTACAAAGCTCCGAATGCCAAACTTAAGCAAAATACAAAAATAATGTCAAAATAAATTAAAAGGGATAGCTATTCCGTAAGACTGTATGGAGTGAATACATTTTTCGGAGGTGAAGCGTGTGTTCAATAGTTCCATCAGAATTTATTCTCACAAGTGAAATTAGATTGATTGACAATGCGCTCACAAGATTCCATTACGAATATTTCTTTTGTGTATACATTTTTAAAAAAACTGAACACAATGTGCTCGTGTGGTTCCGTTAAACTGTTTATCCGTGCTGTACGTATGAAGGGCCGTTCGGGTCATAATTTGTTCACAAAGTGTTACGTGTACTTCTAGGGTACGTGAACGACCTGTTACGCGTACCTCTATCGTACGTGTAACAAAATGAATTATGACCCGAACGGCCCTTCATATTTACGGAGTGAGTATTGCATTAAATCGTCCTTTTTATGGTCATTTGGGTATTTAAAACTTTTTGGTGTATTCAACTATAATAGCAAAATGCATTATGGGATATATTATTTTACGACAATCACAGAACATCGTTTTCCATCTCCTTGTTGCAATTTGTAAACAAAATAAAATGTGCTTTTCTGACATATAATTAAATGCCTGAATTATTCTGAAAGGTTGCGTTATCAATTAATTTGTTTTTACAAAAAAAAGTAAAAAAAAAAATAAATAAATACAATTTCCTTGCTTTGCTATAATAGGTTATTCCATGTTTGTTGGAGGCAATAAAATGTTCATTACATATCGCTGTTTTTATAGTGGACTGAACCAGTCAATTCTGATGACCTTCTTCAAAGTCTAATTGTCTGATCTAAGCTCTAAGATTTTGCACCATAACCTACTCAGACACTATTTTAATACTGCCTTCTCCTGGACAAGGTGCAATTTACGGCTATGAAATAACAAAAATAAATTAGAAGTTTTGAAATCTCTAAAATTCACTGAAATTTCCAATTGTAATATGACAATTTTTCCCAAAGGATAAACTCGTTAAGTACATGTACAATATGCATACCCGTATTTATATCCTGGCTTACGACTGTGCTGGCTAATCAATAATTCTAACATTTGTTTTCCATTTGTGTCCAACTCCTCCATCGTCCAAGACTAAAATATAAAAAAAATGTAAAAAGGTATTGACTCGATTTTGTTTCTTAATTTGATCACATTTCATATTAAACATTAACATATTATAAATCCGATTAAGTATGCGTAACACATACTCCCTCAACAGTTAAAATACGACTATTTTATATAATAGTCAAATAGCAAAAAGGTTACTGATCTGTCGATCTGGCTAAAGGTAAATAAAAATGACCAAAATACCTTAGGAATTGGAACTTTAAAAACTTTTTATATTTTTCTATTTTCGGACAATTTACATTTATATACTTTACAGTTTAGGGATAAATCAGACTAATCAAATGAAAAAATATCTGTAGTCACACGATTACGACTAATCAATAGTTTACGACTTATTGTCGTAAATCTATGTCTTGTGCCGAAAACGGTTTTATTTTGCCAAAAATTATAAAGTGGATTCTGAATAACAAGAACAAAATAGCAAGTAAAATTAAAATTAAGTAAAAAGTGAAATCATGCATGTTATTATCCCGAGCTTCCTCAGACGTCAAAAGACCTTTTAAAAAATTGACTGTGGCCGTCGGACGTCAGAGCGCAATGAGCCCATTTCATATGTAAAACTGTTAAATAAGGTACATAACAGTATTAACAAAACTCGCAAGTCCATAAGACGTGTGACAAAACTGGTATCACACCACTGGAAAATTGCAACCGTAATGGTCCTGACTTGGTACAGGCATTTCAAAAGAAATGGTGGGTTGAATCTAGGTTTTACAGCGCGCCAAACCTCCCGCTTCCATTACGGCATAAAAGTACCAGTGGTGGTAATCAACATAGATATGCTGATGTCAAAGTTGGTAAAGTAGAAACAAAACACCAAGATAAGTTATAAAAAACAATCTTCAATGATAGTAGTAGAAGATACTGAATATTTTTCAACCAAATCTTGGTATTTGAAAAAGAATTTCGTAAGAGACCTTTTTAGACGCATTTCCTCGTATTCCTGGCTAAGAAGTCTGTCACGCAGATGTTTATGGCGTTCAAGGAAATCAGAGTAGTTGGAACATGCTCTAGCGTAACGAATCAATTGAGAAATATAAACATAAATATAAAAATGTACCGATTCTGTTTAGAATTTGCACTTATCAATGTTTTTCGACCTTCATATTTAGATTCTACCATTTGCTATAAACAATCTGCACAATATTTCCCATATATATATATATGAACGCACGGCCCAATCCAATTAAAAAAGGCCGTTGGATGTCAGAAGAGAAATCCCGACTAAGATGTTAGCATTACCCAATCTTGTAAAGCAGGCTCAGTACCAAACAAGCATAAAGTTTTTACAGCTTCTACATTTCTAGACTTAACAGCCATATCTAGAGGAGTGCGACCATGCTAATAAAGTAAAAAAAATCATTTTTACCGACAGTAGATGTCATACATATATATACACTGATATCCCAAGTAATTTGTCATATTTACATACGTAAACAGAAATTTTAAAAGAACAAAAAAGTGCAAATTATAAATATATCTACATGCGATGATATATAAAAAAAAACAACAAAGAAAAAAAAATACCAATCTGACTGATAGTCCTTCACAATATTGGTTTAATTGTAAAAAAAGATCTTATATGACTCTTAGATATATAATTGGCATTCATACCTTGTCATATTTAGAAATGTTTGCACCAAGTGCTACCAATGTAACAATACTCAATATATGACCACGTCTTGCAGCTTTATGTAGGGGGGTTTCACCATTCTGAAAGATTACAAATTCACATAAACCAAAATCATAATATTAATTATTTACATACAGTCAAACCTGTCTATAAAGGACACCCAAGGAACCAGAAAAAAGTGCCCTTTATGAGCAGGTGCCCTCTATACAGAGGTTAATTTTACATGCATTGTTCATGAAAGGGACTTTTTCACTGTGCCCTTTATAGGCAGTGATTTGCTATATAGAGGTGCCCTTTAAAGCAGGTTTGACTGTATATATTTACAGGGACTTTTTAAAGCTATTTGTATGTCATTCCAATGAAGTTGTATAATCTAACCTAAATCTTGTTATATATTTTTTAACTGTATGTTAAAATACAAATTACGAAATAAAAAAAAACCAGCTCATATCCTTAATATCTGCATGATAGAAGGTCGGTGAGCTGAGGAACGGGCTAAAGGTAAATAACTCTCACTGCGTTGAAGACCCATTGGAAGCCTTGAGCTGTTTTCTGCTCTTTGGTCGGGTTGTTGTCTCTTTGACACATTCCCCGTTTCCATTCTCTATTCTATAAATAGCAATTACAATAAATATAAAAAAACAACAATAAAAAAATACGCAACATTTCCACTAGCTAGCCTTGATCACGAGCTCATAAAAAGGAAAATTAATATTCGAAATTTCCCCAGACTCTTAAATGGACAACAATTTTTATCTTTCTTGTCCATTTGTTCGTTCGACACCTCACCAACTTTTGTCATTTTCATGAAATATAAAGGAGTAGGGCCACTTTCCCCAAAAACTTTTTGACAAACTTCGTCTGTTTCCTTTCAAAATCCATCAGGACAAAGTCTGTTATGTTTATTTGTTTAGTTGGGGTTTTACACCGTTTTCAGCACATTTGGCTATTTCGCGGCGGCAGTTTTTATTGGTGGAGGAAGCCGGAGTACTCGGAGAAAATCACCGACCTTCGGTAGGAAAAGTCTGTTATGTGTACTCCTATAAATATCACATTAATTACTGAAAAATACCCTTCTGTTTGTTAACATTCGAATGCATAATATACCACCATTTACAATCAAACTGTTAATCAAATTTTTAAATAAGCAGATATGAGTGATAGCAATACAGGGAAAAGTGGCCTTACTCCTTCATGGTGAACAATGCATTTCTGAATTTGTCTTCTTAGGCACGTCATGACCAAACATAAAACACAGGGATATATTTTCGACACCGGAATAGCTATTGCAACTAAGTAACCCCCCCTCCCCCCAAAAAAAATCTATATAATGTATATTTCCATACACTACTTATTCTACGTGTAAGAGCTCGTATAATCATTTAATTTGTTTATACATATAGATTCTCCTTCAGGTACGAGTGTGTTATGGAATTTCTCCACCCGAGATAGTTAAATTTTCGATTTTCAACACGCAAGCCTTTAGCGAACGTATTAAAATCTAAAATTTAACTATTGAGGGTGGAGAAATTCCATAACTCACGTGTAAATTGGAGGAGAATCTGTTTCTCCTATGATTTTCGACAAAAACATCAAGAAAATGTCGTTGCTGTGTAGTTTGTTTACATAGACGTCATTTCGGGACTTCTCTGATTTATCGTTCCAATAACTGTAGAAAAAAGGGCGGTAATTCCCACGTAGAAATTTAATCACCGGTAAGTGGTTAACGATATTATGTATTTTTATCCCACCGATTAAACACGTCAAGGATAGGAGAAAAGAAATTAATACAGCATTAAAAAAACACCGAAACTTATATTACCTTGTCTTTAAGATTCACTTTTACACCTTTATCAATCAGCTGTACTATAAAATCATGGTAACCCTCTGTTGCAGCATAATGGATAACACTCCATCCAGCCTGAAAATGATTTTTTTTCTATACTTTGTATTTTTGTAACAATAAAGATGATACATACATTACGTGTATATGTATATTTGGCTTTTTTAGTTATCGGAAAAGAATAAGGAAGCAATAAGACGTTGGAAAATTCTAAAGACAAGACGAATTCTTTAGAACACTAAGGTAGCACACAATTACTACAAAGACACAGGCAAACACTTCCTTTTAATACAGGCATGTCAGTAACTGCTAGTACTTTGTTAATATATATTGATCATTGTCATTTTGCTAAGTTTCTTCTGTTACCTTTTTAAACATCGGATTCGGACATCTTTTGAACTGAGTTTTACTGTGTGTATCGCTGTTTTTTGTTTATTCCATATTGGCTTGAGGTACGGGGGAAGGGTTGAGATATCACAAAACATGTTTAATCCCGCCGCATTTTTGCGCATGTCCCCAAGTCAGGAACCTCTAGCCTTTGTTAGTCTTGTGTGTTTTTTGAATTTTGGTTCATTTTTATGTTTCGGAGTTTAGTGTGCCCTCCATTTTGCTGAACTATTATACATTATTGTTTAGGGGGCCAGCTGAAGCTCGCCTCCGGGTGCAGGATTTTCTCGCTGCGTTGAAGACCCATTGGTAGCCTTGACCTGTTTTCTGCTCTTTTGTCGGTTTGTTGTCTCTTTGACACATTCCCCGTTTCGATTCTCTATTATAGCTACTTGATAAGCGCCGGCAGGGGCTATTTTTCCGGAAGTTGTATAACAACTCTATTACTAAATATTTATCGAATATCTATTTAAATGCAGGTACCAGATACAATATTTACACTCGATGTATCCGTCCTGTGCTGCACTTAGGGTAAACTTTATTTGATATTTTTGGTAAATCACAATCCACCATGATATACGTGCATGAAAGGGGGAATAATACTCACACAGTATGCTTCGGACTAGTTTGAAATTTCAAACAGTTATTAGGAGCCTTGTGAACATGTGCATAAATGTATTCAATTTTGATGATTTTCACTTTCCTCGATCCGAAGTTACGGGGAAATTCGGCAATTTGTCCGTTCAACATTTTTTGTAAGCGCTAGTTCTCTTACATTATGCTTAGGGCTAGCACGCAAATTTGTGCATAGTCCATTTTGATGATTTTTACTCTTGTAATTTTAATAGCCAAAAGAAGACAATTTGTCCAGCTACATTTTTTTTGTCACCGCCAAATTGTATTACACAGTGATTTTGACTGGAACGGAATTCTAAATAGTGGCCAGATACCATGTGAAGATGTACATATTTCATTTTGACAAACTTTAGCGCCTTGTTGTTCCAATGTGACGGGAATTCTGCCTTAAGAAATGGGAAACTTATTTATCCATATTTTTTTCTGAGGAACAGTTATATCCTACAATATGTCTGGAACTTGAATGAAATAATGCAAAAAGTCTTAATTCTTCAAGTACCTCATCCCTACAGTTAAGATCAGCTTCTTCAAGTAAGACTGAAGCGTCCTTCAATTTTCTGTTTTTAATAAGCCTTATAAGTTCTAAACCACGAAGTCGCTGAAAGTCAAAAAAGGAGATAATAATGATAATAATGAAAATAAATGTAAATGTTTGCAACCACCATTGTGCGTATCTAACACACGGATTACACACGGTAACTACTTTATCCAATCATATTCCCCAAATTTTGATATTAAAATTATGTTGTAAAAAACTTAGCAATACCTAATTGTAAATTAGAAAAAATAGGGCGTTTACTCGGTAATGTCCTGGTCATTGTGTGTGCATTATACAATGTATTCAATCACGCCAAACAGCGTTATCGGTAGTTTTTTAACAAATGAAAATGAAGATGTCCAGATTTGGGAAACGATACAAACCATATGGAGGAGAAATACAACAATCAGTTTTTTGTCATGAGCGAACGGTCTGTCGCTGTCGGTTCGTGGACTGATTGTTCTACGCGGACAGGATTTTCCAGGGGTGCTCGCTTATGTTTATTTTGTGCCAAGAAACCACTTACTCTTTTTTCGCGCTTAATAAAGTGAAGTCATTTTGTACATTCTTATGGAGATAATATAATAATTTTTACAAATATTTGTTACTTTTTTGTGTAAAATTTAAAAAAAGTTAAATAACATTCATTTTATGCCTTTAGACTAAGGTAGAAAACTTGTGTTGATTAAACTGAAATTCTTCAAATCAATGAACAGAATATTCAGAGTAATAATAACAATAATATTGTATAAATAGCACACTTGATATTATGGTTACAAATCATTACAGTGGAATTTTTACATTTTTTGTTTGTTTATTTATCGCCGTGTTTGATACATAACATGTACATACCGCTTTGTTTTTTGACTCCTTATCCTCGATTTCATCCAGGTCGTTTGTGTCATTTGTTGACGTCATCATCAGGTAATTTTCTTTCTATACTAGTAAATTTTAATCACATGGTTTAGCTTTCGTGGAAATGCTTGTTTTTTAAGCTATTGCTTAGTTTGAGATATTTATATTTATAAACATCCTATTGTTGATGAGTTGCTTTGTTTTACGCATGATTGCAATACCCAGTTCAGGCTTATTATGACAATGAAGTGACCTGGTTTTTCCTAAGTCTTGGCTTTGTAGCTAACAAGGTAAAAACACAATGCATTCATAAATATTGGCCAAATAAATTTGGATTATTGAAAATCTAGAATATTGTTTTAATATGCGAATAATTTTGTCTCCTTCTCAATCCAATATTGTAAAAAAAAAGGGGAAAGGGCTATTGGTATTCCTGCGCTCTCATCATTGGCCACGCCAACAGCATATTAGATCTTAAAATCATTTTTTTTATCACTCCCGTCGATTAGGAATGTGAATCCAGCATGTTTATATTCTGATCTGTTTACTTTTACATTTTTTTCACACTGAAGTCCTTCTACATTTGTACCTTATCATGATTGCAAATAAAGTTTTGGAAGAATGTTATTTTGGAGTTATTGCCCATAACATACTTCCGTTGAAATGCGGATACGATATGAAAATGTATCCGTTTCTTGTGACAAGGGAAATCTACCGAAAAAGGACGACTGTATGAAATAAGGACTTTCATGTCCATGAACCTTAAGGCAGGTGAATTATTATTGAGTTAGACATGAGATTTCCTAAACTTGCAAGATTGTTTTCTTAAAAAGTTTGATATATACCTTCTCTCTCTCTCTCTCTAACCAGAAAAACGAGATATTATTGCTGTTTAATATATTTCTGAGCTACGGTAATAATAATAAAAAATATTTAAAAAATATATTGAAAAGGTCGCAAAAACTAGGGAGGTGTCATGTGCCCAAGCATCTGTGGCCAAAAGTACTCTTTCTTTGCTTAAATTTTTGCCTCCTGCATTTATGGATATTTTCGCAGGAAATCATCAGAGTACATTGTTTTTACATAAAAGTCGCATCAATTCTTTTATAATTTCATATAATTCCCTTTTCACCTCGTTTCTTTTGTATGCTTATTAATGAAATGCGTGCACTTTTGCTAAGAAATAAATTATAACCATGAAAAAGAGCACGCGCTAAATTTGCAAAATATTTGTATCAAGTATATTGATAAACAAATGATATCTACTTTATACTTACTTAATCCTACATGTTGGTTTCTATAAGAAAACAGTTGTCTAATTTAAAAGTGACAAAAACAATATAGATTACATTCTTTTAATATTTGATTGACAGCTGAGTACACTCAAAACTTTCAGCTTTGTGAATATCTGTTCCGTATTATTCAATTGAATGCACATGAAATGAGACATTATATCGAAGTCATAGACAATTTGTATGGCTGACTGTAATATTATATTGTAGTTACAGACAGTATGTATGGTCAATTTTATTATTCTTTTTTTTTGTTTTGGTCCTTTGTCTAGATTAATTTACCATAACACTTACTTCACGTTTTGTAATTGGGTAATTTAAAACAAAGTTCGATTGATTTATATGATTCTTTTAAATAATAATGTTTTTAATTTTTACGATTTTAGTTTTCCGTACTTCCTGGTTTGTATAAAAGAATAAGAAAAATTAATAAGTAAAAAGTCCTGTTCATCTTGAAAGTCTCCGAAAGATCTTAAAAATAATCAAAGGATGATATTATAGCAATTTGTTTTTTCCATAATATGCTGATATTAAAATGATACTATAAAATACATTCCGTATTAAGTGAACACATAGGCGTGTACTCAAAACCTCAATAAAAGAGAGAGAATTAGAGAGAGAGAGAGAGAGAGAGAGAGAGAGAGAGAGAGAGAGAGAGAGAGAGAGAAGGGGGGGATTATTCGGTCGCATTTTTCTTAATCATAGCTTTTAGATTTACTAATAAATTTCTAGTTTGTAGGGCAGTAATTGAAATACTAATGTTCATCTGAAAATCCGAAAGGAGTGTAATAAACAATACAAAATTCAAAAAATAATTACATTTGAGTTCATTTCATTGCGATTAGTTAAAAAAAATCACGTGGTTCAAGTGAACAAATTTTCATCATGAAGGCCATCAGCTACAACGCCAAACGTGGGTACGAATTTAAATGAAAAATTCCTAAGAAATAATTAAATTTATGAAAAATTTAACGTAAAATTTCTATTCACATGTAATTATAAGACATTTCTTTAATTTTGGTAATTTGGTTTGTAAAATTTGGATTAAAATTATTATAATATTAAACATTCTAGTAATCGCAGAACTTCTCCTGATTTGAGACAAGCACATGATAATGTGGAAGTATGCAAAACCTATATAACGCGTGCTGTTTGTAAGATTTTATCATATTCAGGACTTCTTATTTCCAAACAAAGATTCAAGTTCACATTGTTATCTTGCAATAAATACTAGACATATAAGAAATCATACCGAGGCTACAGCTGATTGCGACATAGTTTAATAAGATTGATCACTTGGCTGCATAGGTAAAAATGACAATGCACAATGTTCCATACAACACAAGATATGGTCTAGCTAGTTCGTCATGACTACTAATGATCACTAGCCTGTCAGCGTTGAGGTTGTGAGTTCGAATCTCACCTGTGGCGGGGTGTGTTCGACTCCGATCTTAATTGACAAGGATTGCCAATTTTCCTACCGAAGGTCGGTGGTTCTCTCCGGGTACTCTGGCTTCCTCCACCCATAAAAACTGGCCGCCGCGAAATAGCCAAATGTGCTGAAAACGGCGTAAAACCATAACTAAACAAACAAACGATTCATCAGTTAAAATGAGCAAACTTAAAAAAATTCCAAAATGACCAAAACAGTTAAGGACAAAATCAAATGATTGATAACATTCAAAAACAGCTCAAGGCTACCAATGGGTCTTCAACGCAGCGAGAAAATCCCGCACCCGGAGGCGGGCTTCAGCTGGCCCCTAAACAAGAATGTATAATTCTTCATTGAAATGGACGGCACACCGTACTGCGAAACACACCGAAAAAAAAAAAAAACAAAAAAAAAAAAAAAAAAACACACACACAACTAACAAAGGCTGGAGGTTCCTGACTTGGGAAAGGCGCAAAAATTCGGAAGTACATCTTGTGCATCAATTTGATTCATATAATATTTTATTAAAAAAAAACTAAAAAAAAAGTTAAGAAAACAATTTTTATTACAATCAACCGTTTAAATACTGTCAGTAACATAAAATAAAATAAGCAAGCTCTGTGCATTTGTTTGTGTTTGGATGAAATAAACAAATACTGAACATTATTATCAATAAAACTGAGATCATAAGAAAACTCTTCATCGGGATATTTATAATATCATAAACATAATAAACAATACAACAGGTAAACAACACTATTCTATTTGACACGGGCAGCATGGCGGGTGTCCTGCAGGAAGCAGAGACTGCTTACTCTTCCGAAGCACCTGAGTCTACCCCAGATTTTTTGGTGGGGTCCATGTTTTTCATATATTTCTGGTTTTTAGGTTTAGTGTTTGTATTGTTTTGATCTTGTCTTCGTTGTTCTGTCAGTTGTTTTCGACTTTCCACTCCCTCAAATATCCCTTTTGTATTTCTTGACTTTACTTAACTAGTGTTGTATATCTAATTTTCGTTATTAATAAGGGTTGCTAGTTCACAGTCCGGTAACTGTATCATTCCGGAATTTGAAAGGGTTATTCTGTGTCCGGTTTGATAATTACTCTCTCTCTTGTTTCTTGTCAATGCGGGTAGCAGACGTATTTTTATTGAGAGCAAAATATTACAACAAACCTCATTTATTTGTGTCCTTAATATATAAAAGTCCCCCAAGGATACAGAACTAGATATGTCTGTGTAAATTGATCTTCAGACATTTTTACAAATAAAATATCAATATTAAGTCAAAATACAAGGCCTTGATTATTAAAATCAGATACCATAATATTTATAGACTTGTTTTTTTTACATGCACATGCAAAAAACTTCATATAAAATGATATTTAATTATCCTAATGGACTGTTAGGTAACCTCACTTGTTTTTCGGTGCAGTTGACTTGATAAGGAAAATTTGGAAAATAAGCAATGCCATATTCAAAAAGTAAAAAAATAAGAAGACTAGAATGATATCTCTCTCGTGCATACATGTAGCTCTGTCCTTAGATGGTTTTGGCTTTACTCTTTTGGTCATTTTGGCTTTTTTGTGAATTTGCTCTTCAACAGTTTAGAGTATTCTCTTGGTTTTGCAACATTTTAGGCCTTGAGCACAACTGATGAGTCGTAAATCGACGAAATGTGCACATCTTGTGCTTCAAAATTGGTATCAAAGTATTTAAGACAAAATATAGGTTACTTGCTACAGAATGGCGACTGATTGTATA
The DNA here is from genome assembly GCA_028015205.1 of Mytilisepta virgata. Taxonomy (NCBI): domain Eukaryota; kingdom Metazoa; phylum Mollusca; class Bivalvia; order Mytilida; family Mytilidae; genus Mytilisepta; species Mytilisepta virgata. The sequence goes on from CM051514.1 coordinate 9,225,414, forward strand.
TTAACGGAAGTAAATATGTAAGGCTAATGGGAATGGTTTTGGAATATGTTTCCTGTTACCATATATGACAAATTGAAAGAGAAGCATTGCTTGCATCTTTTCGCCCCGCATCTCTCTAATTCACAACAGTTGGATATGGTTATATTTTTACAATATCATGAGTAATTCCAAAATTTGGGAAATGTGATTCGATGAAATAGATCCATTTGATTATCATTATCACATTTAGATATACACAAATATATTGCTGACAGATCTGTTTCGAACCAATGTTGGATATGAATTAGTTCAGAACAGATTTTGCAGCTTTTCTCGTATGTAATTAACTAGAATAAAAAAAACACACACAATAAGAAAATGATATTAACATTGAATCACATTCATTGCATTTTAAAATAAAATAGAATAATGTGAATGTTTAACATTACCAATTTTTATATTGAAAGAAATAAACAGGAGTGATATTGGTGAGTTAAACCATATATATATACCATTGGTGTCTACTTTCATGTTAAGAAGTGTTACAGCGTATCCTGGTCTAAATGTTCTAAAGATTCAAGTTTACATTGTTATCTTGCAATAAATACTAGAATATAAGAAATCGTACCGAGGGTACAGCTGATTGCGACATAGTTTAATAAGTTTGATCACTTGGCTGCATAGGTAAAAATGCCTGGAATCTGGCATACAGTCAAACCTTTCTATAAAGGGTAAATAAAGGACGAGAAAAAGTGCCCTTTATGAGCAGGTGGCCTTTATAGAGAGGTTAATTTTACATACTTTGTTCATGAATGGGACTTTTCACTGTGCCCTTTATAGACAGTGATTTGCTATATAGAGGTGCCCTTTAGAGCAGGTTTGACTGTATATCTCATCTGGTTAAAATAATTTTTTAAACTATCAAAGCGAAAATTAATAATTACTTTGGCGTAATCTTTAAGTATTTTTTCCATTCTTATTTATTTTCGCATATGCAGCTATATCGGTCATAATTATGTTAGGTAACTCTGTTTAGACTTATTAACTGGTTACCCATTATCGGGAATCTACTGGTCCCGTTCATGCCAGGCATTCATCGTACTTCGATAACTCTGTATTGATTATAGCACGTTCTCCACGTCTTCACTTTAAAAAACTTTTTTATTTGAAATATGTAGTAACATTTCACATGGATTATAATTTCAATATATGAAATTGTGACAATAATTAATAATATGAAATTTATCACCAATTTATACAAACTGTCAAAAGTACATAATTACACGTGATAAAGGGTAATGGTGCAAGTTTTTTTTTAATTTTTTAAGCCGCGAGAAAAGCGATTTTTTTTTTTTTTTTTGGTAAAATTTATATGAGTTTTATCTGAAGAAATTTATTATGCGCAATTAACATGCTGTGTGTTTCAGGTAATTATAACTAATTAACGATTTGACATGTATATTGTACCCTGACTGTCCGGATGTTTATTGTTCCAACCGTTAATTAAGGTACACAGGTACATTGTATGTATACAGGTAAACCGTTTGCTGACCAAAAACAGCGTGATTTAATTTTTAACGCGACATTTTTTGATAATTAATGCAACATTTTAATAAAGAGGTGTGTGTGTGTTTAAGGGGGAATCACAAAGAATGCAGTGATGAAATATAATTTCAAATGTCAGATAAGTAACATTTTAATTTATTTTAAATTAATAATTTATCTTTTTGGTATTTATATATTTAACATTTGACATATTATATGAGTAATTCTATTTACTCGTATATATATTTACTTTGTTATGGCAAGGTAGAAGCTGATTAGGATGGGTGCCATCTTGAATAATAATAGTAAAAAATAATACATTTCAAAATAGCTAATTTTCAAATCAATTTGGAAGGGACATAATCAAAATTTAAAATATTGCAATTACGATATATATAAAGTTATGAAGGTTTTAATCAAACATATGATACATGAAGACCAAAGGAAATACTTTATTAGTAACATCCGAGACATAAAACAATATGTCTCTATTAATATATCAGTATCTATAGTATGCATATCCCCCCTTTTTATTATAACTTCATCACACAAACATTATATAATAAAATCCTCGACTGAAAAGAAATGATGTCTGTATGAAATGATCCATCATCAGTGTTAGTTTTCATTAATACTGGCAAAGGTGCGATTTTTTTTCATAATCTATATCGCCCTTGGCGAGGATAAGTTAATATGCAGTGCAATTGGAAACTATACACTTATTAATAAGTTATGTCAGCTATTTATATATATATATATACTTTATATTTCAAACATTAGCGTTTGTTTCGATGCAAATATGAAATTGAAAATCATTAAATGTTTGTATTTTCGCGCCTAGTGCCATTTCCGGTCATCGTCGCCATCTTGAAAAATAATAACAGATTTTCCGAAAATAGCTAATTTTCAAATCAATTTGGAAGGGATATAATAAAAAATTAAACTATTGAATTTACGATATTTCAAAAATTTATAAATGTATTAATTAGCACATAGCACCAAAATTTTTCCATCAGTTTTGGTTAAATCGCAATTTTATGTTAAAAACGACAAAAAAGCCTATTTATCGGAGTTAGATGATTTAACAATATGGACTTAACGGGAAAATAAGACAAAATTTTCAAAAGCATTTGGAAGGGATAAGACAAAAATTTAAACGTTTCCAAATAGCATAAATATATTTCTAAATATATGAGGAAGTACTACATAGCACCAAAATTTTTTGAGCACGAACTAAAAGTAGTTTATTTTATCGATTCCCGATCGCCCAAGTGCATTTCTATACAATTTACTTGTGCATGGTATAGGTGATGTGTGACGTCACCAAAGTCACGTGATGACTTCTATAGTTGGATATGGTCAAAAGAATACTGATGCGATAATACAGTGGGAAAAGACCATGTGATCAACCACTCGAAATTGAAACGGGGAGGTATAAAATAAATGTCTAGAGATTTGAGAACTTGTAAGAAGTGCGTAAATGAAGTAATTGAGGACGAGAAACATTTTATATTGTAAATATAACGATATTTGCAGAAAGTCTTTTATATAAAAATATTTTGAAGATTCATTTCATTATTTAAATGATGTAGAAAAAATAAAATAGATATTAAATCCTAGCAGCATTAAACAGATGAGATTACTTGGCTCCTTCATAAACAGTCATTGGAACTGAGGACAGGGGGCTCTTGATGTCACTTGCTACATATATCAAACTTTGATATTATATATGATATTCATAATTGTCATGTCATTGATCGGTATCGATGTAAAGTGAAAGTAAAGTTATATTGTATTTATTATAAATCTTTAACCCAGATACGAAAAGTATACATTGACCGAGGTAATTGTACAGCCTTCAAAAAATATAAAACCTGTAAAAAGTCCCTGCGAAGACATGGAACCGAAACTACAAAGTGTCTTAAGGTATCCGGACCATAAATGACCACGTGATTGTTTAAAAGTTCCCGGATGTTCCATACAACGCAATTGAAATGACTTCGGTAATTATCGGCAAACTTCGGAAATGCCAATATAATCAACTTATTTTTACAGACTCTGCATATAAGCAACAAAGTGTGTTTCAACTTGAGAAAAATATATATACAAAATTCCAGCTTTAAACTGTTTGGTTCAGCCATTCACGGTCAAAAAGAGATACAATTTTCGATCATTATCTATTATGGTCCGGATACCTTAAATTAAACCCCTTGTCTAAAATAAACCATAAATATCAAACATAAGAAGTATATGTGCACAGTTCAGTTAGGTAGGAATCATGATGTGGACCAGCAACCGGAAGTGTTTAATTTTTTATCTTTCGAAATATATACAAGATTAGCTTTTGAAAAAAGCTGAGGTCATTCGTTTAGCATTTTTATGGAAAAGATTGGTCATATATATTCAAAAAATGCATTGCAGAGTCCTTTTTTATTAGATTTTTATTAAGCTAGGCTTTGAAAGATTCCATTTCATACAATCTTTTAAAAAGTTTTTTTCAAAAGATATCAGTTCTGTATGGAAAGATTTGAAGTTTCGATTTGGAATGTGATTTAAGATTCCTTTTTTACTACCGGACATTCCAGCAATGGAATGAAAGGTTTGGTGTGCCTTAGAACCGGGTTAATTGACCATTTCTTGTGAAATGCCCATGCCAGGTCAAAACCATTTAAGCTGACAATGTTTCCGGTGACTTTGTACCTGCTTTGTTTATTTACCTCCTGGACTTTGGTTATTGACAACTGCATTTGGTAAATTTGTTATTACCCTCATGTTTAATCATGCTACATCCAAGGCTTTTGATTTTTCCAATATCCCCTGTTACATAAAGAATGTAAATTACACGTAAGTTTTTTTGTGAATTGTATGTTCCAGGCATTTTTAACATCATTTCCGTAAAAACGAGCATAATAAATGGCCTTAAACAATGAGCTGTTTGCGGGTAATGTCTTGTTTTGGTATCGAATATTCATATTTTCTATGAATATTTTAAATATATTTAACAATTTTGAAATCTGTAACGTTTTTGTAAAAGTTTGGATGTGACAGCAAGGTTAAGTTCAATGAATAGAACAAATTTGTGTAACTTGTGGCAGATGAGATATGTAAACCATGTATTCGATATTAATCCATTCAGCAGTTAATGTACTTGGTGTAAAATGGCATGTGTTATCAAAGTTATCGCTTGTAGAAATATTTCATTGTGGATGTGCAGGGTAACGGTACTGTACTAGTATTTGGTTTGTTTGAATTAAGTGATTGTCTAGGAGATTTTTGTTTATGCTTCTGAAATGGTCGTTCTGTGTTTATTAAAATTCTGTGCTGGTAGGAATATTTGAGGATCAGTTATTTGCAGAGTAAAATGTTTGGTCTCTATGTCATAAGGAACAATGTGACATAATTAGATTATTTCATGAAATGGTTTAGTAAAATATATTATGTGTATATTTGGTAAATGCCTGCATTGAACTGGCTCTCTGCGGGTGACTAGCTTTACTGAACTTGATAAACACCTTAGGAGGAACATGTTTCTATTCGTTTCGGTCAGTTTTGGATTATTTATAGGTTAGAATGCATTTACGGGGTTCTACGTTAAATTTTTTATTTGGTTGCCATCTTGAATGACGGTTAGGAAATGACGTAACATATTTGGTGAACACCTTATATGGAAGACCTGGTCATCAACTTATTATGAATGGAAAATAATGAAATTGGTGACCACCAGACTATCTTGTATGAACAGATTGTAGGAACACTTTTCCAGTATTTGATAAGGAACACTTATGTAATGTTTTGATTTGAAGGTGATCTATATTTTTATTTGAAGTTCAAATGTAAAATAATGAAGGTCACATTGAAATATACAAACTGGATTTTAAAGACCAGTGGCCTTTGAATGTAGGTTCATTGAACATTATAATTCTTTAAAAAGATTATAAATTAAGTTATCGCTTAGTTAGGGTAACTACTAATGCAGGTTTGACTGTATTTTGATAGACACTGGATAGATGGATGAAAATGAATACATATGTTTCAAACTAAATATAATCATTGTCACTTAAACGGTTACTAGACTTCAGTTAGGCATATTTGAGCTTGATTTGCTTTAAATAAAAGTAAGAGAATATTTGTATAACTATTTTATTAAAGAATGTCAACAAGTAAAAATATATACATCAAACAACTGTATAACATGCATAAAAATAACAAAACACTGTATAGATGAAATTGAGTATAAAAATGTAGTGTGGAAAACCGGTTCAATGAGTAAAAAATAAGTATATGCAATTATGTTTTTCAAAAAAAAAGTACAATAGCACGTTATTAGGGCTGGTTTAAGTGTATCAGTACTTAAAGAATGCTATTGTAAATTTATATAAACAATTGTAAGTTGAAAAATGAGGTAAATTAGAAAATAAAATGCAGAAATGAAAATGATATGTGATATGATGGGTTGACTATACGTCACCTAGGAAATACTGATCTTGTAATTGTATTGTAGATATCTTTTTTGTATTGTTAAATTCTTTTTGATTGCTGAAATGAAGAAAATGTGAATATTGGAAATGTGATTAGCAACGAGTGAAAAATATATGTTAACTGTAACATAACATAAAAAAAATCTAGTATCAAAAATAACAAAATAGTAACATTGTACAATATAAGAAAAATTGAAATGACTTATATTTTCAATTTGAAGAATTACTTTGTTTGGAATGAACACCAGCAATAAAAAACTCATAACAAAATTAGTACATTCACAATATTTCACATGTAAGAACATTATGTGAGACATTCTGAAACTGAACAATAATATTCTCAAATATAACAAAGTAAGGCTAGAAATGAAAAAAAAAATCTTCGCCGATAAAGATTAAATTCTAAATTGCATGTATCTAAATTAACTATTTTGTTTCATGAAATGTTTTATAACATATACTGTATATAGTAGAATTTAATGCTATTGATGTTGTTTTGTCAGTTTTATTACTTTTGTACATAGAAATTGTAAACATGATCTATCTGTTGCATTTGAAATATATAGAATGTATCGAGAAATGAAAACATTTTTTAAAAAAAGTTAATATTGTTTGATAAAATGTGCATTTAACAAAGTAAACAAACTATAAAAGTTGCATGCATTACTACACATTATACACTATTACTCCACTTAGCAAGTAATTTTAAAAAACACTTAGCAACTATTCAACAAAACACTTGGCAAATATTCTATAAAAAAAGAGAACAGGTAATGTGAATCAAATAAAACATTTAGAAACTATTCTAAAAAAAACATAGTAACCAATTTTTGAACTACATAAAAAACATGATTTAACTATTTCACAAAAGTACTTAGCAACTAAAAAACATGTAACAAATAATATATTTAAGAATATTAAGAAAATGATCTAAAAAAGCACTAAGCAACTAATCTAAAATATCTACGAAAACCGCTAAGTAACTAATCTAAAATATCTACGGTTAAAAGATTTAAACAGTTAAAATAGTGTTGTAATATCAGAATTTAAAAAAAAAACTTCATGTGGTAAAAGGCTTATTTTATACATCAAAAACAATTTACATTGTAAATGTTTTATGTATTTTAATAGTAAAAAGCCTGATAAGTGAATATTTTACACTTAAAAATACTTGGCCTGTGAATTAAAAAGTTGTTTATACTTAATACTGATAGAACTGAAATGAAAAGATACCAGAAGTATGGCCAATCAATTCTAATACAAGCAATTAATTGTCAGTGTATTAATTTTCTTTTAAAATTACTATTTTTGGCACTTTTGTTCGCATAAAAACATCATAAAAACTTTAAGATAAACATTTAAAGTGATTTAATATTTCTAATTATGTCTCCCTCGTAATGAAACATAACAGTAAGTGGTAGTTTTTTTTTCAATGCGTCAATGGATTCTGTTAGATTGGTTTTGTCGATGGGTAAAGCGACAGAATCTAGCAACATTTTTAATTGTGGCGTAAAGATGGTCAGCTTCTGCATTCTCCCTTCACTCTTTATCAAGGTTTTCAGCACAACAGCATGCCCAGCTGTTGTTGCTGTAAATGAATTTCTGCATTTTGGACAACAGAATTTATCATCTAACTTTTTGAAATAGCATCTTTCGTTGAGACAACATCTGCAAAATAAAAAAAAATGCTGATTAGACTGTTAATTACATGAGAATCGTTAATTGTATGTAGGTTGATGTCATAAGTATTTACTCTTATTTTAAGACAATATCTAATTATTATTATAATGATATTTTTATCAACAACCTGCATTCAAGTAAGGGATAAATTAACTGTGCAGAAAGTTTCGAGTAATGTCTTTTAAAAAAGCATGCATTTTAAAAAAAGTGTCAGCAACATTTGGTCATATGGAGTGCATGGAAATAAAAAAATAGAGTACAAAATGCAATAACAAAAAGTGATCATGAGGTAATGATAGCATTATCTTCTGTGTTTTCGTTAGACACAATACAATTTCATGCGTAATGTGCCGATTTTTGGTAATTGAGTAATTTTTGCAAAATGGTTCTATCTTTTATTTATTTTCGTTAAAATAAAAGATAATAAAGACCCATAATGTTAATTATATATATTCCTTCCTTTTGACGTTGACAACTCTGTTCTGTAATTTTGTTATTACCCCGTTGTGTAAATGATGTAGTGAGAGTTAAATGCTTTGACTATTGAAGACAAGAAAGAAACTTAGAATCATGTAACGACCGAATGGTAAAAGTGTGTCGTTTTGTAAGCTTAAATAGTCTATTTGCCGGTTACTTTTGTTTTTTGGTATTTAGATAATCTTTCCAAAGAGAAGTAACTCCTAAAGGGGACATGCCTCGGGTTTTTACCTTTGTGTCTTCAGTAAATATGACCTAGAAATATTGAAAAGTATTTGCATTTGTCCAATGTTAACTATGTTTAATGATAGTTTCAGTATTACCTGTCATTGTTTTGTAGGTAAAACCAATCAAATATTAAAAGTTTTCGATATTATATTGTTCTATTTACTGATGATTTAAAGGTAAAAGACCGAGGCATGCCCCCCTCAGGATTTACTTCCCTTTTCAAACTTTGACTAATTATCAAAGGTTTAACTAAATACCAGTAATTGGCAAATAGATTATTCAGTACCTATAATTGTTTGACATGTCAAGTCCCATAAGAAATCCCATACTGCCTTGCATGGTACTTTCATCTTCAGAATCTTCATCATTTGAGGATATATCATCTTCTTCTGGGGATGGAAGAATCTGTAAATTAAAATTCAAATGACTTCTGTAGTCAAACACACAAATTGACAATTTGTCAAAATCTAGAATAATATCAGTATGTTCAGCTACTAACAGAAATCAAACCTGTCAGTATTTTAACAACGACCTAAATGCCAGGAAATTTTAAATATTTAACATGTGATGTGAGATATTAATATGTGTAAATTTATAACATTTTTTTCTCTGCATCTTTTTTATAAAGAGGACTTACTTCAAGAGATGATCCAGTCAAGTTAGCCAAGACGGGCTTTTGTCCTTTGGTTCTTTTGTCATATGTTGATGTTCTGTTAAAGTTAACTAGGCGAACGTATGACCCTGCTCGTATCTCGTTAAAAGACATGTCCCTCCAGAGAGCAATACTGATAGAACTGGTTTTGTCTTTGATCTTAAGTCTTTTAAAGGGAATGTCTTCATTTGATGAAGATCCCCGTTTGGTACAAGGTCTTGAACTCTGAAAGGAAATAAGAAGTCTATGTGTAAGTAAGCATGGATTACTTATATCCCTTGTATGATTAAAATAGATGATCTTGAACACGATAAACATTATAATTTTTTTACTTCCATGCATATTTTGTTTTATATCCAAGTCAATGCAGATAAAATCAATTCTCCATGAGACTGGTTTTGTATTCAGTTATTTTGAAATTTGGATTGAAGCAAGTTGGAGTTATAAGGGGTAAAATATTTAAAGAGAACTTTTGATAGGATATGCATGGCCTGTTACGGTAGAGTTTGCTATGGGTTTATAATTCGTTTTTATTGTAAGTTCATTGGATTTTGCAGAAGAAGTGTTTATCGGTTTTTCTTTCTGACTTTAAAGAGTGTTTGTAGTTGACAGAATTTATGTTTGTTTTCATTAAAAATGCCAAAATATGCGAAATCTGGCATTGTGACATGCAGTATCGGTGTTTCAGTACAGTGAGTTGTCCTGTAAATTTGTTTACTTACCAAAACAACTTTCCCCTCAACAGAACATCTGGTTTTTTTGGGAGATGTGCATGCATCTATTATGTCCATGTTTTTGGACCCTGTTAATTTGTTTATCTTTTCTTGAATGTTGTCAACTACCGTCACTGCTTCTGATGACGTAGCGAACACATCAGTCTTTGTTGTTATGATAATTGTGCTAAAATTAAAAAAGATAGCATCATGAGGAATGTAGGTTTGTTTCAACCTGGAGGCATGATATAAATATTGTTCAAAATAATAATTATACTTATTCCGAACAAATTTTTACATACTGCACTATGACATACACTATGCCATTGTATATAAATAGATTCTGTGAAAGTCTCAATAAATTTTATGTGGTGGTCTTTTGAGAAGTTGTCTCCACAATCTGGTATCTCCATGTTGGAAAAACTGACAAGTAAATGTACAAACAAACACCAAGAATTTAAGCACGGGTGTTACAATTAACAAGTTTTAAACTGTTAGCTTATAACTGTAAACATCTATGTTGTGTCAATATTATGGTTAGTTTTCGGGACAGACACCATAGTAACAAGGAAATCATTAAAGTTCCTATTTACTATGGTGTTGGTCCCGAAAACTAACTATAATATTGACACAACTTAGATGCTATTCATCATTTCTCAATTATGATTTATATAGGGTAAACATTGTATCTGATCGTCATGTCTTTGTGGCGCAAATCGCGAGGACGCCTTTCACTTTTCTCCAAATGTCCAACTTTATAATTATAGAGAACTCTTTGATTGAGAATCTGGCTTGGTTGCCGGATGTTTATAACTATAGATCTTCAACTTTTAGCTTGTGGTGCTTCAGGGTTAACGGGTGTCGAAGACTTATATATATTTATTTTAAGCTCGTATATGAATATATCATAGTTGGAGAGATTTCTTGTCGCTTGACCACCACACACACCACCAAAAATATCAACAATAGTACCTGTTTTATTATTTAAGTATCACTGCAGTTCCTTTTTTTTCCTGTGAAAAAATATCTGACTGTATGTATTTTGTTATTGGTGTATGTCTAAGCATGATCTAATATATTATTGGTAAAAACTGTATATATGGGAGAAGACTTCATAATTTTGTTTTACTTCTGTCTCATCCCTTTTGTCATCTTTTTGAGCAAATAAAATGAGTATAAACTAAATTTTAAACATTTTTAATCTGTTCCTAAGTATCACTATCAAAAAAGGTTTTTATTTTGTTTGCAATTTTTGTAGTTTTCTCAGATGTAATGTAAATGTGCATGGATATTTATGGAAAAGAAGTGATGGAAGAAATCTTTCATGGTTGTTCTTTATCTAAAGTTTGAATGTGGCCCTTAATAATGGCCATAATTTGTGCCGTATTGCAAGTTCAATGTGGCTCCTGGCATTGGTTTAAGGGGCCTTCATTATTAGTTGTTGATATATGCTACGTTAAACTTTTAACTTACCAGTCAGGTTTCTTTATGAAATCGTTCAGTACAAGGCAATCTCCCTTGTTAAAGATTGGGAATTTTGCCTCGTCATAAATTACACATCTTGTACAATCTGTGTGGTCAGCTAAAATTGCGTTCAACATTTTCGAGTCGCCTCTTGATTCTGATTTGTAGGTGATGGGTTTGCTTACCTCTACACATTTAACTGTGTAGAAGCCATTCATGGTTTTTTCTCCAGATAGGAGCTTTAACTTCTGTAGTGTATCTGCAATTAAAAATTAATAGCAAATGTTTAGTGATATTGGATAGTTTTTGCTATACTAATTTGAAGACTGAAGCAATAATACGGCTTTGCGAATTTCGTATTTTACGACCACAACACGGACATGGCACAGTTGAAAAATCTGACATACCATTGAAAGAAGAGGGACATTAAGTTCCGAAATTAATTCTTGTAATGTAATTTTTTAACCTGCTTGTACCTGACTGACGATAAGGTTCTTTCGCTCAGTCGTTGAGTTATAGATGCATACGAACTTTTTAAAAAGTATTGCTTAATGAAATATATATGTTTTGGTGAATCGACAAATAATGCGTTTATTGATATTGGTTGCAAAAGTCAATATGAATGTGAAAGTAGTAATGTTGAAATAACTGCACTTGAGCAGCATGCAGCAATAAATTCCATAAAAAATAATACTTACACATGAATTTTTATGCACATTTATCAAGTACAGTGTACAGCAAGTTTCAAATATGAGGATTGCAATACTTTGCATTAAAAATAACACTTTAAAAATGTTTGGTTTTAGTTCACACTAATATTCTTTATACTTGTTTCATTCTTTTCAGTGGAAAATATTTCGGCATACATTATAATGTAGTAAAGGATTATTTAATTCCATACAAAGCATAATTTACAGAAGTTGTTGTTACTTCGAAGTTTATTTCACTTTTTAAAACGTTGCTGTATTTTCAAACACACACAAATATATTTATAAATGGAAAATCAGGTAAAATATACAACTTGGTCTTTTTAAAATATAATACATCAAGATTGTCAGTATGTACAACATCAAACAGAATGAAAAGTAAATAATGTTGAAAATAGCAATATTTATACAAATACTCATTTCTTGACAATACGTCCTACTGAATATGTCCTCTGATTACTTACTGAGGTTTCTATACAACTTTGCATATTCTTCAATTACAGAAGGATCTGCAGTTATTTTGTCAAAACATAATTTTAACAATACCAAGCTGTTTAAATTGTGCACACGACTTAAAGCAACATAAGCTTGTCCATGTTGAAATATACTACTGTCTAAAGAAACTGCAGCAGATGGCAATGACAAACCCTGTACTTTATGAACAGTGGCTGCCCAACACTTTACTAAAGGAAACATTTCCCTTATAATCATTCTGCCTTGGTAAAGATATTCTTGTCTGTATTTGGTAATTACTACTGAACCATCACTAGACATGATTCCGGCTGGCAAAGATTTTACATTTTGAAATTTTACACAGATATGAGTTGCTTCTCCGGTGTGTGAATTAATGTCTATGTTTGTTATAATTCCTCTTGCGCCATTCACTAAACCATAAGGAAGTGCAATATTACGTAATAGCATCACTCTACTGCCAACAGATACTGACAATATGCAAGGAAGGCCTCCAGCTATGCGATCATCATCTGGGATTAAAGAGGCATTGTTTAAAGGGCTATTAGGCTCAATATCCTTCTCAGAAAAATAATGGTATGCTTTGATAATAGTTGTATTTGTTTGCAGCATCATTTGAGCCTGTTCATTGTGAGTGAACACCTGTTCTCTAGTAGGAAAAATGTGTAAACAGTCTAGAACTGTGCTTGAGGATTCACATGCTACTCGGGATAATCGTGTTTGTAATAAAGACATATCTTCACTTGTTAGCTGACCAACTCTTATTCTATTTAATAAAGAAGCATATGTTTGATTGGATGCTTGTCGCATATTTTGTAACAATAAGAATGGTTTAAACATTGGCCACAATATATAATGCTTAAAAGCAAATTGACCTCTAACTGGACGCAGCTGAAAAAAGTCCCCAACTAAAATTACATTTATTCCACCAAATGGTAATTCATTGTCTTTTATATACTGTAGGCGATTATGAATATATTGTAACATTTTTGAGCTTACCATACTTATTTCATCTATAACTATCGTTTTAATATTTTGTAACTTTAATCTTAACTTATGTAATGATGCAGATGAAAGCTCACTGTTATTAAATCCAAAATTATGTTCCACTGGAACTTTAAGCGCACTGTGGATAGTCTCTCCGTTTATATTATGAGCAGCGACTCCAGTTGGTGCCATTACTAAAACAGGATTGTGTGCACTTATTTCAGATGCTGCAAGTTTAAGGAAATCAACTAACACCTTGATCAGAAAGGACTTTCCAACACCTGCTCCGCCAGTAACAAATATTTTGAAATCATTTTTGTTAAGAATACAGTGTGATACATAGTTGTACACTCTTTTTTGATCATTTGTAAAAAGTTTTATACTGTCATAGAAACTACTTGGAATTGAAACCGATATTCTATGCCAAAGATTTTCTTCCTGGGTAAAATTATTGAATTTCTCAATAGAATTACCATTGTCCCATTTGTCAGTACAGGTTTCCTTAGATAACGTATTTGTTAAATAGTCTGTATCGTACACACTGTTGTTAGTATGTTGTTGTTGATGTACATTTTCTGTTTCAGAAATCTCTCCAAAACTTTCATCTACGATTGGCTCTGTGTTATTTTCATGTGTACTAGGAGCAAAACAACTCGAGTTATAATTTGAAAGTTGAATAGAGTGAACAAGGTTTTCTAAATCGGAAAATCTGTAACCTATATTTACAGCTTCTTTGTCAAAACGAGAATATTTCATTAAGAAAATATCTCGATAACTTTTACCTTGTATTGTTAAATTTTGGGGGTCATTATGAGGCAAGAATAATAACAAATAGCTATAATAATATTCATCAGAGCCTTTAATGGGAAAGGATATCCTAACAACAGAACAAATTTTTCTTTTTTTCAAATATTTTGTGCCGTGAATGTTTAACTTTAATTGGGTTTTCTGTGAAGGATTATGTACAACCTCATAATTTCTAGCAAAAGTAAATAAGGACATATTAAGTAGCTCTTCAGGTCTAGCATAATAGTAGTCAATAATATTGTTTTGAAAAATATCAGTAGAATTTGGGTCGAGCACACTAAGGTCTTCTTGTGATTTAAGACGCTTGTATCTCCTTTCTGGTAAAAAAGGAGTAATTCTTACAAAAGTTCTAGATGACCAAGTCAGCTGTAGATGTCCAATACGATATGCAGCTTCCTGGCTACTTAAAGTTCTGTGTTTTAATAGACAAAACCCTATTTTGCACATTCTACTACGAATAGAAACTGGTTCAGCTGACTGTTCTATGTTACGAATAGTCTCGGACAGTGCATTTCGTAAAGTATTTGGCTCTGATTTGCAAACATAACTGCACACATAGTAGGCAATACTTATTGGACCGTTTACCATTTGAATATCCATGTTGGCTTGCCAATTTAATAGTATTGTTGGATTGTATGCATTGACCATTGAATCCGTTTCAGAACGTTTAGTCACATAAAACTTTTTTGATTCACTGAAATCAACAGATGGTAAAATTCTTGTTCTAGTGCAAACATCATAAGGAAAAGAAAATCTACATTTATTCCCTCTTCGACAAGTTCGTCTATGTGAATGAATTTGTAATTTGGAAACTAAACTATGCAAACTGTGCTGTTGTTCATCAGGTATGCATGTGCTTATAACTGAATCGATATAGTTTATAAGTTTTTCACTATTTGAAGCATGTAATGTTGGTGCATTTTCTATCCAGAAAAATATATGCAAATGAGGACTACCCCTTGATTGGAACTCAACTCTTGCAAAATAGTCTTTTACAACCCCTAAAGGTTTGTCGGGACCATTTATGACATGTTTGAATAGAGCCCTCCATCGTCGTTCGAAATGTAATGCAGTCATTAGAGGGTTGCGTTTTACTGCTTGTGGTAATTCTTTTACTGAAACGCCCAACATATTAGCCAACTCTGGCCAGTGATAGTCATTGGAAGACAAAGTCATGAAAAGAGTTGGGGACCCAAGGTTTTTTACCATTGCAAGTAAGTTAAACAATATATCTTTCCAATATGCGGCAGTACCTCTCAAAGATTTCATAAACATGTAGGAATTTTTTATGATATCAACATTGCTGCTTCCATTTCTACATGTAATATCACGAGCTTGTAACTCATTTGTGGATGCACCTGGCTTTCGAACTTTCAAAAATATTGATACAAGTTGGAACAATGCATTTTTTTCATAAGAATTTACAGACGTTAGTAAATAAGGTATATCACAGCGCCATCTTTCATCAGTGTTGTACAGACGGGATTTGTAATACTTCAACAAAGTAAGTTTTTTAGGTCTTACTGCATTAAAACCAGCTTTCCCAAATGGAAATAATGTAGGAAATGCCATTTCTTCACCATGCTCCAACTCTGTTAAGTTAATTAAATTACAAGTTTTTCCGCTTGCAATGGGCAAAATAAACTTTTGGAAATTTAAAACGTCGTTTATTGCAACGTTTGGCATGCAATAGTCAACAGGAACAGTACCTATTTCTTCAAAAGCACAATTTTGTAAATTTTGAGATATATTTATATCTTCTTGGGACATGTTAATTGTAATATTTTGGTAAAGAGGATTATTAAGTTTCAGCCACTGCAGTGCTTTCAAGACTTTGTTACAATCAACAGCAGATGGCACTTTACTAACAGATGACGGATATATACAGGCCATCATTGAATCGTTTGAAAACAAAGGTAATTTAACAGCGAGATCATCAACAGACATTGGTAAATGAATTACAAGCCCTCTCATACCCAACTGTCCTACGGGATATGCAGGTAACACAATCAAGGTAAAAAACGTATTGATTAAAGATATGCATCTCTTTTCAATCACATACAATGCTTTCAATTCTGATGGTATTTCCCCGGCATTTAAATTATTTTGTGTGAAGTCAAGAAAACACATATCACCCTTTTTCAAAGTTTTCATGCACCACTGGCATAATATATCTTTTTCCTCAATGTCAATACATTTAAACGAACTTGAACTCTTGTATATTTGGTTTTGAAATAAAAATCTTTTACATACTTTGCACTCATATTTAGGATTCATGTTAATTTCTTTTTCATAAAGATTTGACCTTTTCACTGGAAGTGCACTTGCGCTGCACATACTAGCATTACTTGCTGATGATTGTTGGTAAAAGTTTGGTAATAGATTTTCTGTCAGATTTTTTAAGGGCTCTTCTGGCATCATTACATGTACATTAACAGGTCTATCAGATGTGCCAATTTCTACTGTAAACAGCTCGTTAACTTCATAATAAGTATGATCATGATCAATGTTTGATGTTGATATTTCTTTACGTCTCCTTTTCCTGGTGTTCAAATTCTTTTTTTGATAATTTGAATGATTTGAATTCGGTGATATTTTATCTTGAACTTTAACACTCTCTCTCCCATCAACATTTTGTTCATTAATAAAGAAATTAGTATTTCTTTTCTGGTGTCTTGTGCATTCCGTTGAAGGTTGTTGCTTTTTATTTTTGTTTTCTTCAATTGTTGAAATCTGAGTCGCACTAAATAAACATGGCGATATACCCGAATGGTCAACAACAGAACCTCTTCTAGGAAAATGTCTTAACATTACAGCAGAGAACTCATATGAAAATGAATTGTATGTATTTATAATATATTGTTGAAGCATTTGTAAATCACAAAATTCTAACAGTATAGCCCTGCCAAACGGATCACCTCGTTCCCCAAATGAACCACACGAATGCGAGTCAAATATGTAATAGGTGTCGGACGTTTCACAGTGATAAAGGGCCACAGTATAATCTGAAAATGTTGCAATCACAAATGGAGAGGAAAAAAATGCCATAACTAAGCTGGATTCGAAGTCATAAGCCCCCGAACCTGTATTTCCATCAGCACCTACTATTCCGTAAAAGTTTGCACCCATAGAAAAAGACAAATCAGTCCCTGTGTTTAACAAATTTCTAAAAAAAATAGGGACTTCATTGTGTTGAAGATTCCTAGGTGCGATACCCAATGACAATATATGTTCTATGTACCTGACATGCCCCTCTGTTAAAACGCTATCAATGTCAGCAGGCGTCCAGTGACTTGCAAGTTTCAACGAAAGAAAGCTTAAAGCAACTAAAGCAATAATTGTACATTGTCTACCGCTATAATTATCATTAAAATATGGCATCCCTTGATGTTTGTTTCCCCGTATACTATTCATATTGATATTCACATGTAATACTACTTACCGTTCCCTGCCATTCTTTTAACTGCAATGAACTGTTTACACAAAGAGGTGCGCGATCCCACAATGCATTTCATACGCGAAAAACAAACCGTTCCATTCCAGATGTAACCCCCACATATAAATTTTCACGTGTTATCGTAATGATAAACTCATTATCGGGCTCCTGCATCAGTGAGGTCAATGCATTTAACACTCTACATATTTGCAACACTGTATAATGAGGTCAAGTTATGTTTGTTTGAGAGGCCTCGGGGGGGGGGGGGGGGGGGGGGGTTAACTTGCAGAATTTTTTTGGTAGGGATGTGCCGTTTTGACTCCAAAAACTAGACCCAAATTTATATACGGAAAGTGAAAAATGATACCCATATTTATATAATTCGGCAAAAAAAATGGTAAAATGTTCTCAAATAACGGGAGTTTTTTTTTCTTGTTTTTCATCATTAGAAGAAAATTTTCGAAAATTTTCTGCTATTTCAGGGTGAAAATGTTAATTTTATATCAAGTTTACATCAAATTCTGAAAACACATACCCAAATTTATATATTTTGGTTAAAATGTATACCCATATTTATATAATTTTCTCAAAAAAAGGTACCCAAGATTTTGGCACATCCCCGTATACCTTGACGTAGGGAGTTGACCCCCCCCCGAGCTTAGGCTTACACATATATCTACACAATTTATAAACAAGTTTTTCTAACGAGGTTATATTTACTTTCCGTTACATTGCAATTTATTATTAATTGCTGGAAACTGTATACTGACCACAGTTCCCCGTTAATTGCTACTATTCAATACTGCTGATTACAGTGGCTGATTATAATCTTAAAATAAATACGTTGTAAGTCGCAGTGCTAATATTTTTGTACATCCTAAACGATCGATGAATTAATCAAAGCATGCACTTTAAAACTGAAATAAACTTTCCCATAACCTATAGAGAAACGTGTGCAGACGATAATACTATCATTAATCAAAGCTAACGGTTTGCGGCTTTATCTAAACAACAATTTGACAGTTCATAATGAAATGCATTCCTACAGTGTCATAATACTAAAGCTTTTAGGGGACCATCTCATAACATGTTTCGGAAACAATTGTTTATTATAACATATTTTAAGATGACTCCTTATTAAAACTATTTTAAAACTTTAAGATTTGTCATCAGTTTATTAATTTTCCATATAATGAAATGCTAATTTATATATCAGATGAGAAACAAAATCTTAAGGTCAGAAACAGAATACACATATTTGTCTTACCAGAATTGTTCAAACAGTGTAAAGTGGATATTTACATCAAATTCAACATGTGTCGTAACGTAACTATAGATCTTACTTTTTCATATTTACAAGCATCTACTTATTGGATTTGTTTATTTATACAACAGCTTTTACCTGCTTTCATACTGAATGGTATTTTCTTACCGTATTATACGTTCAGTATATTCCTTTTTTTCAAATGAACACTTTATCGTTGGTGAAAGGACAATTCTTATCAAGCGTCTGAGTGATAAACTCAAATCATACAGAAAGTTATCGACACTTCAAACATTTTAAAGACCAACTTTTCAAAGTCAACTTTTGTCTATCTATATATAGTCATTCGCCGACGCGAATGACAACAACATGATATAATATATAAAATTGGCTACCTTGTCTATTTTTCACAAATACATTCACTAAATAACAATTTCGATGTCCTCTGTATAAAAAAGCCATTTAAAGTAACTTGAATGTAGACTACATAATTAAACTAAGCCTTTTCATAGATTGCATCAAATGATCCAATGAATAAAAAGGTATTCTAATCCAACGTTATTTCTAACATTAATTTTCATTGGATAACGTTGAAAAATTTCAGGAGTCGCAGGTAAACTCAACAAATTCACAATCATGCAAATAAAGTTTTCTAATAAGCCTGTTCATTTACGATCAATGCTACTTAAGGTGGTACCCAACACTGCAGGGAGATAACTCTTAAAAATCACCAGAGCTTCTCTACGATCAAAATTGATGTTTGCCAAACTGCTATATATTCAATGAATTTATTCCCGCGAAGTTTGAAATTCTATTTACTAAAAAAAATCAACATTTATGTCAACAGGTCAAAGTAAATATTTTCTAAAAATTTTATGAAAATTAAACGAGCCAATTTTATTTTAGTCAAGGTGTTGGGTACCACCTTAAAAATTAAAAACAATCATGACAACAGTATTGATCAATTCAATCTATTAACAACACTCAGCTCTTTGCCAATATTACAACCAAATAATGAGTAGAAAAGGCAAACAGGGATACAGCATTACCGGTATATATAGCATGAACTGGTAGCAACTTCAACTAACGCCAGGCGGAGCTGTTTTTCCGGAAGTTATTTAAAAACTGGTTTAAAAATATTGATCACCTATCTATACATGTAGACGATTTGGGTACCAGGTATAATGTTTACAATAGATGTTTCCGCCCAGTGCTGCACCTAGCGTTAAGTGAAGTTGCTAGAACTTGTACAGACAGTTAACCTGGTGATTTGTATGGTAGGCAACTTCTGTCATAACTTTCTTGACAATAAATTATAGATAAGGTGAAAACTAGAACATGATACTGAAAATTACACGTGGACAAACAAATTCTGATAATTATACATTCTCACTAGATGCAAAAAGTTTAGGAAAATGGAAACATATTCATGATTCCTTGTGAACTTTATCAACTACAAAGGGATCTTCATTAATTTCCTCCTCATGTCATGGTATGTAATTTCAGTCAACCTGTCAGGAATAAATAGCATGAAATATTATGTATAAATATATATGTAATGTGTTTAATGTTCTCTAAAAGAGAGGATAATAATGATTTTGATAAATAGAAAAAAAAAAAAAAACACAAAACAGTCTGCAGGGTTCTGGTTGAAATTTAATTAGCTAAAGTTAATTCACTAAACTTCAGCGGTATTCAAATTTGATAAGCATTGAACAATATTCAGTGACAATTTAAATTCATATATAATAATTTAATATTGAATGTAACGCGTCATTTGATTGGTCGATTTTTTTCATCTATCATGTCATAGACTAAATTTTCTTTTCTACTATGACATCATTAAAGGGAATCCCGACATTTTAGACGTCAAAACAACCGTTGTAATTAAATTATAAGGATTGACAGTAATTTTGTTTTCAGTCTATTCGAAATAACCTCAATTCACATGATGCACACTTTAAAAAAAAACCGCTACTCGGGTTTTTTAGTGTGCACCAAGTGATTGAGGTTATTTCTTGTATGTCTGCCAAAGGGGCACACACAACTCTGCATAAATTATAATTGTAAAGTCGGATGGTAAGGCAGGTATGAGTTTTCGGAAAGGTAAAAAATTCAATACGTAGAGAATATTACAAAAAATCCGTATCACATGCAGTATCACCCAAGGCCCGAGGGATGATATTGATCGAGGGCTGATACAGCATGTGATACGGATCTTGACATGTTTTATACGCTTTATCATATATTTCAACAGTGGTGAAGAATTTTTTTGGTCACGTGACCAATATCATCGCGGTACAAAATACAGCTGACAATGTTCTTTTTGTACTAAGTATATGACACAAACCTTTATATTTTGTGTTTAATTGCATTCACTTTGTATTTAAACAACCCCAGTTTATTCATTGTTTGGTTGAACACCACTGAGTCTGAAAAAAATAAACGAACTGAAATAAACCTGTGTCACCATGTACAACCACAGGAAAGACGGTACATTTTTTATTTCTCAGAGAAAGCAACTTTTGACAAGAATATACCACTTGTCTAAACATCTATAGAATATATTCTCCAAGACTTTCAAGGCATTCTACATATAATTACCCATAAAGATCGTATTTAACTAAGGTTCAGGCCACACCAAATTGATTTTTATGTCTTTGAAATTCTCCGCTACGATTTTTGGACTATATAAAGAAAAAATTTATTTGCCGCTTACTTTCGCCAAAATGCTGAATCTTCGCCCAAAATTCGTCATTTTTCAAGAAATTGGAAATGAGAGTTGTTTGCCCGCTCCTAAATTTTGTAAAAAGTTGGATTTTTCCTAAAAAAATGTGTGTCACACTTTATTTTGATCTTCAACTAGAAAAAGACTAGTCCTGAAGAATAAAAATAAAAATTAACATTTCGCTTACTAGCATCTACTTTTTGCCATCCAAAAACTTTAAGAAGTAAAAATTATTTTGATGTGGCCTGATCCTTGTTGAAAGTAGACTGAGCAATCGAAAAATTTGTCTTTCCCTTGTTATTTCTTGTATATTATTAGTATGTACGGCGTTTTTAACTTTTATATCCACCATGTTGTAACAGTTCTAGTCGCATGTACAGAACTTGTATAGATGGATAGAAATAAAAGATACACAATTCATTCTCTACATGTACCACAATGAAGTATGGTCTTAAATTAAAACTGCGTTTGGTAAAGACACAAATAGTTCATCTCAAACGTTGCCTTTGAAAATAACAATCCAAAGATACTAATATTAGATATAGTAAATTTATACTATGCTGTATACGACGGATTTCAAGAAGTTACATCTCATTAGCAGCATTAAAACCGAAACATTTGGAAGACCAAAAACCAAACTTCTTTTAAAACAAGAAGTACTCACAGCCAAAAATACCTTTAATGGGAAACGTTTCCGGATTTAAAAATTTTGTTAGAAGTATGAAGACATACGCACGATATTTCTAAAAATGTACGTTAAAGATCGTGTAGAAATATAACCTGGCAACTCTGCAAATGGGGAAGCAGAGTGTTGGAATATTTTTTTCATGAATCCATGTCTTTAAATATCATTGATTTTGACAAAACAATTTGAAAACCTTACTGGAAATCATAATATTTTTTGTTATCATGTTGTATCTTATATATATATATATATATATAACTCACCTGATTTTCCATCAGCTTCTGAAAAAAAAAAGATTTAAATTACGTCACTCTTTTATCAAAAGTACGAATTAGGTGTACTAACTGATAGATTTATAAGTAATTTTATAGGAAAATAAATGGAAATGGTGAGCTGTCAAAAGGGGTATAAAACGACTTAAATGTTTAAAATACACAAGTCGTACAAAACCAAATATAAAATCGCAAAAAACAACAACAATCAAACTAAAAAGTTAAAAATACCTAACGTTTCGACCAATATGGTCTTGATCACGAGCATGTAAAAAATAAAAGTAAAAAGGTGTCGACTCCCTGAAACACAGAGCAAGACTGCGTCCGTAATTTTTATTGTTAGTTGTATCTAACTGTTACTTGCGCATGTATGTAAGTACATTTCGTAGCTGCTTTTCAGATCCTCAACCTGTAATATTTAAGGTTTATATTGACATTTTATATATATTAATGAGTGCAAGAGTTCCGGTTTTATGATTAAAAAATATATATGAGAACATATGAAAATGATAGACATTGAGAATATAGGTAAATTTAATAAATTTACAATCAAAATAAAATTAGAAAATTATCAAAAACTGTAATTGTAAATATCTAGCAAAGGTGATTAAATAAAGAAGAACTTTTGACTACATTAAGACGCAAAAGGAGAGTAGTGATGGTAAATTATTGTATTGGAATACAAAAAACATAAAAAACTAGAGGCTCTCGAGATTCTGTATCGCTCACCTGGATTGAACTTGTCTACCTTGAGCAGGACTAAAAAATTAAGTGTAGCAGTCATCTTGGTTGGTTTTTCTAACGAATCCTATGTTAAACTAAGTTCGACTGCAGCAGTCATCATGGTTAAGAGTTCATATTATCGGACTCAATTTTGAAAGAGGACCACCTAAGAATCAATACTACAAAGTCTAATTCTGATTGGCCAAGTGGTTTCAGAGAAGATTTTTAAATTAATTTTTCCATACGGAACTTGTGAAACTAAGTTTAGCTGTGGTGCCCATTTTGGTTGACAGTTTGGGTCTTCAGAGGACCATCTAAGGGCCATTGCTGACAGGTCTGCATGATTCCATCTGGTCAAATAGCATAGAACATTTTTTAAATTCATCCTCCTTTTTTTCTATTTTTAGTAACAACAGCCATGTCGGTTGGAAGACGGAGATGTCGGACACAAGTTTGGAAGGGGACCACGCAAGGACCATTCCACCAAAGTGTGGTCCCGATTGGTCCATTGATTTTAGAGGACAAGATCTTTATGCCGGACGACGGACATGCTAGCAAGAAATAAAATAAGTATGTCTGTCATGGATATATACTGCATGCACAGTCATGGTCATCGACGAGAGCTCATCTTAAAACTGCATATTATATATAATAATCATTGGGGTAACTTGCTTAATTATTTTTGAACATTTATTGTATATTTTGTTCCAGTCTACCGGTTTTTTATGGGAGTTCACATTGCCAGTGCTTTAGTTTCTGTGCTGTCTTGTTCTAGTTTTGTTTAGTTTATTATACTTTTTTTATTCCTTTAGTTATACATCCTTGTGCCGTATGTTTGTTGTGTTCCATTCTCCCGACTTTGTCTTTTCCTTGGACTTCGAATTTGTGGTTTTAATGCTGCTGATGAGAGGTAACTCCTTGAAATGCGTCGTATACAGCATAGTATAAATTTACTATATCTAATATTAGTATCTTTGGATTGTTATTTCCCAATGTTTCCTCGCTACCGTATTCTTTTGCCAATATTTAGGAGTGTAACTGCATATTTTTCACAACTGTTTTTAAATTATGGTAGAGACTCAGTACTTGAAATCTAACAATATAGTTACCTTTTGTTTTTTCTTTTGGCTGAATAATCTCGAAATCCATTGATTGGAACTTTTCAGTTTCCATTTTCACCTCTGTTTTTACTCTGATAGGACTACAACAAGTGAATGCGCCAGATTTCTTCAGAAACACCTCTCTTTTAACTTCATTTTCCAAATATATATCAATGTTACCAGCGCATTCAATGTCTTCATTTTCTAAACACATATTAAATACCCGGAAATTCTCTCTGTTATTTTGAAAAATGATCGGAAAACTTTCTTCGCCAGATACTTCTTGAATATTTCCAGAGAAAGTAAACTGCAAGAAAATGTTTTTTTTCCTAAGTTCTATCAAACATATAAATTTACCTTGGAAAATGATGTGGTATTAAAAGTCATATTAGAAAAGTTTATTTTGAATTTTTGATAAATGAGAAAACACAATTTATAGATTAAATACGTAAATAAAATTACATATATCCTCAACCCAAGATCACACATTCAGGTAAATAAGCTTGGTTCCTTTTTAAAACAGTCGATAGAGCTGAGGACAGGGGACTCTTCCAAATTTACTCCACAATGTATATAAGTGATCATGTTGATGTTGTTTTAATTTTGTTATGTTGTGTCACATGCTATAAAATTTAGAATTATGACAATAAAGAATTGAATTTGAATTTGATATTATTTCGTAAGAGAATGT
This sequence comes from Mytilisepta virgata, assembly GCA_028015205.1. Lineage (NCBI taxonomy): Eukaryota > Metazoa > Mollusca > Bivalvia > Mytilida > Mytilidae > Mytilisepta > Mytilisepta virgata. The sequence goes on from CM051514.1 coordinate 9,250,501, forward strand.
TTAATTGCAAACACGTGAGATTTAAAATATGACTTAACCATGGGATGGAGAAATAGGTGAAAATGGTGGAGCAACTGGGACACAACACCCCCCCCCCCCCCCTTTCCCTCCACAAACGGGTGTGAACTCTGGTTGCTGCCTCTTATAAGACATCGCCATATTGTTGATTTCAAGTCCAGTAAAGTCAGGTTCGGTGATATAGAAACACACATTCGACTGATGCGAGAAATCAACTTCATCTAGAAAACTGATATTCCATAACGATCTATCAGTTCGTGGTGACGTTCGATCCGTAGAATTTTTGACGCGATGACTTCAACCTATGAACAACACACATGTATTCTGTTTTGAGTAGCATGAAGTCCTAGAAGTGCGTATTAGTTGGGAAATGTGAACACCTTACGCTAATGATACTGGATCATTGCTACTGATTAATGGAAATTTGAATATTGAAAAGGAGAAGGGTGGATGAGACGAACCGTAGATAATCAAAGAATGGACAGCTGTTTAGTGATAAAACATAATCTTTTAGCAGAAGTTTAAATTAATGGCATGCTCTAGTTTTTTATCATTATATTTTAAGCACGTCTTCCTAAAACAAATCGGTAAAGAGAGGAACAAATATTAGAATAGAGAATGGAAACTGGGAATGTGTCAAAGAGACAACAACCCGACCAAAGAGCAGAAAACAGCATATTTGTTTTAAGTTGTATGACAGTATAATGAATAATATAATTAAACCACACTGATCTGTATGAAAATAGAACTTTAGTGTCTATAGATATCATTTTCGACAAAATCACTATTAGATAAACATTGCTTCAAAGAAATATACATTTCATGTTTACTTACTATGCATCTCTGGCCATTTTTTACGTTACATTCTTCACTTTTCCGTAACGAACTCTCGTTATAACCGAGTTTTGACCAGTTCTTAATTCTAGTATCTATTTTTCTTGGAACAGCTACTTCAACAACTAGCAGTAATGTATCAATATTGACCCATTTTGTCATAAGAAAAAACTCAATTTTCTTCTGTTTGTTGATAGACCTCTCTAAGGCACTGACCACACCTGGTAAATCTATCTTTACTTTTTCTTTTGTTGACCCGGCATAACTGTAAAACAAAAAACTAAATATTTTGCGAAATAGCTCATGCGACAATAGAAAACAAGGAAAATAAATGGAAATGGTGAGCTGTCAAGAGGGGCATTAAACGACTTAAATGTATCAAATAAAAAAGCCGAACAAAACCAAATACAAAATCGTAAAAAACACAACAACCAAACTAAAAAGTTAAAATTACCCAAAGTTTCGACCAATATGGTCTTGATCACGATCATGTAAAAAATACAAATAAAAGTAAAATGGTGTTGACTCTTTGAAACCCAGAGCAAGACAGCTCACCATTTCCATTTATTTTCCTTATTTTCTTACTGTAAAATATATTTACCATAAATCCAACAATGTAAGTTAGAAATTCTATTATATATAAATTTCGATGCACAAGATGTGCAAATTTATTAAAATTACGACCCAATTATTGAAAATCAAAACAATAGTCCAAATAGTTGTATAGTAAATAAAAAAATTCCAAATTTACCAAAGGGTAAAGCCAAAACATGATTTACTATGCTATACACAATGGAGACACTATATTGCTTTATAGGCTTTGCTTTATTTACAAATATAATATAGCTTTTCAAGAGGATGATGAAATCGGCGGTTCTTTCAAATGGACCAAAATGAAAGCCAAGATATATCAAACTGCACTGAAAACCAAATTAAACTAAATTGGAGTGAAAACATATCAACAAAAATAATACATTTTCAACATCAATATCCTCGTCGTTTACTAGGACACAAAGACATGAGCAGAGCGGAAGAGAACATCCCCTTTGTTATGTTATAGTTTAAGTAGTTTAGTTTGGACAAAATTTTCATCCAGTTATGAAGCCGGTAAGTTTCCGAAAATGCTTACCGGAATCACCACCCAACTCTACAATATTATTATGAATTTATGCAGTTGTTACTGCTTGGCTGACGTCAAGGGAATCGACTTTATTTTTTCATAAATTTTAAATTAATAGATTGGCGGTTCCGGTCTGCTTTTTTTAAAAGTTCTGTAGGTGTGCTAATGGCCTCGTTAATTTGAAATTAATCGAGAAAGAGATAAGATGCAGGTAATCATTCATTACAAACAATTATTGTCAAATTTTGATAAAACTTAGTGGTAAGTCATGTGTCTCCTACGCACTTATTTTCTTTTGAAAAATTACTTCAACTTTAAAAGCATCATCATGATGAAAAAGTTTCCAGATTCAATACTGTCTTACACAATACAGTTCTCCACACTGATGCTCTGTGCCAAATATCAGGAAGCTAGCGTACGCGGTTTCTGAGAAAAATGTGACATAATTTTTTCTATCTCAAAAATATTATAATTTCCGTCAAACAGGAAGTGGACATACGACGCCGACAACAACAACGACGCAAGACGACGACGGATAGTGATCCCTATTTGTCGCTTCTGCGTAACGCAGGCGACACAATTTTAACACCACTTACATAGAGAAATGTTTGATCTTAAAAGATGCTGATTTTCCAGTTTCGTCCATTTCTGCTTCCATAACTTCCCAGTCGTCAATAGAGCTAGGAGCCTCACTAGATGTCGCCAGTATGACAACTTCGTCATTAACTGATATTTTATGGTGTATTGGTATTTTCATTTTTATTTCGTGTTTTGGTTGTTGGCCATCTGTCATGGATATATCAACGATGCTTGTCATTAATACATCTCCCTCCTTTTCTTCATTGTTCACCTCTTTGGTGTCAACAATCTATAATCAAATTTATGTATAATTATTCAATGCAATATGACACTGCCTTGGAATACTACAATTATAATAAACCAGTACAATGTTGTACATACTTAGCCATGTATTAAATACAAAATGATATGACAATCTGGAAAAAAATAAGTCATCCACACCAAGCATTTGTTAGGAGAAATTTATCAAACTATAAACTTTTTTTCTTCAAATGGTTATAAAAGTGAAATATATGAATCTTTAAATCGTAAAACACTGACAAGTCTGAACAATTCGGCCAATTTTTGAACATGCATAGAGTGCTCTCTTGACATCCCATGGCTCCAGCCAATTCTACGAAAGGCCATTAATTGGTTTCATAGGAATCTCGGACTGTCCTGCTTATTTCCTTACTTGCTAAGTTCTAATTGAGTTCAGATAATCTTACCTGAAGAGATAACTCGCCTTCAGATTCAAATGTGGTCAGATAATCTTACCTGGAGAGATAACTCGCCTTCAGATTCAAATGTGGTCAGATAATCTTACCTGAGAGATAACTCGCCTTCAGATTCAAATGTGGTCAGATAATCTTACCTAAAGAGATAACTCGCCTTCAGATTCAAATGTGGTCAGATAATCTTACCTGAGAGATAACTCGCCTTCAGATTCAAATGTGGTCAGATAATCTTACCTAAAGAGATAACTCGCCTTCAGATTCAAATGTGGTCAGATAATCTTACCTGAGAGATAACTCGCCTTCAGATTCAAATGTGGTCAGATAATCTTACCTGAGAGATAACTCGCCTTAAGATTCAAATGTGGTCAGATAATCTTACCTGAAGAGATAACTCGCCTTCAGATTCAAATTTGGTTAGATAATCTTACCTGAGAGATAACTCCCCTTCAGATTCAAATGTGGTTAGATAATCTTACCTGAGAGATAACTCCCCTTCAGATTCAAATGTGGTCAGATAATCTTACCTGAAGAGATAACTCCCCTTCAGATTCAAATGTATCCTTTGGAATACTTATTTCTGCCTCTGGTTCAAACTGTGGTTTCAAAACTATTCCATCTTTGGTTATGCTAAACTTTTCTGGCTGTACTATTTTGACTAAACAAAAGGCCAGGTATGATTTTCTGATATTCAGTGTTAATGTAACGTCTGAATACTGAAACAATAAAAAAGACATAGCCATAGAAATTGGCAAAAAGTTGTAAAATCCTAAAAAGCATAATTGTTACGAACTGATGGTAATTTTGCAAAATCTAAAACACAAAAAACATAAAACCATCATTTTGATCTCTGGGAAATCATATTGTTATTGAAGATCTTGTGTCTTAGCCACTCAAACCAATCACTGTCAATCATTCCATTTTATTATGTTAATTATGTTCTGTATTTGGTAATTATAAAATTATTATACCGCTCTATATGGGCTCAAAAAGTTTGAAATAAACACATTTGTATTATATTGTATGATTCTTCACCTTGTCACTTCAACCTTTTGGTTTAGATAAAAATTTCAAAAAGACAACATTGTCATAAGCAACATATGAATGAATTGAAGCACAAAGTTGAAGTGATTTTTGGGTGCACATTTATTTTCGCTCTTTTAATTTGTAATATACAATATTCCTAAACGAGCATTATATGTGTAGCTACATAAATATGAATGTATTGGCAAGTTTTCTGTAGCACTTTTCTAGACTTTGCTCAATACAAATACAAGTTCAGATCGGCTCAGAAACCCATAAAAATTGTATTTATTAGAACCACAGAAAACTTAATTGCAAACTCCACACCCCAAATAAAGCAGTATTGATACATTTATACCGCCTGTCCTTTTTTAACATTGTCAGAATATCTAAAATATATTCCAAGCACACTTGTTTTTTATTTGTTTGGTTGTTGCGTACCATAGAAAATGCATTGAATAAAGACAACATGGTCGTAACCATTTAACAGTTTTCAAACAAGACTGATTTATTTTCATTCGTGAATATAAAGAAAAAAAGACATATAACAAGGTCCATTGTCGATAAGTTCTAATTAAAAAAAAACGGAATTAGGCACAACTGCGTTGCTCACATTTTTACAGTTTTTAATCAAACAGGCCTACACAGAATAGTCAAAATCCAGGTTAGTTCAACCTGAAACCCTACTTTTAGTAGAATATCAACAAATGTAGTTTTAATCATGTCACTGCCGATGCAATGTCTACAGACCCTACTTTTAATATAATCTAAACAAATTATGAACTAACAATTTCAACACATGTCTTTTAAATCATGTCACTGTCGACGCAATGTCTGCTGAGGGGATATTACACTCAGGGACGTATATTCCACCAGTAGGGTTATCGACTTAGTAGTAGTACAATAAACACAGGTTCAACATCTTGCGTACAATGCGAACATATAAAATAGCTGGTAGCAGACGGAAGCCAGGCACTAATATCAAGTATATAAACGACTATCAAATTAAGGTAGGAGGTACCCAATTGGGCTATAATTCAGATTTTATAAACCTTTGCATGTAACTAAAACATGTTAAACTGCATCTGATTATAATTTTTTTTTATCATTTTAATATTTCCCGAATACTGGCAAATAGAATGTGAAAATGCATAGAAAAGTTGACAGCAATAACATATCATTTTTATCGAAAATTCTAGGGATTATGTTTTGAGAAATAACGATTTAAAGTGAAAATTTTAACTTTTTTCATCAGTTTTTATATGAAATCTACATTAAAAGACGTTTATTTTAAGGATTTTAAATCAACCTTAAGAGTTAAATATAATTTTTTTCCATATTTAGATACAGTTCCAGATATTCTAGTTGCAGGTAAAATTTCATAAAAATCCGTAATCTACTTTCAGTACACTGGTAACATACTTTTGATTTTGAACGCCCATTCTCGTCTTGTTTATTCGTAATTTGTCGTTAAGGTTTATTTTCAAAGATAACAAGATTGTCATGCAGTCAATCAAGATCGGTCAAGACAAGTTTAGATCAGTTCAGCAAATGAAAAGTTGAACAGTGCGTAATTCATTCGTAACTTTTATAAACTGGTTTTAATTAGACTTGATTTACTGTTTTGGCCTTGTTATCTTCCTTTTGTGTGCAATCAATTTCAAAAACTGAAAAAATCCATAAAGTCAAGATTAAACAAGATGGAAATGACCATCATTTAGATCTGAAGTGTGTTGCTATTTACGTAGTACTCACGTGATATGTTGAATCTGCACTTTCAGCAAATGCATCTACATTTTCCACACGACCACATTTTTCGCTTGGAGACATAAGAGCGAGTTTTTCGTTCTTCGTCAGAACTAAATTTATTCGTAGTTTCGCCTTCAGTATCTTCCTGTTGCATCTCCACAATCTAAGTTCATATACATCACTCACAGCCTCGTTTTCATCTTTTAAATTCGCTTTCATATCAAAATATTCCATTTTCATTTTACAACAATACAGAAAATAACTTTCTGTGACGTCATCTGTCTTTACGTCAAGGTCAATACTCTTTAGACGATTTTCTCCACCAGGTTCTATGTATACAACATCAGAAACAATACAACTGAAAATAAGTAGATTTTCTGTCAATCATTGAGTATGCAGTAGCTTTGTTGAAGTATGTACATGTAATTCGTATAGTTATATCTTTATGATATCTATCACTGAAAGGCCGTGTTCACACTGCTCATGTTATGCGTACACAAGATTTTTTGCTTATATCTTTATGATAAGCAGTCATACCTTTATGGTGATGAATACGGTTATCTATTTTAAAATATTTATAATTGTTAAAGTTTTTTAAATGAATTGATCTAAGCTGAAAAAAATGATTTAACTAGTTTCAAACTTGCTTAAACATATGTGTGAACACGGCTTAAACATGGTCTAGTTTTAATGAAAAAAGATTTTAACAATTTAAGCTCAGGTTGTGGATACTTGTAATTGTTATTCCACCGTATCACCTGCCGAGCTGTTCATGCACAATACAGTTATGTGTCAGAACTGAACAGTCCACGTCAATTCTGAGGTATAAATGCAAATTTCTGGTTATGAATAGGATTGGGTAAATTGAACTTAAAATGGGCTTTATTTATTATCATTCTAAGTGGACACAATAGAATAGCAGATATATTTGGTGTTATTTAATAAAAAAAAGAGAGAATAAAACATTCTGTAGATATTTTCCAATACGATAATTAAAAAAATTATGTTTTTTTCTAAATTTAGAAAAATTATAAATGAAACTGATTGTTTTAATAGGTACGCCTCATTCGGTAAAATAGAAGCTCTTTTAAATTATTTTTCTTAAAAGGACTTTTATCGTAGTTTACATGTACCTATCTTGTATACTGATTGAATATCTATCTTGATCTATGAAAGATACTTAAAGTTTCATTTACGAACTTACCCAATCTAATTAAAATTATATCAACTAATTGCTTCTTTCAGTCACTGCATGTAGATCTAACAACACTTTATTTTACTTTCTGTTTTGGTGACATTTCCAATCAGCCAATCAGATTTCATCCTTCATGATTTGTGAAGGGATTAGCATAAGGATATAACCCGAGGATTCTCAATAGGTCATCAGAACAGAAAGTAAAATGGAGTGTTGTTAGATCTACATGCACTGACTGAAAGGAGCATTTAGTAGATCTAATCTGCTGATGAGTTGTCAATCAATGAAATGGCGATACAGTGCATCAGATTTTTAAAGTATTTTGTGATATATTTTATTTGATTAGATTGGAACTTGCCGATGTTTAAATCCAGAACTACGGCTGTGTTGTCTTAGTAATATATCAACCACTTGTTTCTGCTTTGAGTTAAGTTCTTCCATTGTCCACGACTGGAAAATTTAGAAATCATAAACACAAAAATACTGATTAAAACGCAAATATGAAGGCGATAATTTTATTCAATATTTGAGTGCATATTGTTGATTTCGATTGTATCTTAGACATGTAAACAATTTTGTTGTTGTTGTTATTGTTGATTCACATAAGTTTACTTAAGGTTTTCACTTTTGCTTAAATTAAAGTTCATCTTGTATAAATTTCATAATACTTATTTTGATGAACAAGATGTGCATATCTTGTCGATTTATAACTAATCAGTTGTGCCCAAGACCTCAAAGGTACACAATTAAATAATAATCCAAAAAGTTGAAGACCAAATTTGAAAAACAATCAAAGCTAAAACCACTTAAGGAAAGAGCTATGCACAAGCGAGATACTCCTTAGTTTTCACAAAATTTAACATTTTTGTACTAGTCTTTATGCCCTTGTATAACTATTTCTTGTATTCAATTGCTAATATAACAAACCGAAATAATTATACCTCTTTCCCCAAAAGCACTATATAAATAGCAGATTTTATGTTGTGTTCTTATCTTTATAACCAATTTATATTTTTTGTTAATCGCTTGCTATTTATCAATTCTAATACCAATTAAGAATACAATTGTAAAAAAAGGACAAATATACCTAAGGAGCAAAAAAAAAGTAATCCATAGGTCAGACAAACCCGGGAAGACAAATGAACAATACGAACTCCTATAAAAACCAGGAGTGAACCCAGGTGCTCCGGAAAGGTAAGCAGTTCCTGCTCCGTATACGGCACCCGTCGTGAAGTGTAATTCTGATCATATCAAATTTTAAAGGAATAACAATATACAATACATTCATACCCAATCTTGTAACATAACCTCAGCACCTAATATGCACAAAGCTTCCACAGATGGCACTTTTAAAGCCTGGACAGCTACCTCAAGTGGGTTATGTCCATTCTACCAATGAAAACCGTCATTAGTTTTATTTGATGAATCGGTGTCTGTATATGATTTGGAAAAGATCTGATATCCATACAAAATACATGTAGACATATTTATTTCATTTTTCTTTTTTTACGTATTCATGTCTTCTTTTCATATATGATTCTTAAATCATTCTAGTAAGGCCAAATGTTTTGACTTTATTACATTTCTTATCCTGCTAATACAGGTTTTTTTTTTTATAGGTGTTCGCATTGCTAGTGCTTTAGTTTCTGTGCTGTCTTATTTTAGTATTATTGAGTTTATTATACGTTTTTTTTTAATGTGTTCCATTTTGTTTGTTGTGTTCCATTCTCCTGATTTTGTCTTTTCCTTGGACTTCGAATTTTTGGACTTTTCCAACTGTTTTTGTCGCTTCGATATTCTTTTGCCGATAGTTAAAACGGTTCATTCAAAACTTAGTTTCTTTCAGAGCATTTGACAGCTTTCTAACTCTTTGTCATTCATGTTTGCAAGACCTCATTTTTGAGATTTAGTTTGATATATTAATTTCATGTCTTGTATATGATAATCATACCTTATTCACAGCCGAAATGTCTGCGCCAAAGGCAATCAGGACTGCGATAGCTTCTGCGTGTCCTCTCCTCGATGATTTGTGCAGAGGTGTTTCTTCGGACTATAAAAATATAAAGAAATACTACCTTACATAAATAAATAATATACTAGTAATTTACTATAGTGATTTGCACGATGTACTTTTGAAAGACATTTTCTTTTAAAAATTTTTCAGATATTTAAAATTTTAGGTTTTTCGGCTAATTTGCAAAGTTTGAATTAGTCATGTCGAACTGCAAAGAAAGTATGTATTATGGAACATATCAAACTGTCACAATCAGTAACTCTCGTTCGACAAAAATTTACAAAAACTTTTTAAAAAAAATTATTTTTCTGTTAAAGTGTATGAATCATTATGATACATGTATAATATAAATACGTTTTGTCAAGACTCTGGCATTCATAAGTCAATGAGTTTATGTTTTTATGAAATTGGCTAATTTTAATGGTTTAGTTTATTAGGATGTTACGTGAATTTCAGCGCAATTTGCTGTGTCGTGGCGGCAAGCTTTTGTCTGTGGAGAAGGCTTTTGTCTGCGGAGTACCCGGAGAGAACCACCGACCTACTGCAGCAAAACTGTCAATCCTTGTCAACTGAGTTCGGGGTGGAGCGCATCCTGCAACTATCTGGATTCGAACTTACAACCTTATTGTAAACAGGATAGTGATAATTACCCAGACCACTCGGCAATTGCAGCCCTCTAATTTTAAACATTGGCAAAAGGTGGACAAAACAAATGGAAAAGTAGGAAAAATCGAAATCCAAGGGCAAGACAAATGCCACAAGGACACATGTAGATGTATAACTAAGAGAATAAAACAAACACATAATAAGATAAACAGAATAAGAACAAGAAAACACAGAAATTAAAGCACTAGAAATGTAAAAAAAAGTATAAGTATGTCCAGCTCCGTTATCGACACCCGTCAAATTAAGTGAAGTGTTAAAAAAGTAAACTCCTACCACAAATTAGAAGGATAAGTATGTCCAGCTCCGTTATCGACACCCGTCAAATTAAGTGAAGTGTCAAACTAGTAAACTCCTACCACAAATCAGAAGGATAAGTATGTCCAGCTCCGTTATCGACACCCATCAAATTAAGTGAAGTATCAAACTAGTAAACTCCTACCACAAATCAGAAGGATAAGTATGTTCATCTCCGTTATCGACACCCGTCAAATTAAGTGAAGTGTCAAACTAGTAAACTCCTATCACAAATCAGAAGGATAAGCATGTCCAGCTCAGGTATCGACATCCGTCAAATTAAGTGAAGTGTCAAACTTGTAAACTCCTACCACAAATCAGAAAGATAAGCATGTCCAGCTCCGTTATCGTCAAATTAAGTGAAGTGTCAAACTAGTAAACTCCTACCACAAACCAGAAGGATAAGCATGTCCAGCTCCGGTATCGACACCCGTCACACTACCAGTGAGTAAAATTAAGTTACTTGTCAACTTATTGAAGTTAATAATTCTACTACCTTGTCTAAAACATCTATATTTTCTCCTTTCTTGATTAGTGCGATGATCAAATCAACGTAACCACCACAAGCTGCATGATGTAAGGCGCTCCATCCAGCCTGTCAAATATATATGCGAATTTGTATGAAAATAAGTATACCCTCTTGAATAAGGGAAGGGTTGTATACCAATAAAACCCACAACTCTGCATCCCTACCAAGTAAGAGTATTCTGCCATTCTGACTCTCTTTTATATTTATGTTTGCCCACTTTTCGTGTTGTAGTGACATTGTTTATTAGTTGGTGCTTCATTGTTTGTATTTTTATGTTTCTCTATCACCGAACAAACATTTTATTTGACTTGATATGAGTAAAATGGCAGGTGTCTTGTAGCCACCCTTCCACATGAGTTCTTCCTCGCTTCTTTTGGTGGGTCTATGTTGTTCGTCATGCTTTTTTATAGTTTTTTATGTATTGTGTGTATTGTTTGGTTGTTTTCGTCATTCCTCATTTCTGGATTTATGATTTGTGAGGGCCTTTTGGATTTTCCTTACCTTGTCGTCGTTGTTATGTACTGAATCAGAACCATAACTGATTAAGTTTGTTAGGTTCTTTATGGGAATAAAAATTGAATTAAGGACAAACGGAAAGACTTAGAACCATATATACACATGACAATCGGCAAAGCCAATTAACGCCGATATCTATATATAGCTATGTATTACAACTATATTTCATTAAGAAAAAAGGATAGATATCTTCTTGTGTTCTCAATCAAGGGAATTTTCAACCCCCTTTCTTGAATATTAACGGCGTATTTCAGAAATTGTTTAGACTACGAGCAAATTTTATAACAGGTCAAGTGACGGAATCTCGGACTAATTTACCTTAATAATATCTTGATCATTAATAAATTACCTCATCTGAGCAGTAAATGTTGGTATCCTTTTCAATCAACTGGAACGCCTCAACTACTTTTCCATTTCGAATACAATTTATCAGTCGTATCCCACGGAGGGTCTACAATAAATCATTGACAGAAAGGCATAATAAGGGACTCCTTACCCATTCACATCATCTGAGTTCACCCCATATTTTTTTTAGCTTTTTTGGTGTTTGCTTGTTCTCGTGCTTCCCCATCTTAGTTTTGTCTATGTACCTGGCTTCTTTATTATTGAATGGCCATAATGATTTTCCTCACATTGTTTTAAGGTCCCCTAACAGGTATATTACTGTATAAACTAATAATTACTGTTATAATGATGCCGTGCTAGTTTTTTCACTAACTTCTTACTGTGCTTACCGGAGAAGCAGCAAATATCAATTTCAAAGTCTTTTGTTTTACCCGGCCGAAAAACGATCCGCGATCACACTACCACGAGACCACCGAGGCTTATCAAAAGATATAATAATAACTAAATATTAAAATAGTTACATCAACCAAAGGTAAACAACAAATTATGTAATATCATTTTTGATTTTTTTTCGTTTTGTAAATGGAAAAATAATAAATATCATATATTTGAAAAACAGAAAAAATACTTGAAGAATTGATATTTGACCTGAATATTGTAATGTTTTCCGATAGCAAGCTTTTTAAGATATGGAACTTTTATCCAGATATCGACAAAACAATACAGAAAGAACAAAAACAACGGGCAAGGAGAAGGCACGACAACAACAAAATAACACAAGGATGCATGTATAACTAAAAGAGCAAAAATACAAATAACGAACTAAAAAGAATTAGAACAAGACAAAACTGAAGAATTAGCAATGTGAACTATAACAAAAATCAGGCCTGGTTCTATGAGTAAGTCCAATAATATACAATTTCACGACCAGCACCAATATACTAGGACCGCCTAAGTGGTCTTGTGGTAGCGTGCTCGACCTGAGTGCGGAAGGCCGCAGGTTCGATCCCCGGCCGGGTCAAACCAAAGACATTAAAATTGGTATTTGCGGCTTCTCCGCCAAGCACGCGGCTTCTAGGAGTAAGAGCAAAGATCGACTGGTCGACGCGGAGTAAGTATAATGTGTCGGAGTGGAGTTATATGTCTTCCTGTGGACAGTTACCTCGTAGCTAGCACATTAAAAACCCGGCTCAAAGTGTCGGTCTTGTACAAAGCAGGGATCATATTCATTATCATATCAACATGTTCTCGTCCTGCACCTCCTGAAGAGACATCAAGTTCAAGATGGATGAATTACTAGTATTGTTTAACGTTGTGGCAACTAGGTGCATATCTTAAGTCCCGAAATGTGAAAATTCAAAACTATATAACATTTGCAAATCGTAAAATCTACATTATATCTCAAAAATGCAAAACGCAACTTTATATTGTTGCTAGAAAATGTTCTTACTGATTCGGATCTGTTCTGTGGGTTGAGGAAGACACGTACTGGTGCAACCTCTTGTTCAGGTTGTACTCGCACAGATCTGTTTCTTGACGTTCTAGATGAAGATGGCAGGCTTTTCAGGGTGATACCGGTGGTTGCTTTATCAATAATTTATGGAAAAAAAATAAATAAAATAACATGAATACAATGAAATAAAAAATCAAAATTTCTGACAAATTTGAAAAAATAAGATATAAATGGTAACCGACTGTTCAAATGCTTTGCAATACATTGCAAGTTAACTTCTCAGTCTTATCAATATGCCATTTTAGTTTATTTTTACCTAAATATTAGTAGAATGTTTTACATCAAGGTGATGATCAATTTCAGAATCTGTGGTTAAGGTTTATATAACTAGTTGGTGCACACAATTTTGACTATTTATAAACTATCCATCAGCTGTGGTCAAGGCCTTAAATGTGTTAACTATAATCCAAAACGAAGAGTAAATTAAAAAAAAAGCCAAACAGACCAAAAGGGTTAAGACAAAACTATCAAAGTACAGGGCCATACACAAACACAAAGGATATAATTCTTAGTTCCCAACAATAAATCTAATGTGTCAATTTCCGGCTAGTATTGTCATTTTTGCAACTGAGCTGGTGATACTCTTGGGACTTGGAGTCAAATAGCTAATGTATTGACTCATTGGTAATAAGATATTCTGTGATGCCAATTTAGTTACACAAGATGTACAAATTATCAATTGTGCTCAAGACTAAAAATTTTTCAAACCAAAACAATAATCCAATACGTTGAAAAGTAAATTCAAAAATGCCAAAATCATCAAAAGTGTGATGCCAAAACCATCTATGGATAGAGCTAAGAACGGGTGAGATATTCCTTGTTTTTCACGTAAAAAATAATTATGTAATATCATAACTCGTATAATACTGGAACATAGCACGAAATGCAACATACTGACATACTTTTGACGTTTCAGAATTGGCTTGGGATATGTGACGTTAAAACTCAATTCATGTATAAAACTGGGAAAAATGCAAACAACATTTATCAATGTTTTTCGAATTTCAAATGAATTTTCTGCCAAGAAAACTCAGGATGTTTTAACTTCATAAGCATCTAACTAAAAAGCATTCAAAAAATAGTTTTTTCAACTTGAGATTGTAGTTTTTGACAAAATGAAAGACAAAATCCGACACCTATACCAAACAGTTGTTTAAATAAAATTTTTAATAAATAAGGGTCATCACTTAAAAGTATAAACTATTTTCAAGAGAAAAACTGTTATAGAAGCGAAACCTAATAGTAGCATTAAACCATTTATCGAAGTGCTCATGGTCATCCGTGTAATTTCTGACTACATCGTATAATAGTGCGACAGCATCCGACCGGCAGCCTCAGTTAATGTAGCTGTTTTGGATAAATCTCTTTTGCATATTTTACAATCTCGGAGTTATCAACAAACGTACACCATGTAGATGCCTGTAGTTGTTATCAAAAATAGAACAATACAGCGCACTAGGATGTCAAATCGCACATAAATGTGGGAGTGACAATCGTTGCTACAGAAAGGTAAGCATTCCTATCCCGTAAATGGCATCCGTCAAATTGTCAGTTAGAAAAATCGAATGAGGACCTTGCTGTCTACATGATCTACCGCTCAAACTATTTTTATCATCCCTAGCTAGCGAACATTTTGATGGTAGTAACACTGAATTTGCTTTCATAGCGCGTTTTTATATATTACTAGAGGATCATGATACATGTAGATATGGGGATGTGTGGGTACCATTAAATCAGGATAAATCCCTAGTCCTACTAAGTCAGTCTATCTTGATTCTCTCTTGGTCCTATGTTTTGTGTGTTAATTGGTATGTCATTGATGTTCTATGTTTTATGTCTGTCGGGTGACGTTGGTTAATTGGTATGTCATTGATGTTCTATGTTTTGTGTCTGTCGGGTGACGTTGGTTAATTGGTATGTCATTGATGTTCTGTTTTGTGTCTGTCGGGTAACATTGGTTAATTGGTATGTCATTGATGTTCTATGTTTTATGTCTGTCGGGTGACGTTGGTTAATTGGTTTGTCATTGATGTTCTATGTTTTGTGTCTGTCAAGTGACGTTGGTTAATTGGTATGTCATTGATGTTCTATGTTTTATGTCTGTCGGGTGACGTTGGTTAATTGGTTTGTCATTGATGTTCTATGTTTTGTGTCTGTCGGGTGACGTTGATTAATTGGAATGTCATTGATGTTCTGTTTTGTGTCTGTCGGGTGACGTTGATTAATTGGAATGTCATTGATGTTTTGTGTTGTGTCTGTCGGGTGACGTTGGTTAATTGGTTTGTCATTGATGTTCTATGTTTTGTGTCTGTCAAGTGACGTTGGTTAATTGGTATGTCATTGATGTTCTATGTTTTATGTCTGTCGGGTGACGTTGGTTAATTGGTTTGTCATTGATGTTCTATGTTTTGTGTCTGTCGGGTGACGTTGATTAATTGGAATGTCATTGATGTTCTGTTTTGTGTCTGTCGGGTGACGTTGATTAATTGGAATGTCATTGATGTTTTGTGTTGTGTCTGTCGGATGACGTTGGTTAATTGGTATGTCATTGATGTTCTTTACTGTTATCTGTTATGTTGTATACTTTCAGCAATATTCGTTTAAGGAGCAGGAACTGCTTACCCTTCAGGAGCACCTGGGTTCACTCCTGGTTTTTATATGTGTTCGTGTTTTCTGTGTTTATTTGTTGTGCTTGCGGTTGTTCATTTGTCTTCCCGGGTTTGTCTGTCCAATTGATTACGTTTCTTTGATTGCTCCTTAGGTATATTTGTCCTTTTTATATAATTTCATAAAATTTATTTCACAAACACTTATTGGTGAAGAAGGGATAAAATGTTTCTTTTGTTAAAATTTTAGAAAATAATTTGTACAGCATACTATAAATTTACTATATCTAATATTAGTATCTTTGGATTGTTATTTTGAAACTCCTGGGATGATGCCTCTGCTGGTGGACCCTAGGTCCCCGAGGGTATTCGCCAACCCAGTCGTCAGACTTGTCTGACATGATTATTCATTGATTTGTTACGGAAATTACCATTATTTAGCAAAATTCAAAAATAATAGAAATACTAAGGGTTCATTCCTTGTATTGCACATGGTAGATCTCCTTAGCTGAAATTTGGCTTCCTATTTCGGTATTTTTGGTTGAGTACTTCTTGTTTAATATAAGTTTGGTTTTTGGTCTTCCAAATGTTTCGGTTTTAATGCTGCTGATGAGAGGTAACTCCTTGAAATGCGTCGTATACAGCATACTATAAATTTACTATATCTAATATTAGTATCTTTGAATTGTTATTTTGAAACTCCTGGGATGATGCCTCTGCTGGTGGACCCTAGGTCCCCGAGGGTATTCGCCAACCCAGTCGTCAGACTTGTCTGACATGATTATTCATTGATTTGTTACGGAAATTACCAGTATTTAGCAAAATTCAAAAATAATAGAAATACTAAGGGTTCATTCCTTGTATTGCACATGGTAGATCTCCTTAGCTGAAATTTGGCTTCCTATTTCGGTATTTTTGGTTGAGTACTTCTTGTTTAATATAAGTTTGGTTTTTGGTCTTCCAAATGTTTCGGTTTTAATGCTGCTGATGAGAGGTAACTCCTTGAAATACGTCGTATACAGCATACTATAAATTTACTATATCTAATATTAGTATCTTTGGATTGTTATTTTGTTTTTAATCATATATTTTAAAACCAAAAGACTTGCTGTGACAGTAAATTTACCTAAATAAACCAGACTTACTTTGAGAACTCATGTTTATGTAACCATTTTCCAGTTCTATGTATTTATTGTATGATATAACAGTAAGTTCTCATTAAAATGCAATATAAATGATACAGGAAGTGAACCCAGACTTTTGTAAGATATCTATTACACTGGGGTCTATTAAATTCAATTGTTTTCTACAATGAGATTTACTAAATAACAGTGTGTCAATCGCATGATTTGTGTTTCATATATTCAAAGTAGACGTAACCTGTATGTGTTTTAAAGTTTAGTAGAACAAACAATTTTTATCGCATGAAAAGTTGAGTTAGGCATGTATTGAAAGCGTGACGAAAAAAAAATCTGAAATAACAAACTGTCCATAATTATTACATGATTTGATAATTATAGATTAATGCATGGCTTTTTCATATTGCCCTTGTTATCAGACCGAGACCTTGATATCGAACCCGAGGGCTTTAGCCCGAGGGACGATATCAGTCGAGGGCTTATAACAAGAGCAATTTGAAAAAAGCCATGTATTAATCTATTTATCACATATTTTGCCACTAACAAGAAATAATTTTATTGCTGAATTAGATTTTCCTGTCATTTGACCAGCGTCTTGCTGTTCCTATATGATCCGACGATTATACACAGTTGGGCGGAAGTGACGTCGGTGATGCTCACGCGACGGCAGATAAGATGTTATTGCCCTGGTATAATGTTATTGCCGCGGGGGCAGATAACATGCTGCGAATTGAGCTTTTATTACACATGCAAAATCAGCGTTATTTCAATAAAATATGTGATAAAATTGAATATTTTCATACTATTTTCATACTTCATATATAAATCATATTTTTACTGAATTTGACTGTTGTCTGAACAAGGCTAATGGGAAATTTTATCATACATGCCATATTGAAAAAAAAAAGAATTAAACATTTTAAATTTAGCTTTGGATGAGGAAAAAACTAACTTAACAACCACATATATAAATATTCATTCAGTCGTTTTCGGGGTTTATTGCCACTTGGTCTACTCCCACTTGGTCCACTCCCATTTGATATATGATTGTACCATTCACATTAGGTCTATCCCCGTTTCATCTACTGTGGAATATGAACAATTTCCCATTTAGACTACTTGTTTTAATTTAGTGTGTTTACTAGGGAACAAGAGGCATTTCCCAATTCGTCTATTCAATTAAAACAAGAGGCATTTCCCGTTCCTTCTACTTGTTTAAATTTAGTGTGTTTACAGGTAAATTTACTTCAGATAAAAATCAATTCAGTTTTACAACAACAAAAAAAAATCGCTTTTCTTGTGGCTTAATAAATGAAAAAAAACTTGCACCATAACCCTTTATTACGTACTTTTGCCAGTTTGTATAAATTGGTGATAAATTTCATATTATTAATTATTGTCACAATTTCATATATTGGAATTATAATCCATGTGAAATGTTACTACATGTTTCAAATAAAAAATTTTTTAAAGTGAAGACGAGAATTACGTGCTATAATCAATACAGAGTTATCGAAGTACTATAAATGCCTGGCATGAACGGGACCAGTACAATATAATTGGCTAACCAGTCAATAAGTCTAAACAGAGTTACCTAACTTAATTATGATCGATATGAGAAGATTTTTAAAATTTACCCCCACTTTTTCTATTTTTAGTTAAAGCAGCCATATCCGTTGGAAGTCGGGGATGGCAGGAGGCCACCCAAGGACCATTCCATCAAATTTTGGACCAAAATGACCCAGAGGTTTCAGAGAAGATCTTAAAAGGAACGATTATGCCGTCTTTAAAAGGCAAAAACTCCTATAAGAGGTCAATGATTTTGGTCAAGTTGACATATTCTTTAAAAGGCAAAAACTCCTATAAGAGGTCAATGATTTTGGTCAAGTTGACATATGGAGAAACCATATGATTTGTGGAAGGGGGGGGGGCGAAAAAAAGAAATAGGATCAAAATTTCATTCTAGTCCCCATAAAAATCAAATGGTTGCTCCCTTATTTGTAGATTTCACTTTGTTGAACATTTTTGCTGCTTACAGTTTATCTTTAATAATATTCAAGATAATAACCTAAAATTTTAAACCTTATTAATAATTCAGGGGCAATAACCCAACAAAGGGTCGACAATTCGTCTGAAAATTTCATGGCAGGTAAATCTTGTCCTGATGAACATTTTAACTCCATGTCAGTTTTAATCTAAATGCTTTAGTTTTAGAGATATAAGACAAAAACTTGCAGTTTACCCCTATGTTCTATGTTTAGCCATGTCGGCCATGTTGCCATATTTTTTTAAACTAAATACCCTAATGATGCTTGTGGCCAATTTTGGTTCCACTTGGCCCAGTAGTTTCAGAGGAGAAGATTTTTGTAATAAGTTAACGCACGACGACGACGGACGACGGACGCCAAGTGATTAGAATAGCTCACTTGATCAGGTGAGCTAAAAATGCCAAAATGACCAAAATGGGTCATTTGCAATCAATTGAACTACCAGAAACATTTTAAGAAAACATATTCAGACGTATATAATGTATAAACGACATTTTGTAATACAATTTTGATTTTAAATATTATTATGTTAATATTATTTATATTAAATGTCAGTCTTCCAAAATTTTAGAAACTTCATTTCTGTCACATGGTCGGCAAAAAAAATCCGACATTACACAGTTGGGTAGGACCAGGAAAACGACTGGAATATGTTTTAGTTGTTATAAAGCATCCTGTATCCATCACTAGACCTTGATCAAAAGCTTTTGATAGCTTTTAGGTCTCTTTTCTTTTAAGATGACCGATTTTTTCCTTAAGCGCGGTCAAAAATTGCAAGACCGTTCTTGTGAAACTGGTTTTCTACCAGGTACCTCATTCCAAAGTTAAATAGACCTGCAAAGTGCCTCATTACTACTTCGTGTACTGTTTGGTATATCTAAAAATAAAACACAAGATAAAGAAATAAAAGTTACTGTAGAATTGTTTTGTATCTTTCACCGTCTCCAATGGGGCCATAATACGTTCATTGATGCTTACCCCATGTTCTTACATTCTTATATGTATAAGATATTGCATTTTGGCTCGCCTTTACGCAATGAAAATGAAAGAGAAAAATCCTGTTGTTATTGATTCCAGTGGGTAAAAGGCAAACAAGGTCACTTACTAAGAAAATAAATCTTTTTTCAGGATGATATCTATCAAAAGATGACACTGATTTCGTTCTGCGAATTCGCATGTGTTTTATAGCGTAATTTTTAAAATTGTAAACTCGTCTTTGTCATATTAATCCGTTAAATGCATTTTTGAAAGAAAAGGGTATTGCTCCTGGCTGGGAATCATGACTGTCCAGTTTTTTTTTCTTTTTTGTAGGTGTTCTTGTATTAAAAAGAAATTAATAATTGTCTTTCTTTATAGATAGATTTAATTTTATTGGGTGAATATGCAACACAGATTTTTTTTATTATTAATTTTGTGATTTATCTTTTAATTATTTTATTTTCTGTCCTAACATCATATTGTAGATTTAATGTAATTTTGACACAAGGAAGACATCAATGTATCAGAAATAACATCTAATAATAGATGCTTGTACATAAAATTAAAAAAATCCTTTTGTGTTGCAATTGTATCGTTTTATATAAATATGATTCAAATTACACTGACGTGATGTTGGGAGGACTTATTACGGCAGGTAAGAAGTATTTTTTTTTAATTATTTTTATTTAATGAAACCGAATGCATTTTATTACACCATACAATAAAATCAGTTCTCGTGAACGGTTCAGAAATATTAGAATATATCTCTGTCAATGCAGCATATCGACAAACAAAAGTTGATCAAGAGTGACTGTAAAACTCGGGTCACAAAAATACCCAAATCACGATTTTCAAGTAACCTCTCCATTAAGTATGCATAAACTTAATAGGAACAATTTCCCCATTTCAGTCTCTGAAAACCAAATAATTTATATTGAATACCACGTAGGGCATTCGAGATGTCAGTTACTTTGTATAACAGTTCACTGTTTTATTTATTTTTGATGGCTTATTTACCTTACTGGAATTGACTGCGACTTGCCTTACAGAGTATTTTTTCTGTAGTTTTACAATTTTACCGGATTTTATTAATCCCCACTTATGAAAAATTAAAAATGCACATCTTAAATATCTTAGGGGAAAAGGGAACTTTTATAGAATTTTCCTAGCATGACTATTTTAATTTATTTTTCTCCTGAAATCATTTATGCAAGATATAATTCCAGTTATAAAGATACACTCTAACTAGGTTATATAAGCGAATATCTACTTTACTTTATCTATTCAGTTGAGGTCAAAAAGAATTATTGTATAACAACTCGCGGAGTTATCTACAGCTGTAGTTCGGTCACAATGTAATAATTTCCGAGTCCTCGAAACGTTTACAAGAAAGATAAGATCATGGAGAAAATAAAATCCCATATTGCTAAATTCATTATTTATTAATCAGTCTTGTAAATCATAAATGTTTCTAGAAATGCAATGGAATTAAAGGTCGGGATTAAATGTCATGCAATGATTTAACTGAATAAACCATAAAAAAAATTTAAATTCAACAGTTATTCTGTAATTATGAATGATCTTTTCACCATGTTTAAATGATTAAATGTAAAGAGGACAAATATACCTAAGGAGCAAATAAAAAAAACGCAATCCATTGGACAGACAAACCCGGGAAGACAAATTAACAACCACAAGCACAACAAATAAACACTGAAAAAAACTAAAAAAAAACAATGAACAACACGAACTCCTGAAAAAACCAGGATTGAACTCAGGTTCTCCGTAAGGGGAAGCCGTTCCTGCTCCGTATACGGCACCTGTCGTGAAGTTGAACAAAGTCAATTGGTAGTAGTCACAAATCGGTGGAGGTACATGAAATGTTACGACAGTGGGAACATGTCCCACATCATCTTAGATATTGGAACACTGTGACGGTCAATCGATTCGTGATAACTACCGTAAAATTTTCTGAGTGATGACATTATCTTATCCTGGTCCGATTTTACCTTTTTTGGGCATAAACACGATTCCATTCTTGGGACTTAAGGTTTTTCGGCAGAAAATTAATTCTTAATGCGAAAAAAAATTAGCAAATCTCATAAAAAAAGATCTGGCGTCCATTGGCTCCAACCAAATCTAAAAATAGAGGCTCAGAGGATTGAGCCTGTATCGCTCACCTGGCATGAAAGCCATTTTTATTGATGTACCTCAAAGAGAGAAGTCAGTTCTCCCTATCATTATGAATTTTGGTAAGCCTTGTAGGAACCATTTTTTTCTTTATCAAGGTCCTTCTACTTACAGGTCAGCATATTCTAAAATTTGGCGGTTCTTCAGAATATTTTTGCATGTATTTCCCATATGGGTTAACCTAAGTC
This sequence comes from Mytilisepta virgata, assembly GCA_028015205.1. NCBI lineage: Eukaryota > Metazoa > Mollusca > Bivalvia > Mytilida > Mytilidae > Mytilisepta > Mytilisepta virgata. The sequence continues at coordinate 9,272,758 of CM051514.1, forward strand.
ATCTGCTGAACGCTATTTTGAATAAGGGATCGGCACTAGATTAACAACAATTGGTGAGCACCTTAAAAGGAACATTCAGACAATGTTTGGCTTCAAGCAATTCTGCGGTTCTGTAGATTTTTGTTATATGTCAGAGACACTTTCTGTCAAGTTGACTCTTTTTGGCCAACCAGTTTAAGAGAATTTTTTAAATTAAATCAACCAATCAGAAACAAGAATTGCCCATGGCGGCCATGTTTGTCACCTGATCTGGACAAAATGAGGAAATTTGTAAAAAAAAACCTCCAACAGATGATTCCTGTCAAGTCTCCTTCCATTTGGCCAAGCGGTTTCAAAGAAGAAGATTATCAACCGTTGAAAGACAAGAATTGCCCATTACGGTCATATTTGTTGCCTGATCAGGACGAAATGAGGAAACTGTGTATAAAATCTCCCAATTAAATGCGTTCTGTCAAGTTTCGTTCCATTTGGCCAAGCGACTTCAGAGGAGAAGATTTTTTTTATATCAGCCAATCAAAAACAAGAACTGCTCATGGCGGCCATATTTGTATTCCGATTGAGACAAAATAAAGAAACTTTATAAAATACCTCCCATTTATGCTTCCTGTCAGGTTTCGTTCCATTTGGGCAAGCGATTTCAGAGAAGATTCTTTTATATTAGCCAATCAGAAACAAGAACTACCAATGGTGACCATATAGGTACTCCGATCTGGATGAAAAAAAAAGAAATTTTGTAAAGAACCTCCCATAGATGCTTCCTTTCAAGTTTCTTTCAATTTGGCCAAGCAGTTCCAGAGAATTCTTTTTTAATCAACCAATGAAAAACATGTATTGCCTATGGCGGCCATGTTTTTGCCCGATCAGGACGAAATGAGGAAAATTTGTAAAGAACCTCCCATAGATGCTTTCTGTCAAGTTTCGTTCCATTTGGACTAGCGATTTCAGAGGAGAAGATTTTTGAAAACTCAGCCAATCAGAAACAACAATTGCCCATGGCGGCCATGTTTGTTGTCCGATCTGGGACGAAATGAGCAGTCTTTATAAAGGATTTTTCCAATCAATCAATCAACCAATCAGAAACAAGAACTGCCCATGGCGGCCATATCTGTAGTCCGAACGGGACGAAATTAAAACTTTATAAAAGACTTCCCATATAGGCTTCCCGTCAAGTTCCGTTCCATTTGGCCGAACAGTTTCAGAGGAGAAGATTTTTGAAAACTCAGCCAATCAGAAACAACAATTGCCCATGACGGCCATGTTTGTTGTCTGATCTGGGACGAAATGAGCAGTCTTTATAAAGGACCTTACATAGATGCTTCCTCTAAATTTAATTCCATTTGGCCCAGTGGTTTCAAAGGAGAAGATTAAAATGTAAAAAAGAAACGGACGACGGACACCAAGTGATGACAAAAGCTCACAGGTAGTTTTACGTCAGAAGAATCCTAGACAACAAAGGTTTATCCCAAAATAGATAGTTACATTTTGAAAATTTTGAAAATAATTTTATAGCTTTTTCTGTAAATTATCCTGGCCAGTGTGTAAGAGTATTTTTCCCGAAATGTACGCATTTAAGATCTTCTTTCTGATTGTTGGATTTTTAAGATATAATTGGAAATTCATACAGTGACTTAGTTTGTGGTTTACTTATATCGCCATTGCCACCCGTAAAACATATACTTTCTTTTGTAGCGTTTACGAAAATAGCATAAATCATAACACAAGTGACATCTTATAGTGAAAGGAAATGTCTTGGGTAAATTCTAGTTATGATATTTCCGTTTATGAACTAATGACTTAAAATACAGTAGAAAATAGCCATTTTATATAAAAAGAAGTTAAACAGAACGGGACATTTATACAGGGCCAATACAGAAATTACAGGGCATTTATACTGGGCAAATATAGGATTTCCACTTCCGGTTTAAAATATACAGAAAACATAACACATACAAAATATAAGATGAACATAGATATACAAAACATCCTACATGGGAAAGTAGGCCCGAGCAGTCGTATTGGGCCTCGATCATCTGTACTGGCCCTCGGCATTGCCTCAAGCCAATACAGAAGATCTCGACTCATTACGACTGTCACAGACTTAATACAGGCTTTATATGAAAATACCCATTTAATAATACTACAGTATTCAATTTAGAACCTAGAATTTAACAGATCAGATTAAAACAGGGAAAGACTTCCATATGGCACCCCCAATTGTGTATATCTTAGACGGAATAAGCATATAGATGTACTTATGGGGGTGCCAAATGGAAATCTTGCCTAAAACAGAACCTCGTGATGAAGGTTAAAAATTGACTTAATTAAAATATGATTAATTAAAGGAGTGAAAAATCTTGAAGAACTCAGTTCATGCCTTCTACATTTGTATCCTAATTTTTGGTATTGATATAAACCGGTTTGGGAAAAAATAAACCTTATTCTATATATGCAAAGAAACATACTAATCGTGTGGATTTCATCCATGATTGAAAAATTAACTATTTTATACTTCGGTGTCAAGAATGCATTTACGACCACTTTTATGAATCAAAATAGAAAAATCGAACAAAATAATTATTATTTATATGTCAAATATGTCTCGAAATACAGGGATATAAAATTCGGATTGTTATTGTTAAACGCCAGTCAATCCCACGCGGCATGCGGATTAAATATTTCACGAATCAATGCGTGCTCAAAAACTCTATAAAACTAATAAAACAAATGATAATCTTAGCTTTATCTAAAAACAGCTGTTTCACTAGAAAATGGACAATGGATATCATTGATTATCTAACGTGTTATCATTTACAAAATCATCTCAGCAACTTTGTCATCAAATCAAAAAGGTAAGAATTTTAAGATATTTTATATCCATCGCATTGTCTATGATACAAAAAGTTGTATTTTTTTATATTATATAAGTCTCTTATAATAAAATTTATTTAAATATGGAACCGTTTTGTACTCTAACACTCAGTTTAGAGTATATACCAGACTTTACCGATAAATTTTGACATTACCCGATGATGCAGGAACATATTAAATTTCTAAACCTGTAAATACAATATGTATGTAAGATATCTTGCTGTGTTTTTCGTCCTTCCACGCTTGCTTTTGTCTTTGTGGCCCTTAGGATTTTCCTCACCTTGTCTATTTTCACCAAGATTTGTTTTCTTTGCATATTACGAAAGTACACAAAACAAAGTTTAAAAAATAATGCACAAAAAATATATATAGTATAACCAGCAAATTTATTGTCGTCATAGACACAATGATTTACATACATTTGCCAAAAATGCATTTTCGCCTAATTTTAAAAACTCTTAAACCCTGATTAATGAAGATATCAGTGGCCAGTTTCACAAAGCGGTCTTAGGACAAATACATGTATTAAGATTGTCTTACGACATATCGGAGGCCTAAGTCGGTTTCACAAAGTGGTTCTAACTTGGGGCATCTCTTTAAGTTGGTCATGAAGTTAGGACTACGCGGAAGGTGTCTAATACTGGTCTTAGGGTCATAACTGTGTTTTTATAGCTTGACGGAATATTTTAAATGATTTAACAACAATGAACATTCGATGTACTTATAACAAGTATGCTCGGTTTTATCCTTTAACCTTTTTTATAACGGATATAGTGACAAATTGAACTCAAGTCACTTGTAGAAAAAATTAAATTATTATTTCATTCTTTTTTTCCCTTCATTTTGTATTTGAATTTTAGTATGTATATTTGTGTCTAATTAATAAGTTCGTTATGATGACACTTAATTTTTTTCTTTTAAAAATCAATTTTCAGATTATCTCATTATCTAATTAGGGAATATTCATCAATATATTTAGCAATATTTGGAAAACACATACTACATTTATATTAGTTTTTTTCTCTCTCATAAATTCATGTTAATATTTAACTTGCAACATGTTTAGGACATCTTAGCTAAGATCAGCATAAGACAGCTTCGAGACCAGGTATAAGATATGTCCTAAGATAGTCAGATGTGTCCTACGGTATATCTGATGACAGTTCGTGAAACCGTCCCTTGCTTACTAAAACATAATTATCCTACGGTTCAGAAATGGTTTTGACCTAAATCCGGATTAGTCTGGAGTTAAGGTACATAGCAAGCTTTATTATAAGTAGAGACATCAAAACAAATTTTAAGACTATACTCTACACACCCAATTATCTTTCTAATCAATAACAATTAGATATTGTTTACGTTTTACAAATTCTAAATTTGGGGAATATCATTCGATGAAATGGTTCCTATAGTAGGTATATTATCCCATTTAGATTTACATGATATGGTGGAAAAATTTGTTCTGAACAACTATTGGCTACGAAAGAGATTTAAAATTAGTTTAGAGCGGATTTTGTAACTAATTAACCAGAATGAGAAACCAGAGTGAGTTATCTTTTCCTAACCAATGTAGGTAAGGGAGATAATAAATTTGTCTCCCTTTTAGCCTCAGGACAAAAGGGAGAGAATTTAATTATCTACCTTTCCTACATTGGTTAGGAAAAGATAACTCACTCTGGTTCCTCATTGAACAGAAACACCAAAAAGGAAGTAACATAACATCCAATCAAATTCTTGGAATTTTGAAATAAATCTGAATATTTAACTATATCAAATGTTATGCAAGAGAGAGAGATAAGCAGCATGTCTAACACATATTGTGTATTTAAATTTTATAATGTTTGAATACGATTCTTCCACATTTTACAAAAAAAAATTAAATAAATAAATATTTTGCAGTGGTTATTCGCTTTTAATTTAAAAATGCTCGAATTGAGGTCTTTTCAAAGTAACCTGTCCTAACTTTGTTTAAGCAAAGATGTAAACATGTCAGTAACTTTTTTATATCCACATAAATGAATGTTTTTTTCATACATTCATAATTTTCATCAGATTTTCTTAATCAGACATATATTAACATTTGGACATCATAATTAAAAATCATTCTAAAATAGATTTATAATCATTAGCAATGATATAAACAGTCTGAAGATGGTCTTAAGATTGATTTAAACAAATTTTATGTGCCTTCGTTGACAATGCAAATTCTAATTTTATATTATATTAGGCAAGAAAAGAAACAAGTACATTTTACATATACCTTGAAGTTCAAGAAACCGAAAGATTTCAAAACTGGTTCTATTATTCTAAATTAAATGTTTGCTGCACTTTAATGCGAAAAAACCTTCCTTTTGGGAAAAAAATCTTAAAATCGAGGTCATAAAATTTTGAGATCTTAAAAAGCACAATTTTTCAACAAAAAATTCACTTGAATAAAGTGTTAATTTTTTTTTTAACAAAATCTAACATTTGATTTTTATAATTTAAAAATCATGATTTACAAATTGTTCTGATTTTTGTGAATTTTATTTTTACCCCTTTTTCGAATATCTTCATAATGTACGTTTTTTTTTTAAATTACCATATTTAATAAATGATGAAATTTTACTTTGAAAATGAACCGACCATCGATATCCATTGACAAGTACTTTCAAAAATGTGTATTGTTGTTTTTGTTAACTAGTATATTAATTATAGATGTTACTTTTGTTTTATGACAGGATATGAATAAGTATGAAAAAATTTGCAAATAAACTGTAAAGATCAGATTATATCTGATTATTGACAAACAATTGAAAATCGAAATATACATTGGCGAACGATTAATATGTGGCTCGTCAGCAGATGTTACACACTTCCTGTGCGGATGTATCTGACCTTCAGTGTTATAAAGATTTATCATCCTTATAAGTACACATATTTACTTTTTATTCATAGTGTCAGGAAATATAAGAAAGGGGGAGGGGGTACCAATAAAACTAGTTTAAACCTGTCACTCCACGTTGGACTATCATGACTATGTTTATTTGTTTTGTATCTCTTTAATGTCAGGCGGATAAAGTGAAGAATATAAACGCGATACTGGTATTACCATTATTGTTTACAATACTAGAACAAATTTTATTATAAAAGTATAAAATACTGGAATAACTAGTATTGTAAATGTGTAAATTTTACATGTTTTACAATACTGGAATTTCCTAGTATCATAAAATTTGAAATACTGGAATTACTATAGCTAGTATTGTTAATTTTATTATACTGGAATTTCTAGACATACTACTACATTTAAAATACTGTAATTACCAGTATTCACTTCCACAATACCAAACTTCACAGTATTTAAAAGTTTAAAATACTGGAATTAGCAGTATATTTTACACCCAATAATACTCGAATTAGCAGTATTTTACAACCAACAATACTCCAGTACTGTTAATTTTATAATACCGCGTATAATAGTATTACAATGGTAACAATTCCAGAAATCCAGTATTTTTATTCCATAATACTAGAAACTACTAGAATGTTTTGACAATAATACTGGAATTACCAGTATTATGCCCACAATACTGGTACAAAATTTTTTCTAGTATTGTATACAATACTAGTGATACCAGTATCGCGTTTCAAAGAAAAAAAATGAAGTGTAATTATAAATAATCTATTACATGTAATTAGACACCAATATACATATGAAAATTAAAAAACAAAATGAAGAGAGAAAAAGAATGAAATAATAACTACATTTTTTCTTCAATTGAGTTGAGTTCAATCTGTCACTGTATCGGTTATAAAAAAGGTTAACCGATAAAATCGTGCATACATCGAATGTTCATTGTTGTTAAATCATTTTAAATATTCCGTGAATCTGTTATGATCTTGAGACCATCATAAGACACATTTCGTGTAGTCCTAACTTTATGACCAACTTTGAGAGATGTCCTAAGTTAGGACCACTTTGTGAAACCGAATTAGGGCTAAGATATGTTGTAAGACGATCCTAAGACATATCTTAGTCCTAAGACAGCTTTGTGAAACTGGCCCCATATGTTTAATATGCCAAAACAACCATAAGCAGCAAAGGATAGTGCCGCATATGCATGAGAGAGATGCTCTTCGTCTTGAAGAAAATTAACAAACTTACGACCGTGCTTTATTGAGTACAAGAATGGCTAGTTTCACGTCAGTACAATGGAATGGTGGTGGTAACTTTTTTTAAAGCGAATAATGTGAAGTCATCTGAATATAAAATGCATTTGAAAGACAAATACTTCTTACAATAATTCAACGCAAATCCCCTGTGGAGCGGAGCTTAGAAATTTAAACTAAAATGCCTGCAAACCATAAGTTTATTTGATATATAAAAAACCATTATTTTCACTATCAATGTCACTTTGTTTTACGTTTTAGTAGAATGGATGAATTTATAAACTTCGTTTGATAAAAGCTTTTGATGTAGTGCTCACCCAAGAGACGAGGACATGTTGAAATTGCGAGGTCGAATATGAGTTATAATGCTAAAACACAAAAACATTGATTATTTGAACAGACTGAAAGTGTTAATTTTTTTTCTTTATTGCCCTTGGGATATGAAATAACATTCTACAATACTATACATCTAAATATTTTGTAATCATGCAAATTGTAATTGTAACCTCTGACCTTATTTCCCTCTGAAATCAATTTCACTGTAAAAAATGTAATATTACCCTCTAATTTACGATAAAGCAAAAATGATAGTTTTATATCAAGGTGAGGTGTGATATTAAAACATTTTCTATGAATTATCAAAACTGAAATGAATATACTAAAAGTCTTAGATAAAATTTGCATTGTAAAAAATATAATTATGTCGTGTTTCTATGTTTATAATATGTTTCGAAAATACTGTAGTAACGCGTGAAGAAGCAGATCCGGGGGATGATTCCTGACCCCTGACCAAAACTGAATATCTGAGTTTGGAGAATGTCACGTTTCCTGCACGATAAAGGCCCTGTCCGTAGTTTTCGAAAAAGAGTAGGATAATAGCTTCTAAAGTGCTTAATTACCCATTCCTATCTAACGTTACCTTTTTCTAGTGGCGGTCAAAAGTTTCTGTACTTTACATCACCCACAGTATCCCACTGCGTTTTATTGAGATTAATTATTGAACTGGTTCCCTCCCTGATTGCAAACAGTATTTGCCAATAGAGCTTAATTAAAACACAAGCACCATCAATAGAACCGCTAAAGTGCGTTATCCGGGTTTATTACATTTTAACCGGTGATTTACCGTAGTATCCGAGTGAAAAGAACATCCGGTATATCACTCTAGGAAGTGACGTCACAATTACCGCGGAGAGATATCAAAAGATATCAAAAGACGGTCCTTTTTATTTCAATTTATTTCGGCTAAAATGATAGATTCTGTACAATGTAATAAAAAGTATAACTAATCGCTGAATTAAAATACCAGATATAAACAACTTGTGACCGTGAAATCAACAATTAGTTATACTATAATTATGTTTTTAAAACCTGTTTCTATTTTTTGCTTTGAATCGTTGAAAATGTAATAATTTCTCCATAATAATACTTTTACTTGTAATTGATTTTTTAGTCATCTAATATGGTATATATTTTGAGGATAATCCGTCGTCGACTATCTACTCCATTATTTGTATTATTGATTGTCATTTGCATGTGGTACTCAGTCTTCGTGTTAGAAAATTTTGTAAGAAACAATGACGTGGATAAAAACGACATCTACGATATGAAAGTACGAGAAGCCATGAGAGCAAATTCACTTAATCAAACACTTGAACAAGAAAAACCATTACAACCACCTGATCCACAGTTACAACCGGAAGTAGTTCCAGCAGCTCCACCTATTGTTGAGAACCAAAAGCACATAGATAATGAATTTCAGAACGAAGAACTGGCTGCTAAAGTCAAAGAAATGCACCAAGAGGTTCAACTTGAAAAATTAAAACAAGTACCAGATGATCATGAAAATTTGCAAATCAACCCACCAATGAAAGAGTTGCCCAAGATAGATGTTATGCTGAAAGAAGGATTAGGTAAATATATCCTCGTACAATTCAGTGTACAATTTCCTTAATATTGTGTAACGCAGGTAGTCTTTTTTAAATCTTCATCTAAGAAAACTATAGATACTGTATTTAAATACCCGTAGGATTTTGGCTCGTAAGAAAAACAAAATACATCTTACAATACGACTGATTTAATATGTTTAAGCGTGGACTTCCGATGTTTATACAATCCAGAAAGCGTGTCTCAAAGATAGGCCAAGTCCCGCCCACTAGTACATTGTATCAATTTTGAATACTTATTGGAAGATACGTCACATTGGCCATTTGAAATTGTATACAAGTTCATCGCCAATATTACACGTTTAGAAATTCACACGCACAGGTTCTTACCTTAGTAAATAACTTGATAAAGAACTGCATAGACTATTTCGAATAAAAGGCATTCTACCCATGGTATATACATGATATATTTCTAGAATTCTGAATGAAAATATACTATTTTTTCATTTCAGCTTTGTTTAATTTGATCTCCAACTTTTGAATTATTGTTTTGGTTTTGAACACAACTGACGAATAGTAAACCGACGAAATGTGCACATCTGGTATCAAAGAATTTATTTGGTTTGGGGACAGGTCTTCGGTTTCTACTTTTGTGTACGAGAAAAAAAATATAACACATTGAAATGTCGATCAAGTCCTAACCATCAATAATTACGAATTCCAATATACAGCAGCTTACATGTTTATTGTAGTGAAAATAAAAATAAAAACACAGTTCTTCATTACATCTTTTATTTATGGGCCCTTTAATACAATAAGTTACAAGGAAACTTTTTAGTTTGACCACAAGTTTTAAATAATGAAATGTGATCTAATGCATGTTGCTTTGAAATGGTTTTCAGAAAGATATCTGATGAAATATTGATGAAATATGTTTATTCATTATAATATATTTTAAGGCTTAAGTTTGAATTTTAAGTGAAATGTTTATACTGTAAAAATTTTTTTCAATATTAGCAATGAAATAATTCACTTTTGACAAAATATGAAATTCTAATCAACCTAGCTTATCGGTGGTATTTTTAAAAGTTTTGTGTCAAATATGTATTTTGATCCTTGCATGTTCCTCTGTGTGTCAATTTCACAGGCCCTTGTTTCTTTTATCTTTGCATATACAGTATTTTTTGTCTGAGACAAGAGCGTGTGCGATAACTGCTCAGAACAGTGTTGTAAAGCACGCTTTCCGGATTGTATAAATATCGAAAGTCCACGCTTAAAACAGTCGTACTGTAATACAATAAATTAATCAAAATATCGTGTGCTGTTTTTTGTCCATTTCCAAAATCAACGCAATTTGGAACATTAAACCTTAAACAATTTATTACAAATGGTTCCATACATTTTCCGAATTTGGGATTCACATTTTTTGAAAATTAAATTTGCTCAAAATTATAGTAGTTACCATTAAACTTAAAAGCTTGTACATTTGTATTTTTCAAGATTAAAGATCTTGAAATTTCAGAAAATCTATAAAAAATGAAATCTAGCCGTATCCTATTGTTGATGCCAAGTGCTTTTCCAGATATTATATGTTTCGAGTCTGTCTAGAAACATACGAAAGTTGAAATTACATTTGTACAATGCTTGAGATCCAGCTGTACCTATTGAAGGCTGTTCCATTGTCGATTTCAATTATAAGTTGGGACTGAAAAGCCTACAAAAACAAAATAAAATAAAATTAAGCTAGAGACTCAGAGGGCTGAGCTTGTATCACTCATCTGGTATGAAAATATATAACTGCAAGGAACACTTTTCGCTCTGTTTCAATTTGGCTCTAGTTATTTCAGAGATTTTTTTTAATTCATCCTATCAAAACTTAATTGTCTGTGGCCACCATGTTTGTTGTCCAATTTAGAGGAAATAAGGAATATGCAAAGGACCTTCCTGGGCGGCTTTTTCTGAAGTTTCGGTTCATTTGGCCCAGTGGTTTCAGAGGAAAAGACTTTTTCGTAAATCAGCCAATCAGAAAACAAGAATTATCTGTGGCAGACATGTTTGTTATTCACCTGGAACAAAATGGGGGATAAAGAACCTTCCGTAGACACTTTTTGTCAAGTCTGGCTCTATTTGGCCCATCAGTTTCAGAGAAAATTAAAAAAAAAAAAAAAATGGCGGCAATGTTTGTCACCTGAACTGGACAAAATCAGGAAACTTTGTAAAAAACCTCCCACAGATGTTTCCTGTCAAGTTTCGTTCCATTTATCCAGCTGTTTCAAAGAAGAAGATTTCTTTATATCAGCCAATTAGAAACAAGAATTGCCCATGGCGACCATGTTTGTTGCCCGATCTGGAAAAAATGAGGAAATTTTGTAAACAACAACACACAAATGCTTCCTGTCAACTTTCGTTCCATTTGGCCAAGCGGTTTCAGAGGATAGGGTTTTTAAATATCAGCCAATAAGAAACAAGAATTGCCGTATAGGAACAAAATGAGCACATTTTATAGAGGACCTTTCAAAGATGCTTTCTGCCCAGTTTGGTTTCATTTGATTCAACGGTTTAAGAGGAGAAGATTTTGTTTTAAATCAGCCAATCGGAACAAGAATTGCGCATGAAGGCCATGTTTGTTGCTCGATCATGACGAAATGGGGAAACTTCATAAAGGACCTTACATAGATGCTTCCTGTCAAGTTTGGTTCAATTTGTCTCAGTGGTTTCTGAGGAGAAGATTAAAAAGTTAAAAGTTAACGGACGGACGAAGGACGGACGCCAAGTGATGAAAAAAGTTTACATGGCCTTTGGCGTAAAATGTTGGAATTAAAACAATAAATTAAGGTCTGGGAGCCTTCATGAAAAGACCAAAGTTATAATTATGATTTTTTTCCATTGAAGTTCCATTAAAAGTTAGCACGGACCTTTAACAAGTAAACTGAAAATATTTTGTTTTCATTATTTTTCGATAGACGTTGAACGTCAAAAATAAACTTTTAACCGCTAATGCTGACATGAGTGTACGTGATGCAAATCCACGCTACTTTACGTAATAACTTTATTGAAGAACAAAACAAATACCCAAATGGGTTATTAATGCAAACAACACAACACAAATATAACTTACAATACATTTAAAGTCGTCAAAGATGTCAACTTTAATTTCAAAATTTCGAAAATGTTGCACTCAATGTGTAATTCCTAGACTGTCAAGTATATGTTAGACATTTTAAACAAAACATAAATCACAAAATTAAAAAGTATAGTTCTTGGATTAATGTCACAAGTTCGAACATTGCGAGTTTTGTCGGATGTGATTACAGCTCGATAAGCCGATTAGTATGAATATTGTGATAGGATTAGAGAAAAAGTAGATTTAAAAAAAATACATTTTATCATTTTCAACAAAGTTCACATATATCAGAAATCACAAATTAAGACTGAAAAATTTCTCTTTATACATGTTATATATAATATTTGTTCATGAATTTGTTAGACGCTTTCATAAAAAGAAATATGGAACAAGTCAAGACCCACAAAACGACTCGCTGAAAATATGAAACGAGCTTATTCTCTGCATTTTTATTTATACAGCGTAAAACATTTTACTTAGTACTAAATAAAGGAAAATTGCATATACGATACTGAAAGAACATTGTCATCTGTAGTTTCTACCGTGATGATATCGATATCATCACCCCTTTATCATACCCCTTAAAATGATATTGGTCACGTGACCAGAAAAAAATTCTTCACCACTGTTGAAATATATGATAAAGCGTATAAAACATGTCAAGATCCGTATCACATGCCGTATAATTCCCTCGATCAATATCATCCCTCGGGCTAGAGGCCCTCGAGCTTATATTGAAATCTCGGGGTGATACGGCATGTGATACGGATTTTGCCATGTATTATTCTCAATTTACTTTACAGTAAACTCCATGTTTTTATAGGGGAGAATGGGAAACCAGTTAATATCAGTAGAGATTCCCTGACAGAAGAAGAAAAGGAAGAATACGACAAAGGATGGAAAAATAATGCTTTTAACGAATATCTGAGCAACCGTATATCTCTGGATAGAACTCTGCAAGATCCAAGAGATGAAAAGTAATTATTGACATTTGTTTAAGGGGGAACCCAACACTTTGACTAAAATATATTTGGCTCGTTTAATTTTCATAAAATTTTGACGAAATATTTACTTTGACCTGTTGAAAAAAATATAAAAATTTTGAGAAAATTGAAACACACAATTTCGGGGAATAATTTCATTGGATATATAACAGTTTGACAAATACTAATTTTGATCGTTGAGAAGCTTAATTTCTCTTTACTAATAACATGTGATTAAAACGTTCATCTGATTTTTAAAGAGTTAACTCCCTTAGGTGTTCTGTACCACCTTAAATATTTCATGAAGATGAATATATCAGACAATCCAAATAAAGCACATGTGTATACATCTCACCCTAGCACAGTTCATTCTCTTTGTTAAAATAAAAATTAATTTAAACCGTCTCAAATTTTTCTCAAAATGTTTATATGAATTAAACTACTGGACGCTTTGCAAAAATTATCTTGGAATCGCATATCGTACATAGATACTGAAATTAAACTTTATGCAACACATTCAGGAAAAATAAACATTCAGATACATACAAATCATGTTAAATACACGCGCATGTCTCTAATGAGATTTGTTAAGTAAAGTCAAGAAATACCAAAAGAATATTCGAAGGAGGGGAAAATCGACAACTGACAAACTCCGGAGAACAACGAAGACAAGACCAAAACAACACATCCACTACATTTAAAAACTAAAAACATATGAACAACACGGACCCCACCAAAAAACCGTGGGTAGACTCAGGTGCTTCGGAAGAGTATGCAGTCTTTGCTTCCTGCAGGACACTCATGTCAAATCCGGTAGGAGGAAACGTTTTTTTTTCATATCTGTCAACCAAGTAGTTCTTTGGATTTTTGGATGGCAAAAATAGGTGCGAGCGAGCGAAATTTTAATTTTAATTTCTTTTTTCTTGAAGACTAATTTTTTTCGAGCGAAGATCAAATTAACGTGCAGCACACATTAAAATATTGCCAAAAAAAAAAAAAAAAAAAAAAAAAAAAAAAAAAAAAAAAACGTACAGCACACATTTTTTTAGCTAAAATATTGCAAACAATTGGAAAAAATCCCAATTTTTACAAAATTTTAGGAGCGGACGAACAATTTTTATTTTTAATTTCTTAAAAATGAAAAATTAGGGTGGAAATGAAAAGTTTTTCTCCTTAAAATCTACTTAGTCGAAATCCAAAGAACTAAAGATCGATTTGGTGTGGCCTTATTTCTATTTTCTTTAAAATTGTTATGAATTACCCTATATATTGTTATACATGTATATGAGAACGAACGGATATGAAGTAAATCATCCCATCTCCAGTAAATCATCCCATATCCAAATTAAACGTACCAAAAATGTATATGTTATTGTTTTAGGTGTAAGGTGATAAAATATGATGATGATTTACCTGAAGCCAGTGTAATAGTCACATTTCACAACGAGGCTTGGAGTGTTTTACTGCGATCTGTCCATAGCATTGTCAACAGAACCCCAGAGAAACTTCTCAAGGAAGTAATTCTTGTGGATGATTTCTCTCACATGGGTAAGAAAAAATTGATTTAAAAAAATTAAATCCGTGTTTTATTATTTATTTTTAAAAATAAAGAGATTATAATTTTTTAATCACAATGAGGATTTAAAAAAAATTTATATGGTAAACACGTGACAACTTGAAACTTTAGAAAGCCTAAAAATCATGAAAACATTGCAATAAATTCAAACAGACTTACAGACGTTTTTCATAATGCAGGTCAAGTCATTTTTGCCTGAAAAACAACTTTATTAAACTCTATTTAATAGTTCTCAGCTGAAAATGTTACCAAAAAAGATAAATATTGACAACAGGATATTTAAAAAGGCAAGATACATTCACGAGAATAGTAGTAGAAGTAAGCAAACAAAACAAAGATGAAATAATGAAGAAAAAAAAATTAATATATAATGCCACACCAAATTGGTTTTTAGTTCTTTGGATTTTGTCTCTCCGATTTTTGGACTATGTCAATTTTAAGAAAAACAATTTTTGCCGCCTCCTTTTGCAAAAATCCTGAAAATTCGCCCCAAATTATTCATTTTTCAAGAAAATAAAAATTGTTCGCCCTCTCCTAAAATTTGTAAAACTTGGGATTTTTGGCATGCAATATTTTATTTTAAAAAAGTTGTGCCGTACTTAAATTTGATCTTTTTTTTTTCAGGAAAAAAAATTAAAATTAAAATTCGCTCGCTCGCACATATTTTTGCCATTAAAAAATCCAAAGAACAAAAATTTGGCGTGGCGTAAACAAGCCCACCGCGATTAAACCAATATGATAAATCAAGATACCCCATTTTTTCAAACGATGCACACTTCTGGGTTTATATAAATTAGGTACGTTTATGACCAAAGCTTTGGACAGCCAATATAAACACCAAAATGTTGTGAGCGATACAACCAATCGGGCCTGATTAGTTTTGCAAAAATCCTAGTTTGACCACCTTTGCTTGGGGGGGGGGGGGGAGGTTTTTAATAGAATTAAAAAAAATTATATCAACTGAAAAAGTATACATTGTCAGTCAGAGACGTTGACATGTTACTTCTTAGAAAGGCAGAAAATAGAGTTTTTGTCTAACTTAATCTGTTTCAACATATATGTTGTGGAGCGATTAAATGAAGATTGTACATTTATAGTTAGAATTAAATAATCATATTTTTGTCGCATTAAACTAACTAGATAATATAATATGTTATTTTCATGAATATTTGCAGCTCATCTCGGGAAACCATTAGAGGAATATATGGCTAATTACAATAGCAAAGTTAGAATAGAGAGAGCACCCAGTAGAGAAGGGTTGATCCGAGCTCGTTTAAGGGGTTACAGAGTAGCAACTGGAACAGTTCTGGTGTTTTTAGACTCGCATATAGAATGCGCTGAAGGTGTGCTTTTTAATTATTGTGTGTCTGTTTTCAAACGGCAAGTAGATTTTTGGAATATCTCAAATGTTTCTTTCTAATGAATGTAAAAATTATTACACTACCATTTGTTTCGAATAATTAATTAGTGCCGTTTCCACTGCTGAGAGCTGGTTTTCCAATTTTCGTGTGCATTTAATTGATTTTTGCATCATATATGACTTCACCACAAACAAATGTGACGTTGCAGAATATGTGCAAGTTCTATTTCCTAAGGTTTGACTTATAAGACAGAATAGTAATGAAGTTTTCATCAAGAAATCAGTTTACCAAAGTATGTTATGACACACAGTAGGCGATTTTGAGATAGCCTTTATATTGTACCATTTTAATACAAATTATGATAACGAATTGTGTATAGAAAGTGATGTTTTGGATTAACCTTCGACGTTTATGCTCTCAGTAAAATTTTCGTGAATCATCAAAACACAGAATTACAACAGACAAGGCAAATCTTAGAATGAGACATTACTTAACCAAATTATATTTTTTTTCAATTTCAATTTTAAATTCACTACCACGACTAAGCCCTTTATGCCGATATTTTACCACTCGCTGTCGCTCGTGGCAAAATATTTGGCATAAAGGGCTTAGCCGTGGTAAAATCAGGATATTTTGAAGCCGCCGTGAATTATTTCTCAAATAAATTGATGCGGATGTAATTATATATTTTAAAGTTCCATAAGGCATCAAATGACGAACCAAAATTTAACTGTTCAGATAAGTCGAAAGCACTGTAATTATATCATTAAAGGTTGGATTGAACCGATGTTAGACAGAATAGGAAAGAATTGGACCACAGTGCTCACACCAAGCATTGACGTCATCAATGACGAAACGTTTGGCTTCCAGTATCAAGATGCCAAAGCCACAAATGTCGGTGGATTTGATTGGGGATTGGTGTTCACGTGGCACAGTATACCTGAGGCAGAACGTAAGCGGCGAAATTATGAAGATCATACAGCTGTAAGGTAAGGACACTGCTTTCCATTGTAATACATGCCTAATGGCTGGGTACTAAGAGGGGTACACACCTTAATCATCTGTACATAAGCATGTCATTGGAAAGAAGTTTAACTATCCACAAATAGCACATTTCTTCAGACACCCTATAAAGTAGCCGTTTAAAATTAGTAACCCTTCCAAAAACACTCTGCAAAAAAGCACCTCATATTTTTGTCCTGTTAAATAAATAAATCAAGCTGTTGGGCATCCTACTGACGACAAAAGAATCATCTGAGTATGTAAATATTTAAAAAGTGCTTTTAATATTTAACCCTAAAAATACTTTAAATTTTTTTTGACTTCATAGAAAGAATACCACATAATTGTCTCACCCATAAACCCTCCAAAAATAAAAAAATCTGAAAATTTATACATCAATCAATATTAAAAAAGATACCCCACGTTTTGGGAAAACTTGAAAAAAGGTATCCACCTTGAGATACATTTTCTGGAATTTAAGGGAGTACAGAACACCTAAAGGAGTTAACTCTTTAAAAATCAGCTCAACGATTTAATCACATACTATTAGTAAAGAGAAATCAAGATTCTCAATGATCAAAATTAGTTTTTGTCAAACTACTATATATCCACTGAAAATTATTCCCGTAAATTGTGTGGTTCAAATTTCTTGAATTTATTATATTTTTGTCAACAGGTCAAAGTAAATATTTCATCAAAATTTTATGAAAATCTTTTTTTAGTCAAAGTGTTGGGTACTCCCTTAAGTCTTCTCTGAAAGAATTAAATCTTCGGACGCATTTCATTTGGGCGGATTTTAAAAATTTCATTTTTTTCACATTTGGGCGGTTCTTACGTTTATTCTGACACTAGTTTCTTTTTAGTCGAAAGTGGAATTTTCAGTATTGTTTTATTCCCGCCCAAATGAAAAAAAAAATCCGCTCAAATGAAATACCACTTTCCGCCCAAATGAAAGATTTTTTCCGCTCAAACGAAAAACTACCAAATCTTCGTAATTGATCGTCGTTTTTCACCTCTATAGTTTCAGTTCCACTTTGAGAGAATAGAAAGATTGTATAGAATTATGTAATATTTATCATTTACTAAAAGGGGGCCTCGGTGGCCGAGTGGTCTAGGTAGTTCGTCATGACTACTAAAGATCACTAGCCTGTCAACGCTGAGGTTGTGAGTTCGAATCTCACCGTTGACGGGGTGTGTTCGACTCCAATCTTAATTGACAAGGATTGCCAATTTTCCTACCGAAGGTCGGTGGTTTTCTCGGGTACTCCGGCTTCCTCCACCAATAAAAACTGGCTGCCGCGAAATAGCCAAATGTACTGAAAACGGCGTAACACCCCAACTAAACAAACAAACAAAACTCTAACTACACATACTAGTATAAGTTATTGCGAAACCTCATTTTCAATTTTGTCCATTTATTATCTATTTTATTGCAGATCACCAACCATGGCTGGTGGATTATTTGCAATTGACAGGAAGTACTTTGAAAAGATCGGTACCTACGATGATGGCATGGATATATGGGGAGGAGAAAATTTAGAAATATCTTTCCGTGTTAGTAATTCTGATTATTATCATGAGTTCCGATATGATACTCAAAGGATATGCAATAATGAGACGTCTAACAGGAAGGAATATAAGAATAATTAGTCTTAACCGGTGGCAAAATAGATTTTTACTTCACTGGCCTCTGTAGCGGCTTGAAGCGACTTTTGATTGTCCTTCAAAATGGAGAATCAGCCTGTCATACCAACCTGTTATGTCAGATGTTCGGCGCGCAGAACTTTCCCGATGTACATTTTATTACCGAGCTTGCGGGTTTCGATCTTTGCTTAAAAGTTGTCCATCACACAACCAAGTGTGGAGTTCACGTTTTATATCATAATATCGACTTACTGGTAGAATAATTTTAATAGCTCTTTCGACTTCTGTTTAACTATTCTGAAATTAAATTTTAAAGTGTACATGTAGTGGTCAAAAGACTATATATTCGAAGTACTACAAAATCATGTCATGTCGTAATGTGTACAGGGACTTCCCTTCTTTCATTTTTACTTCTGAGTTTATTAGCTCACCTGCCCTATAGTGTACACCATGTGCATTGAGGTTATTTCGAATAGACTCAAAAGAAAATTACTGTCAATCCTTATAATTTATTCCAACGGTTGTTTTGACGTCTAAAACGTCGGGATTCCCTTGAATAACTCAGGAGGGTGGACCTTACACCTGCATAATTGTAGTTAAATTATTGTCTATTGTGTTTATTTTATTGTTTGTTGTCTATATGCCTTCAACCCCCCGGGGTATAAATAAATTTATAAAGTTTAATGACGTCATAGTAGAAAAGAAAATTTAGTCTTTGATATGAAAGACGAAAACAAAATTGACCAATCAAATAATGCGTTATATCCAATATCAAATAATTATAATGTTTTAAAACGTTGCAGGGCTGATGACAGCAATACCTTCTACAAACGATCTACTTTTGGTTGAGATTCATTCGATCATTCGACGGCTGAGGCTGCTCGGTTTTCATGTTAACCATATGGGAAATAACTTTTTGTCATTTTCTGAGGAGTTTATGGGCAGATTATAACAAAAGTTGGGGGAAATGGTGTATGGAACTATTCAACTTTGGTTCCGGTTGAATGAACAAGATGGCCACCAGAGGCCATCGTTGATTTTTATAAGCCAATGTTAAAAAAATCTTCTCCTCTGAAACTACATTATGAAATGTTTTGAAACTTTGTAGGATTGATGACAAATATACCCTCTACAAAGGATCCACTTTTTGGTGAGATTCATTCACTCAACCGATGGCTGTGATTGTTCAAAGTTTCCATTGAATCCATATGGGAAAGGGTTTGTTTGGTCATTTGCTCAGGAACTGATGGGCAGACTGTAAACATAGTTGGCAGAGATGATGTGTGGGAGGACCTCTACCAATTCTCTACCTTTGGTTTCGGTTGGATGAACAACATGGCTGCCAGAGGCCATCTTTGATATTGATAGGCCAATTTTCAAATATTCCCTGAGACTATATTATGAAATGTTTTGAAAATTTGCAGGATTGATGATGAAACTAACCTCTACAAACTGTTCACTTTTGGTTGAGATTCATATGATCAAAGGACGACTGTCGCTGTTCAAAAATTACGCTGAATATGGGAAAAGATTTTTTGTCATTTGACCAGAAACTAATTGGCAGACTGTAACAGAAGTTGGCAGGAATCTCATATGGAAGGGCGGATGGAAATTACCCACCTTTGCGTTTCTTGAAAAACAATATGGATACAAAAGAGCTTCTATTTTATAATTGTCTAATAAAAGCCTGGTGAGCGATACAGGCACGGGTGAGCCTCTAGTTTATTGTTATCATCACTCTAAGAATTTTCGGCTTGTCATCTTGGTTTGGTTGTCTAGCATAATCTTTTTATCTTGTAAATAAAACTGTCTCACATCACATTGAATTTAACTCCTCGTTGGATTTTTCTACCTCTTATTTTGCGGGTTATTCTATCCACAAAGAAGCAGGATAAGCTTAATTTCCGGAGTACATGATATCACACGTAAATGTACCTCTGTGCAGGTATTTTGTTGGAGTTCACATCGCCAACGCTTAACTTTTTCGTATTGTCTCCATCTTTCTCTGGGTCTATTTTTTTATATTTTATTTAGTTTTGACATTTTAATTTATTTTCTAGGTAACTTTACTCACCTATTCGCTTCGTCCCTGAATTTGACCCTTTGACCACTATATAATTGCTTCTGTGTTCGTTTCTCCCTAGGCAATTTAGCTGTAAAATATTATTATAGCTGGATATAAAAAATGCACAAGTCGCGATGTTTTATATTGTTTTTTTTTCACTTATTTCAGATTTGGATGTGCGGTGGTACGTTAGAAACAACACCGTGCTCTCATGTCGGACATATATTTAGAAAACGATCTCCTTATAAATGGCGGGAAAATGTCAATGTTCTGCTGAAAAATAATGTCCGATTAGCGGAAGTGTGGTTGGATGACTATAAACGGTATTACTATGACAGAATAGGAAATAATTTAGTAAGCTATTTAATTATACTTTATGTAAATTTGTGTTTTTTCATTGGTTTTGATGAGGGTAACATTCTGCTATAAAATATAGCTCAGCGGGTAATAATGATTCGTATATCACCTTCGTGGGTCGAGCCAACCTTAATGAAAACAGGAAAAGCTTCAATCACGAGAGTGATATATGAAAAATTATCACTAAAGGCAGAATTTTACCGTCTTCGTTTAAACAATCATATTAATAATAAAATAAACAAATATATGAGAAGGTAGTCGATCTCGGCTGACATTGAATTTTCAGGGGAATTAATCACCTCGATCACCCTCTCATGTGTGTTAAATTTACACGAACGTTATGTTGTCTTAAATCTTAACTGATGATATCTATTAAATCTGATTTAGTCCTGTTAAAACCAAGAGTATAGACAGATAAAGAGATTATACGATAATCCATGAACACGACAAGAATGGCGATTTAGTAATACTGGAAAAAAACACCGTCATGACCGTGTTATCGAAATCTCCTGAGACAAATCATGAGGGCCAGTAGGGGTTATACAGAGAACAAATATCGCTTATAACAACAAAAATAAGCAAAAAACAAGAAACATAAACAGAACAAAATAAGTAAAAGAAGGTCGTGCAAGCGGAAATAAAAATGACAGTCACGGTGAACGAAAAAAAAAAAAAATTTGACTTGCACTTTGTATTAAATTTTATCAATTTGTATAAATCACGACCAATGACAAACTTCCATCACAAAAACAAAAACATGAAATCAAAACTTGGAAACCGTTCCCGTAAAAGCATTTACAGTGTGACGAATGAGGTCAAGTACATTGTACATTTGAAGGGTAATAGTAGGATTATTAGGTAATAATTTAATTTGATTTGAATACTGCATTTTGATTGGCTGAACAGTATTGATTATACTGTATAACCTGGTTTGGTCTTGTGACATCACCAACGGATTAATCCACCACTTGTAAATTCAAATAGTTTCATGTCATTATTGATGCTTGAATCGAGGAATCATTGTACTTCTGTTCGGAAATTAAATTATTATTATTATTATTATGCGTAAACTGACCCAAACCAGGTTATAGCGTATATAACCTTTTCAACATTCCTCAAATATTTCTGACCATATGACGACAATTTAAAATTTATGGAAATACCCGAGTTGACAGTATTGCCAGCCATTCATGAATTTCAAATAAATTCCGGTAGTTTTTGATATCGCAAAGAAACATTCTACGTCACAGTTAAAAAAGTAAAAAATCTTGGGGTCAACTGGAGCCGAAGTTCTATGGTTAAATCGTTTATAATTTAAACTGACTTCTAAGGAAAATTGTTGCTTGTATACATACTTACCTTTGCTTATCAGAATTGTTTCTTAAAATACTAAATACAAGATAAAACTCTTAGGAAAAAGAAAATAAACAAGATCATTTATTCTTTCAGGGAGAGTATGGAAATATTACGTCTAGGATAGAATTACGGAAGCAGTTAAAATGCAAAAGCTTTGAATGGTTTCTGAAGTTTGTTTATCCTGAAATGTGGGTCCCTGGGGAATCAGCTGCATGGGGACAGGTAATCATTATACTTACAATATACAATACTCTTTGCAATACTCTTCTTGTGTTTTTACGTGTATTCAATCTAAAGTGTCACTTTTGTAGAAAAAAATAAAATTCCTACCTATCTTCAAAATTGTGGGTCGGGTAAGGGGAAACAAAAATATTTTTAATACTGGCCTTATAAAAATACATATAAATAAAAAATATATTTTTTGCTTTGTTATATGAAATTTATAAGTTACAGTTTTGTCATCCCAATTTTTAGATAAAAGTTAACAGAAAGTCCAATTCAATTTCACATCATTCTATCCCTGGCCGGGTAAAACCAATGACTTTAAAATTGGTATTTGCTTCTTCGTAGGTACGCGGCATTTCGGAATTAGAGTAAAGACTGGTCGCTTAGGAGTCAGGTGTGGTTACAAGTCTTCCTGTGAACTGTTACCTCGTGAGCTAGTACGTTAAAACAACCGGCTCGGTTTAGTACAAAACAGGGTTCATATTCATATTCATATCATATCACCATGTTCTCGTCCTTATATGCATGTAATAATTGCCATGTCCATAATTGGACGTTAAATATGAATCCATCCAGCCATCCATCTTCATACTGTGTGTCAGTTAATATTATTATACCTTTCTTCTTTTTTGCTATGTAAAATTCATTGTCATAAAAATACTATTTTATTCAAACTGCCTGAAAAGTGCTATTCACCGACCAGTGAATAGCACTTTTCAGCGGCAACTTTCATTGGACAACGTCACGGTAATGGGCGTGTCAGGTTAGAATGAATGACATCTGTAATCACGTTGTTGTAGTCCCATTGAGCGTGATCTAAAAGAAAACATTTTTTTTATATTTTTCTGAGGATTTTTCTGAATTTTTTTTTGGTATAATAAAACAGTTCTTTAACAGTCATTTCGGGGTGTAGTCATTTTAATTCTCCCCTCGACACATTGATTTTTCCCTCCGCTACGCGTCGGGAAAATAGTCAGTGTCTCGAAAATGGCCATATCCCTCAATACTGTTAAATAACTGTATACTGTTTCGCATAATACATATGAATAAGAGACCTGATAAAATCTGGCAAAGAATTCCGTTCAAATAAGTACAACAAAACGCTGTTCCGTGCTTTTCGGAACTTTAGTCAAGTACACGTAGAAATTTAATTTCTACAATTTATTCGCCATAACTATTTCTAACTTGGAGCAGAAATTATTTTTAGTTGAAAAATATGTAATTTTATTTCTTTCAAACTTAGGTTGCATCAAAATCAACAAACCGCTGTCTATCTGGTAATGCAGATTATGGACAAACTGGAAAGAACCTAAAATTAGTAAAATGTGACGTAAAATATGAGGTAAACTTTAACTTATTTTTAAATATACGGCTTAACATAAATACTTCGATTTAAAAAGAGTACCTTTGGTGGAAAGCCGAAATTGTACCCCAAAGTGTGGTAAATCAAATCCAGACACCAACATACATGTACATGACATATCATGGAAATATAAAGAAAAAAAAACCATCTATAGATACAATTATGTCTGGGGGTGATACTGCTTTAATTATTTTCAAAAATTAATCATAAGATTATAACAGTTAATTTCAAGTACAAACTTCACTTTAGAATGGATGTACAAGATACATGTAGCTGATGCATATGATAGTTCGGTGATTTAACGAATCCTTTGTTAGTGAAGAAATATCTTTTGGAGACTTTCCATTACATTCAGCAAGGCTATGTTGGACCGTTGACCACAGAGGGTCTCATATATCCAGTAGTTATTATGATTACAAGATAAATATGTTGAAATTCCCAGTTGCTACATGTTCCAATTCTATTTAAGGGGGTACAGAACACCTAAGGGAGTTAACTCTTTACACATATTATTAGTAATTCTCAATGACCAAAATTAGTGTTTGTCAAACTGCTATATATCCAATGAAATTATTCCCGTAAATTGTGTGGTTCAAATTTCTTGAAATTTTTATATTTTTGTCAACAGGTCAAAGTAAACATTTCATCAAGATTTTATGAAAATTAAACGAGCCTATTCTATTTTAGTTAAAGTGTTGGATACCCCCTTAATTAAACTTTTAACTTGTTACCGAAAATGACATACCCATACAATTCAATCCGCGTGCAGAGGTTAATTGGTCGGATTAACGTTTACAATAATAAAAACATTAAAAGGTTTGTATTAGCACATGCCCTTTAGGATTTGTTTGTTCCACTGCTATACAAATTAACTCCTTCTCGTAATAAAGTATTCACGGACACAGCTAGTAGTAATAAACAAACCTTGTCGAAATCGTGGATATTACAAAAGGCACGCGGTATACAACAAACCTATTGTGGTAATTGTATCCGGGTCGTTCGGCTTTAGTTTTGCAGTTTCCTTTGTCCCTCCCATTATGCTAATTTTACATAATACAATCAGTTCTGACTATCAGACTTCTAGGCTCATTTATTCTGTTTCATTAGCAATGGTACTTGACAACAGCTAAGGAAATCCGGCGTGACTATGGCTGTTTTGACTACAGTGGCCGACCGGAAGTCCAAGTAGAGGCTTGTCATCAAATGGGAGGTAATCAGTTGTGGGAATTCAGAGAGGTATGTTACTGCTTACAAGAATTATAGTTATTTAGTTCCATATGTAAATATAGCTTTATATAATTTTGGACCTATTGTATTGTATTACATAGAGTGTGGTGAAATACGGGAATTTCCGAGTGAAATCAAAATCGATAATTCACCCAGTGAAATCGAGCGTCATATTTCACTCTAGGAAGTGACGTAACAATACCCGTCGCCAACAATTGCTATATATACAATTATTATTATTATTATTATTATTAAGAAATATTTATAATGCGCATTATATAATTACAAGATATTACTCTAAGCGCTTACAACATAAAAATATACAACACATTCTACTTACAAATGCAAATACATATTGTTATAAATATCTGTTATGAAAATATACAATTGTCGACGCGTCATCATATAAAAACATAATCCCTTGTATTTTATCGTTAAAATTTCTGAATACATGGAATATTTCAATGTAATAAACAGAATAACTAATCTTGAAATTCGAATGCCAAAGATCTACAACTCGTGACCGAAAAACACTAATAATTCACTCGTGTGCTACACGCACTCGTGAATTAATGTGTTGTTCGGTATTTTAAGATTTGTGGACGTTAATGGTGTATATGATAGTTGCAAACTGAGCTTGCTGGCGCCCCTTTAGCGAAACCAGAAAACGGATATTTGTAACTATGATGGCTGCAAATACTAAAATGCAATAATATCATCTGCATTTTAATGCAAGTGTAAAATATAAAAAAGACTTTTTTGAAATTTGCACGAGCCGTCATCTTATAATTAAGGCATCAGTTGCAGATCTGATGGCCTGGAATTTTTAACATTATCCAATGAAAATAAACGTTAAAACCAAAGTTGCATGGCGTTTCTTAGTTAACCCCTATAGGGTAAGCTCGTGACCAATACCCTGACAACCAAAATTAATCACAAAATTAACGCGAGCAATAGACTCTAACCGGGTAGCCAAATCGAGTTAAATTGACCGAAAGAGAGTTGCAACCTTACCCCTGGGAGAAAACCAATACTTTTAAAGTTGTTGCTTTCATTGCGCATGTCTGAATTAATTGTAATTAGAGAAGCTTATGATAAAACTTTGGAGAGGTATAATTAATAATCATCAAAAAGGTGTTAGCAACAGCAATGGTATCCTCTGCTACTCAGAGTTACATATCACTTATTCTTATGTTATATATACAATACATAGTCATTGTCGGAAAATATCAAATTTATTTGGGCGAGCTTTAGAAACATGAGAAAAGGCGAGATTTAGTGAGCCTTTTCCCCATGTTTCGCAGCGATCCCAAATAAATTTTATATTTTCCGACAATTACTTTGTATTGTCTTTATCCTGGAATCCCCTTTAGATCCGTAAAATGTCTTAAAATTACGTTTGAAGTTGAAATTCAACTGGAGTGAAAACGGGGGAAACGCCACTACGTCATCTGGTACATTCGCTACGCTCCTCGCGCTCTTCATGTAAACAAGTACCAGTAGACTTTATTAGGTCATTGACCTAATACGACTAAAGTTTATTATACCTCTTTTATTAGACCGGAAATGGTTTGATTGCAGGATAAAAATTTGTATACCAAAAAGGCTACAAGATACTATTCTTTAGTAAATATATCACAAGTTGATTGAATTTGTATACGATTTTCCCAAATTTCCGCGAATGAAATAGTTTCGAACCATTTTACGTATTATTACAAGAAACCGGTATTCGGATTCTTTTTTATGTAAATGTTTTAATATATGATTGCTTTAAAAAATGGTACATTTTTTTTTATTGTCGTCTATCACCAAATATTATCTATACATTGCAGGACAATACTATTTATCACGTCTCTTCACAAAAATGTTTGGAAATATCAGAGGATGGAAGCAAAGTTTTTATGAACACCTGTAAAGGAACGGATTATCAAATATGGCTTTGGAATAGATCTCACCCGGATGGACCCACAAGGAATTGGAATTCTCCCAACTAAAACTTATAACTCAAGACATTTTTGCCGATTTTATAAAAAGTTGTGAAAGGGGATTTAGCAAAAATTTTAATGGACATTCTAGTGGGTATACCTGAAAAAAAAAATCTAAATTTTTGTTGGAACTTTTAACATGTACTTTGAAGGAAAATAATTGAAATTTGTCACCGATTAGTTGACAGCTTACTGAAATCTAAGGTCGCAGAGTTCGCATCCAAAATGATCAATAGTTCTGAACTTAGTATTCTAATGTTTAAAAACTCGTAGAGATATTCACCAAACGCAAAAAGGTAAAGATAACTCACGAGACTCGCACATACACTGCACATTAACGATTGTCTTAAGTTTCCTTGGTATCGATATGATGTAGATGAGAGAAAAAATATGTGGACGTCAGCAGTTACCAACGCTTAAATTCATTTTTCAAAGTTCAGCAAATCTTCGCCTAAAATGTCCGCAAATTCTCTGTTAAAGGGTCCAAGTAAACTGCAAAAATATCCCAGCCATGAAAAATATATCCTTTTTCTTTGAGCATTATATACTTATGATGAAATTATGTACTTACATGAATTACTACTTAAAACAGACGTTTTTTTAGCAATGTCAGTAAACGCCAGGTGGAGCTGTTATGGGGGAAGTTATTTAAAAACTGGATTCCGCTTCTTTGCAACCTTTTCCAGCATATTTTGGGACCAGTTTACTGTAAACAAACTGTGGATTCCGCCCAGTGGCGCCCCTAGTGTTTACTGATATTGCTAATGTATTCATAAACTTATCCCGAACATAATTTGCAATTTTCAGTCTTTTTTATCATGTTATCTTGTCCCGAAAGACCTTTATATGGCACGCCGTATTTATATTTATTCAACGTTCAAGATATCTCATATACTTTATAAGATATCTCATAAACTTTATAAGATATCTTATAAAGTTTATAAGATATCTTATAAAGTTTATAAGATATCTTATATAATTTATAAGATATCTTATATATTTTATGAGATATCTTATAAAGAAAAGTTTATAAGATATCTTATAAAGTATATAAGATATCTCATAAACTTTATAAGATATCTTATAAAGTTTATAAGATATCTTATAAAGTTTATGAGATATCTTATAAACTTTTCTTTATAAGATATCTCATAAAATATATAAGATATCTTATAAATTATATAAGATATCTTATAAACTTTATAAGATATCTTATAAACTTTATAAGATATCTTATAAAGTTTATGAGATATCTTATAAAGTATATGAGATATCTTATAAAGTTGAATAAATATAAATACGGCGTGCCATATCTTTTTATAAGATATCTTATATAATTTATAAGATATCTCATAAACTTTATAAGATATCTTATATAATATATAAGATATCTTATATAATATATAAGATATCTTATAAAGTTTATGAGATATCTTATAAATTATATAAGATATCTTATAAAAAGAATTATATTAGATATCTCCTAAATTATATAAGATATCTTATAAACTATATAAGATATCTTATAAACTATATAAGATATCTTATAAACTATATAAGATATCTTATATAACGTTTGTTTATAAGATATCTTATAAACTATATAAGATATCTTATAAACTTTATAAGATATCTTATATAATTTATAAGATATCTTATAAAGTTTATAAGATATCTTATATAATTTATAAGATATCTTATAAAAACCCAATTATATAAGATATCTTATAAATTATATAAGATATCTTATAAATTATATAAGATATCTTATAAATTATATAAGATATCTTCAAAACGGAATAAATATAAATACGGCGTGCCATACCTTTAACACAAATATAATTGTTTGCTCATGATTAAACAGTAGATTATTTTCTACTTGGAAGTAAAAGTTATTTTCGGGATGGTGCAGTTGAGAATGAAGGAATTTGTCAAATGTTATGTATTATTTATGCCAAAAGGGTTCAGACGAGATTTTTCTTATGTATACTCATACATCCACAAGGTCAACAATTCAAATTTTCTGAAAAACTACTGCCTGGTGCTGTTCCGTGTATAACTAACATACGTCCTTGTAAACGGTAGATTATCCCCTACCTTCACATTGAATGGTCGAAAAGTCTAAATGAGGCATCAAAGATTATTTAGGCTTAGAAATGTAAGCTCTTTCCGCGAGTTCTTGACCTTGTAGATGCTTGATTATATACATGTAAAAAATCTCGTCTTGCACGTGCGTGTGGTTTGTGCTTACATCTTTCATGTGTCTACATTCTTCATGTTCTTTAGGGACGAGATCAAAAGTTCAATGTAGGATAAAAAACTTAATTCACATAGTTTTTTCACTCACTCCCCCCCCCCCCCCTCTTAACTTAATTTGGGAAAAAATGATTGACCAATATAGGCATATGCTTTGGGAGTATACTTTTTGTATCATGGGTCCTGTTTTACCTCAACAATGTATGTTTGTTCTGTAAATTGACTTGGATATCACTTTTAAAAAATATTGGAAAAAAATGATGTGTATTTTCAGTATGCATAAAAAAAAAGGTACTGTTAAATTATAATTTTATACATTACATTCAAAATTCACGATCGATAAAGTGTTTGAACGGCGTAGATACTATGATTGATTTCGCTCCAATACTCTCGGCCAAAAATTTGCTTTTTGATGGCTTTTATTTGCTTTAGAAGTCCAAACATATGTTAGGGCCGAACTTGAATCCGAATTTTTCAATCTATAAATCGATGTACGATAACAAAACTTACAGCGATTTTTACCCCCCCCCCCCCCCACCCCCGAACTATTTGAATTAAGTTTTTTTATCCTACATTGAACTTTTGGCCTCGTCCTTTAATCATGTTAATATTGGAAGTATTTTGTATGGTTAATTTCATATTGAAAATATCAAATGGAATATATGTTTTATAATAAATATCAAAAAATAAATTCATATTTCGTTATTTTCTTGTAAACATTTCGAAATTTGGTCGACGATCTACAGTGCCAACTTTAACTACCTGGCCCCGATCGTTCAACTTAGGAAACAACCATTTCATTTTATTGGGGTGGGGGGCTAGGCCATCAAATTTAAAATAAAAAGGCAGGACCAGGATTTTGGCAAAATAAAGCGACATGATCGCTTTAGTTGTGAAAAAATGCAGGACATATGTCAATCAGGATTTATTTTTTGGTTAAATGAAAATAAAAATCTAGGCCGCAATATCGATCGAAAACAAAAATCCACGACCAAAATTTCGATGAAAAAGGGTAAATTCAAACATTTGATCCTAGCCCCACCCCCTTCCTAAAAAATCAAATGTAACCCAAGGTTAAAACAGATTGTTCAATTACAACATATATAGAAATTCTGTATGCTTAACCTGTGGTTAAATTTTAAATCTTGGTAAAATGAGTTGAACAGCTGGACCCAGTTCCTTACCATTTTTAGCCTATCGTCGTCGGCATTGGCGCCCGTAAGCAGTTAGGTTTCCGCTCAAGTATCTTTACAATATTTTACCGCAATGTTCACGCATAAGAAATACAGGTTGGGATTGCTTTTGTGAAAATTGACCCATTCAGGATTTTTTTGATAATTTTTGTGTAACTTTTTAATTTTTTATCTAATAAAATGATTTTTGGATTTTCATGTTACTTGATGAAAAATGGAAAAACTTCTTAAGATCCGTTTTTAACTTCCTCTTACAGTTTTAGAGATACACATGTAAAAGGGGGCCAAAAAAGGGACACACTTTAATTTTCTAAACTTTTATTTCTTAAAGGATTTTGACGATTTTTTTTGAAATGGTTCATCATAAGAAATTTAATAAAAGTGTTTTGTCGTTGCAGAGATAAAAGGAATGAAAGGGGCCGAAATTAGCAATTTTGCAGGAAACCTAACAATTTTATTGATCATCTGATTTTAATTGGGATTTTTCTTTCATAATTCAAAACCAGACCCATTCACGTACTAGATGCTTCAAAATCTATGGCGCGGAATCAGGGTCATAAATATCGAATCATTTTAGTATACCCTAAAATCAATTTAGTATATACTAAAATCGATATTTATGACCTTGATTCCGCGTCATAAAAATCAGACCTATTCGTATACTGGATGCTTCAAAATCAAATCCATTCATATACAACAAATTGTTACTACAGCAGGAGCCCAATTAATACAGCATCGAGACAGAAGGTTATCTTCTCATCAACAAATTATAACCCATTGATATACTATTTATTCTCAATTTACCACCCATTGATATACACCTAATTATTTATATCCTACCCAGTTACATACTTGATGGCTCAAAAGGTAGACCCATTCCAGCCGCACGTCCATACATACTGCTATATAGGAAGTCACCCCCCCCCCCCCCCCCCCCCACCCCCCGGCAAGGTACATGGCTCTGTAATTCGATATGGTTTAGTATTACCATGTTGGTAACTTTTTGGCAATTAAATATGTTTTTTACAACTTTCCAAGTCGTAGGCAAAATAAGATGTCGTTATTCGATGAAATAGGCACGCTCCATGTACAAAACTGGAAGATTTTGCAAATAACATTTATCGACGTTTCCAATCAATTTTTATTCCGAAAACACCTTTGTATGTTTTTCTTCTGTGTCCGTTTAAAATATCATCTCCAAAAATTTTATTTTTTTTATTTTTGACTTCTTGAGATTACCGTTTTTTGACGATGCAAAATGAAAGTGTACAATACAAATTCGTCATCTATATCAAATAGTTGATTTTAGTTCTTAATAATTAAGTGACGTTGCATAAAGCCATTAAACATTTTTTATGAGAAAAATTGTTGTACAAATATAAGTTTTTTTGTTGTTAGAAAATAAATTTGCTCTGACGTCCCACTGCCCAAGTGATTTTTAAGTGCCGGACAGAATAGGTAAATTTATAAGTGTTGTATATGGAGTACTCTCTGACGTCCCACTGCCCCCGTGATTGTTAAGTGCCGGACAGAATAGGCAAATTTCTAAGTGTTGTATATGGATTGTTTTCTGACGATCCACTGTCCCCATGATAGTTAAGTGCCGGACAGAATAGGTAAATTTCTAAGTGTTGTATATGGAGTGCTCTCTGACGTCCCACTGTCCCCGTGATAGTTAAGTGTCGGACAGAATAGGCAACTTTCTACATGTTCTAAGTGTTGTATATGGAGTCCGGCTCTGACGTCCCACTCCCCCAGTGATAGTTAAGTGTCGGATAGAATAGGCTCATTTCTAAGTTTTGTATATGGGGTGCGCTCTGACGTCCCACTGTCCCAGTCAGTACTACAGAAAGGCCGTTAGAAGATTTTAGAAAAATCTCAGACATATTTTGTATCAAGATTGGTATAAAAAAATATTTATTGATATCACTTAATCCTGACAAAACTGGCATTAAAATACTGTTCACGTTCTTACTGATCAAAGGGCTATCACAGCCGTAATTTTCCACAGAAATAAACTTGTACAGAAGAAATCAATTCATTGAAAAGCACTAAAATAACCTGCATAGCAATTAACCTGAATAGGATGTTTATTATATACTGAATGTACATAAACGTGGTGTTTATCGGACCACTGTGTATACAATGTACAAATCATTGATGCTGAAGTGATGCTTTGGAGGATTTATTCCATAAAACCATAAATTATAGGAGAAATCTGTTGCCATACTTCTGAAAGCCGTCCTTAAGATGAACTAAAAGAAAAAATCCCCATTAAAATTGGATGAAAAATAAAAAAAAATTAAATGTCCTTCAAAATTGCTAATTTTGGCCCCTTTAATCCCCTTTCCTCTGAAATGGAAAAGTTGCACAAAATGCCTCGAGTAACTTTTATCATTACGTTAAAAGTTGATCACAAACAATGACAGAAATTCGGTGAAATTGAATAGGCGTAAATGTACATGATGCTTAAGGGGTACTTAATCAAAACTTACAGAGTCAGTACGGAATGTGTCAACCACGTACGTGCTGCATTGGCGTGGCATAGATCTGATCATACGTTGTATTCTATATTGAGGAATGATCCTTCACTCATCCTGCAATTCTATTTCCAGTTCACGTAACGTAACGGGTTGCGGTTGACGTCACCTCACAGCCTGACCAAGTTGGTTCCAAAGGTATTCTATAGGACTATTCTGGGGAGAACGTTGGCCAAGGTAGTCTCTGCACATTGTTATTGTCCAAGAATGCAGTGGATATCCGGGCAGAGTGGGCATTGTCCTGCTGAAAGAGGTGCACATCGTGATGTCTTCAAAAGAAAGGCGCTACTGACGGTTATAAGACCTCGTCGATGTATCGCTGATCAGTCAGATTTCTGTGAATGACTACGAGGGGTGTCCTATGGTTTAAGCTAATGCCTACCCATATCATGACACTACCTCCGCCCCAAAAACACAGGAATTAGCGTATCGTTCTCGCCTGCATCTCCACACAACGCGTACGGCCGTCACCGTGACGAAGGTGGAAACGGGATTCGTCTGAAAACAACACACATGCCCATTGTCTGTGAGCCCAACGTTGACGTTCATCTGCTAAGCCCACCTTGAACGATGCCCCAGACCTCAGGTCTTTGGTTTCCCGAAAGCCTTGGCATTTCAGGAAAAATTAATTCTGGTCATGAAAAACTTTGTTGGGATACATAACATGCTTAATTCATTGGTAATACTTTTGATTTCGTAGCTTTAAAAAATGATCGTGCATACTTTCCCACTAAAACTCTGACTCTATGGCCATAACCGGTCTTAACTGTGTACGACAGTTAGAAAGGGTTAATCATGCTGAAAATTAGCATAGTATAGCCAGGTATATACGGATAAGAAAACGGAATTTAATTTTTTAAATCAACAAGTTTTTATGAAAATATTTGGAAAATTTTGGTGTTCCGTTTTCATTGGCACTCAGTATATTATAAGGATACGTTCAAATATTTGCTTTAAAAATGAACTTTTACCAATTGTGTTTGATTTTATAAATCGGTCATTGGAACTGCGAAAATAGGATCCACGTACATCGGTCAAAGTTATTTCAAAGGCTCATAAAAATACCTCTATAAACATTTCCAGGGTGCAAGATCTATTCCTTGTCCCTTATAAATTTAATACTTATATCCCCCCCCCCCCCCAAATTGGTCACTTGTTGTACTTTCACGCACACAACCTCTTTATTTAGGAATATGAACATTGATTTTGGCATATTCTTACTTAATAACTATTTCTAGGAATTTGTTCACGTTTTCGTATCAGGTCATTCGACTTTAAAGAAGGTGTTGTCGGGTCAGCCTTATAAATCATCCAAGAATGGAACGTTCCATACCTGCTGGATTTCGATCATTGGCCGGTTCAGTCCTCCATAAAAACAGGGAAATGTACTGAACATTAGTCTCAAACCTTGTTTTAGCTTCACTATAACATATGGAATAATCCCTATTCTTTTGTTCGAACAAAAAGTCGATGTGGAATTACAAGTATATTTTGAATTAATGAATTGTTATACTAGATTCTGAAAAACAAAACTTTTAAAAAATTGTAACAAGAAAATGGAAAACGATACTTCGTGATCATCCGTAAATAAAATACCACATAATAGTTCAATAAATGAAACAAGTCTTAAATCCTATAAATATCCATATATTTTGTTTAATTAAAATGGATAAGTTTTTCGTTTATTAAAGATGTACGGGATTATTTATAATGCATTAAAGTAAAATGAACTCACTGAGGCGAACGAAAAACCTGACCGTACCAAGTGACTCGCGGCAAATCGTCAAAAATATGTGTTCAGTCCGCGAAATGTGTTCACACAGAATAAATATATTCTGAAAAGAACTATGTGAGCACACTGTTAATCAAATGATTTTAGCTGTAAAAAAAATATTCACTCCATACAACACAGTATAACAGGTCTTAACGGAAGTAGGTGTGCACACTGTCAATCATCAATCGAGTGATTCAGTTGTGAAAAATGTATTCACTCTACACAATAATCAAATGATTTTAGCTGTAAAACATTTATTCACTACATACAACACAGTATAACAGGTCTTAACGGAACTAGGTGTGCGCACGGTCAATCATCAATCAATCAAATGATTCAGTTGTAAAAAAATGTATTCACTCTACACAATAATAAAAATTTTAAAGTTAGAAATTTTCATATGATTTACAAGAAACTTAACAAACTTATCAGTTTGATTTAAATTATTTTTATCTGATAAATCTTTAAATTTTGTTAAAAGTATGTTAGGACTCATAAAGAGGTCCGAGTGTTCCTGGTCCGACTTGCCTGTGATTCCTGGTCAACTCGGACCTTCAGCAAGTCAAGTCGCATCTTTACCACTCGTACCTTTTGTCAACTCGCACCCTATTTAATACCAACTCGAATTTTTCTTGTTTTAAAATAAACTGGGAGATATTTAACATTTTGTTTATTTGTTTACATGACGTTGCATGACATGTGTTATTCAGTATGATGAATAAAATTACACTATGTAAAATCGTTTATTTTAACAAATGTTTATTTTATTGATATGTTAGTTTTTATTATTTTATATTTATGATTTTACCCCCACTTGAACCCATTTGAAATGATATTAAATAATAAAATTCAACAAAACAGACTGCTTTAACAAACTACACAACGTTAACGTACATGGTACTTTTTATGTGTAGAGCATATTTATAAAATACAAATTTGATTGATTGATTTGGATGGCGGCTATTAAGTATTGCACCAGATTGCCATATTATTCGATATGTTGACGTATATTTTCAAGTAAAAAAACTCTATATAAAGTTGTTTATTTTTGACATATGTTCATTTTACTGATTTAATTTTTATTTTTATGTCCGCCATTCTTTATTCTAGACACGAAAAATAAAATGGCCGTGCTTTTTAATGTAATCTTAGCCCGTCATAATATTGCCCTTAACATACTTCGGCTCTTGTATGTCCTTATGGGAATGTTATTATCTGCATTTTATCACTTAAAAAAATATAGTGCGTCCTGAAAAAAGAAGTCTAAAAATAGATTTTCGAATCCTGTAAAAAATACTACAATCAACACAATACCAAATGAAGCACTTCCTTATATTCGGCTTATATTTGGCTTTTGAATCATTCCAACACTTAGTTCCTTTATTACATATAATTTGAGTAAAGGCTTTTACTATAGTAACAGGAACGGACATCGAAGGTGTAGGACAGTAACAACTAGAATAGACAAAATTGTATTTTTATTAATTATACTGCTAATTAACAGCACCCCTTACATCAGTGTTTGTTTTTTTATTTATTTGAAAACATGTGAAATATCAAAAGTTTCATATCATTTTCAAGTACTTCATTAGGTTTACAGATACGCATTTGTCTTTCCTGTTATTTTATTCAAGTAACAGGACAGACAGCACCAGGATAAACAAAATTATATAATATTTATTTTATTGCGAAATTGCAGCTCCCCTTACATCGGTGTTTGGTATTTTTTGTTAGCGTTCTTTGTTTCCAAACAGTTAGAGACCCTTTTAAGAATGTATTTAAATTTGTGTGCTAATGTATTAATTTGTTGGTAACATGATAGACATTTTAAAAGGGTACGCTATCACTCTGACTTACTTTTCTGGTTATGACTTTGTTTCCGTTTCTTCTAACGTTGTCATTTTGAAAACTTGTGTAATTTTGACTCAGTTTAATCATAGAATAGATTCGTATTTCAGGGGGAAATTATTGCTCTGCGAATCTAGCAACGGTAACAGGACAGACATGCATTTCATGGACGCCAGCTTAATTTTAATTTTTATGAGCAAATATATAAATATCTTCAAGACTTTACTTTCTTGTTGATATTCAATCATTTATAAGCGATTCAAAAAAAATATTTTGCCGATATGAAAAAGTACAAAAAATCATTGAAAAATGAAGAGCACACATGGTTCTCTCACCTGGAACACTGGTAAATTGCGCAATATTGAGCTTCAAAATCAATTTATTTGAATTAAAAGGAGTAATTCGTACTCATTCTAGGTGTGCCTATTTGAGAATAATGCGAACTTTTGGTTAAGCATGAAAAATTAATGTCATCCTATACAATACAATACAATACAATAATACAATAAAACACAATACAATATACAATATAATATACAACACAACACCACACCACACCACACCACACCACACCACACCACACCACACCACACCACACCACACCACACCACACCACACCACACCACACCACACCACACCACACCACACCACACCACACCACACCACACCACACCACACCACACCACACCACACCACACCACACCACACCACACCACACCACACCACACCACACCACACCACACCACACCACACCACACCACACCACACCACACCACACCACACCACACCACACCACACCACACCACACCACACCACACCACACCACACCACACCACACCACACCACACCACACCACACCACACCACACCACACCACACCACACCACACCACACCACACCACACCACACCACACCACACCACACCACACCACACCACACCACACCACACCACACCACACCACACCACACCACACCACACCACACCACACCACACCACACCACACCACACCACACCACACCACACCACACCACACCACACCACACCACACCACACCACACCACACCACACCACAACACAACACAACACAACACAACACACCACAACACAACACAACACAACACAACACAACACAACACAACACAACACAACACAACACAACACAACACAACACAACACAACACAACACAACACAACACAACACAACACAACACAACACAACACAACACAACACAACACAACACAACACAACACAACACAACACAACACAACACAACACAACACAACACAACACAACACAACACAACACAACACAACACAACACAACACAACACAACACAACACAACACAACACAACACAACACAACACAACACAACACAACACAACACAACACAACACAACACAACACAACACAACACAACACAACACAACACAACACAACACAACACAACACAACACAACACAACACAATATTGTTTTATTGCCAAAAAAAGGCGTTCTTGCGGGCACAATTTACAAATCATACAAATACAGACAATGACAATTATTTGCTCTCAGAAGGGAGACAAATCAAGTGATCGTTGGAAAGTGGGGGTATACCTTACACCAAATCAAATATGTCTTTGTGTGTATATGCCCAACACTCAGCGGGTT
The DNA here is from genome assembly GCA_028015205.1 of Mytilisepta virgata. NCBI lineage: Eukaryota > Metazoa > Mollusca > Bivalvia > Mytilida > Mytilidae > Mytilisepta > Mytilisepta virgata. Next base: position 9,311,191 of record CM051514.1, read on the forward strand.
TATTTGCATTACTATGATATCACATTAATATCAAATTTAAATGACTTTATTATTTATAATCATGATAAAAGTTTAATGGCAACTTTAATTTAGCTGTATCCTTACTTGTGGAAAAAGCTAGAAAAGCAAGTTTTAAGATTAAGAAAACAATCGGATTGGATAATCCTTGTAAACTTTTAGAAAAGCTATTTGATTCATTAGTAAGTCCAATCTTGCTTTATTGTAGTGAGGTTTGGGGTGTTTTTGATAATTCAGGAGACAGTTCCATATTGAAAACATTCCATATGAAGTTTCATAAAAGAAATTTTAGGTGTTCATTGCTAAGCACTTTATGTTGCTTGTAGAGCTGAACTTTGCAGGCTACCATTGTACAATGGTAAAAAATATAATTTGCACATATTTTGAAGTCTGAAAACACCCTTGTATCTAAAATTTTTCTTGCAACTGAAAAAAATAACCCCTGGACAAAGAAACTCTATTTTAAACAATCTAGGATTTTCAAGTCTAGCTGGGAGAAAAATGTTCTATTAAACACTCTCTACCAACATTAAACAGCGAGTGATTGATCAGTGCACGCAGGATCAATGTTCAAAAATTTACAATTCATCCAAACTAAAATTTTACCAAAAATTTTATAATTTAAATCAGCGTAGTCCTTACGTTGATATTCTAAGGAACAAATCAGAAAGGTTATCTCGGTGTAAAATAAGATTGAGTGCACAGAATCTTGCCATAGAAAAAGGGCGACTTTTAGGTTTACTCACCAATGAACGAGTTTGTAATGTAAGCAAATCTGGTGAGGTAGAAGATGAAAACCACCTTTTACTGAAGTGTGAAAAATATTATAACTATAGAAAAAAACTTTAAAAATATTATGTTAAATATACTCCTTACAAGTCATAATGGGAATCAGGTAAATATGTTTGTTGCATTAATCCATGATGTTTGTGTTAATAGCAATTCTTTAAAAGCCCTGAAAGTACATAGTTCTTATATACGTAAATGTCTATATTATAGAAATGAGATTTTATCTTCTAATAGCATATGATTTCATTATGCTGTATCCATGGTAATAATATTCTGAAATATTGGCCTTTGCCAATTATTATAATTTGTGTTTGTGCCAATAAATAAAAAATATTTATTTGTAAATTAAGATAATTTATATATATATATATTTATATTAGATAACCATAATATAGTCTTTATTGTTTCAATTTTGGTATTCAACAGGTACGAGTTGGTAAAATGTACGAGTTCGTGAATGTACGGGTTTGTCAATTGTGGGTTCGAGTTGGTGAAGGTACGAGTTGTCCTGTATCACCCGGTTCGTTCGAACATAGAGTCCGTTCGCCCTGGGTTCGTTCGCCCTATTTTTATAAAAAAAATTATTAATAATATTTAGGTTTTTAAATTTATGCCGATATTTATTTACTAAATACTAAAAAAAATACTTGTATCTCAAAATTCATGAAAAAAACATTGCAATTTTTTTTAAAAAAAATTAATCGTTTGTTCTAGAGCATTGATTGGTTTCATTGTTAAATTTGTTTTCATTTATAATACTTTTAATGACTGTTGATTTTAATTTATAATGCTGATTAGATATAATTATAATGTCTTTGAAATCGTTGATTGTTGTTTTAAATGTCTTTGGTGGATTAATAATGAAAGTAAAATAACCTAGTCAGCTTGGAATGAGTTAAAACAATGAATGTAAGAATTGTAAGACATGAAAGGGATTTTTTTTCGCAGCTTGGCTTCTTTGATCTCAAGTGTGTTTTGATAAATTTGTTATATATGGAAGTGGATCATGGATGCACCTCATTCTTCCATAAACCATGGTACAGTACATGTGTATTTCGTGTGACAGAGAGGTCCGACCTCGTCAGCATGCTGTATCGTGTGACATATGTGATAGGTGGCAACATAGACTATGTGGCACTGTTAAGTGTTTAAATTTATAAATATGATATATAACATAAAAGTATAAGTACATTAAGTTTTTTGTAACAAATTTAAGGAATGTAATATATTTCCATCATTACAAGAATATCATTATTAAAGCTTGGACTATAAACGGCAATTGATATTCGTTGTATAAAACAAATTTGAAATTACGTCTGGAATTCATTATTATTTTTTTATTAGTTTATAATTGTAATATAATTGAATTTCAGGCATTACACTGCAAGCTTACAAAGACGCTATACATGGTGGTGAATTGCAGTCCATTTGCTTACCCTGTGAACAACGCAACTGGCCAGCACCTGAGCCAGCACCAGAGCCAGCTGCAGAACCAGTACCAGAGCCAGCACCAGAGCCAGCTGCAGAACCAGTACCACAGCCAGCACCAGAGCCAACAGCAGAACCAGAAGCAGCACTACAGCCAGACCAGCTGAATCCACTAGATGGTACCTTTGATATCGGTCACCGTAATGCTGATGATCCACCAGAGCCCATGGACACGTAAGTCTAAATAAACAATTATTACAAACTGCAAACTACAAACAATATGTATTGTTAATGGTTAATGAGAAAAACTGAGACAGTGGATAACAAATGTAAGATTTATTGCGTTTTATTAAATACCATAACGTTTAATAATTAAACCTTTTCTTACTATTTTAGATCTCTGAATGCAGACCATGACCTGCCTATTTACAGTGATAAAGTAAATGCATTTAAGTATTGTTAACAAGAAACAAACTAGCAACTTCAATATACAAATATTGTATTGAAATTTAATGCTGATTTGACTTTATTTGAATATTTTGTGTTTTATTTTTTCAGGTTGTTAAAGCCCCGTTTAAGCAGACTGGCCAGTTGTTGAGTATACATGCATTCATCTTAAAGGGCGGTCAACGCAAGCAGCTGCCCTTGGCATTCGCCCTAATGTCAAGAAAGACAGAAGGAGACTATGTTTTTGTGTTGCAGTCGCTAAAAGACCGTATGGTTGACACAGCTGTTGCCCACTTTGTTGTTGACTTTGAAGTTGGTAAGTATCATAAACATTAATCAAATACGATGTAAACAGTGTCCAACAGAGTTCAAATAACGTGTATTTAATCAATTATAGGTCACCGTATGGTCTTCAACAATGAGCAATTTGAGTACATGTACAATTATATATGTAGTAAATTAATGTAATGATCAATAATCATTTTATCAATTGTTAATTGCAGGTGCTTGGTTAGGTATCAGACGTGTATTTCCAGGGGTCAACATCAAGAGGTGTGTGTTTCATTGGACACAAGCTGTTTGGAAACATGTACAAGAGTATGGTTTGGTATCGACAACAACAAGCAGTCCATCTTTACATCCGTCAGCTTCTAGCATTGCCATTCCTGCCATCTATGCATACCAGGGACACCTTCCTCATCCTCCGACACCTCAGCTACAAGAACTGGTTGCCTACATGAATCGTCAATGGTTTAACAACGCTGTCATCCGTGTAGCAGACTGGTGCGTCTTCAAAAGGACAGTACGCACTAATAATGACGTTGAAGGTATATTTGAAAATGAGATAGCTATACAACTTTATTTGTGAATTTGATAAATCATGTAGGAAGTATATACTGTAATAAATATGTATATCTTTAATTTTGTACAATTTTATTTCATATAATTATAATTTTCTTTTAATTTTCCAGGTTGGCACAGCAGGATCAATACAGCAGCCAGACACGCAGGTGTTCCCTTCTATGTATTTATTCCAGACCTAAGGACAGAAGCTGAAGTCGTAGACTACAGTGTCCGTGCAGATGACCTAGAGACGGACATCCACAGAAAATACACCATCCTGGAGCAGAAAATACAGACCGCCTGGGACCAGTACATGGACAGTGCTATCACAACAACCCACTTCTTGAAGATCATTGCCAAACTGTATAGGCCAACCGATAACCCACTGGACAACGTTCAGCCGCTGCAGTAAAAAAAAAAACAACTTTTATATATTATGAATGTATTAGTGCCATTTTATGTAATAAATCATGATGTATAAATGTAGAGTGAATGGATGTGTGATTGTGTCTTTTTGATATATTTTTATTTATAGTATATCAATTCAGTGCTCAAAATGTATCAATAAAGATAAATACGTACATATAACTTAGTCTTCATTTTTCTGGTAGAAGCAATACAACATAATTATTCGGCGAAATTATATACAAACTTTAACATACTTTATTCAAATATATACATTATACCACAAACATTATATAAAAATCAGGGCGAACAGACCCAGGGAGAACAGTTGTTAGGGCGAACGTGAATCAGGGCGAATGGACCCGGATTCGTACCACCCCAGAGTTGACACGAATTACCTCCCTTGAAAAGGCATAGCTTGGGGTGGAAGAGGTTTGTTAAAAATCGGGTTATTTGAAGTTCTTTATGTTAAATATGATAATTGTTCATATTTTCTACAAACAATAATTCATAGGAGGAAGCAGAGAACATGGAAAAATACCGATTTTAATTTATTTAACAAGAATATTTTAGAATAAGCTGATGACCAGGACACTTGACTTGCGTCAGTTGCGACGTACGTTTGTCAGCTGTTTGTATAGCTCTGTGTCCACGGTAGTATATCAACTTGCAAAAATCTACAATCTGTGCTATAACCATAACATTTTTATTAAACCAATCAAGAACCCACGCCATACCGCATATTACATTTATGTACAAACACTGGGACTCATATTCATATTCCTTTTGGTATTTAACAATCTTTTGAGACTAGGGCAGCCCGATATACTATACAAAAACACAAACGAGATATCAATTCCGAGCACGCCAAATTTCAAATAATAACATTTTTTTTCTGAACTCGCTTTAGTCTGCTTTTTTGTTCATTTCTATAGTAAAATAATTAAGTTTCATCAAAATGCCTACCTTTTAGCCCATATTTCCTTATGGTATAGTAGATCGGGGCCGTCCCAGATACAAACAGATATTATTATCTACATCATATAAAAACATAACCCATGCAATGCACAAACAATTTGATGCAATGTATGCAAAGTACGTTGTAATTTCCGACACTGCAGTCCGATCGCGATACAAAAAGGAAAGAAAAAAAACAAAATTAATTGTATATTTTGTTTTCAGTCAAATAAACAGGCTAGTGACCATGCTGGCTTTCTCCATTCTTGTGAAATGCGATTTTTTATTCAGTCTGGCGACAAAATTTTGTACTTGGCAATATTTCTGGGGACTAAATTTACTATGTAATGGGTGGTAGGGATGAGCCGCTGGAATAGGTCACTATTTCATATTTCATGATATATGAAAATGGTGAGAAATTCATAAGAAATATATCATTAGGTTGAATGCTGGATTTGACCACTATCATGAAATTCAGTGAATAAAACATAATGTGTAGCAAGTGCAAGAATTAATGGCCTTCATGTAATGGTAGAGAGTTACAAAGAAATTAAGGTACAACATGTATTTGGACCATAAATGACCACGTTTCATCAAAATGACCTCGGTATTAATCATGTTAATTGACAAACTTCAGAGACAGTATATGAACTTATTTTTATGGACTCCACATGTTCAAACAACAAAGTGTGTTTCAAATTTTGTTTCAGATTGTATTTGGTCAAAAAGAAATATAATTTATTTTCATTGTTTATCAGGGGTCACGCTGGCATTCAAAAAGTTGTCGCAAAAAAATCACCAAAGCATCATTTTTGTCGCCAGTTTCAAAATTTGTTCGCCAAGTCACCCTCCCCCTTTTTGAAACATACAATCATTACTATTTGAAAAAAAAACGACCTGAAAAGTATTTGTGATTAAATAAAGTTTTAATGACAGTTGACTTTCATCTGAAATGACTTTTATTTTGATGGCAAGCTTAATAAAACATCGATTGCATTTTCCACATGTTTGTTGAAGTTAAAGCGGAAGTGACAACACAAACTTTGCTGATTGGAAATTTTATGATATTATGATTTTAAACAAATTTTTAATGTGTTAAAAAGCATGCATATTTATTTTCATGACTAATAAGAATGCATGTACCTAATAAAAATTTTAATAATATATATATTACCTTAGTGTATCAAAGGGTGGTCAATCAATTGAGCAGTCAAGTGTAAAGGATCAGATGTCAGCACATTCAAGTTATTGATTATGTGTTTGTTTACTGTTGAAACACCTGCTGTGTTTTGTAGCATGATGTAAACTGTTCAATTATCATAGATAATAATACACTGACAAAAATATTTCACATAAGTGCCAGATTTTTTTTCCAAAAAGATTGAAATATTCTTTCGCCAGAAATATTGCCAACTATGAAATTATATTGCCAGATTCATGAATAAAAAATCACATTTGGGAACAATGGCAGAGCCCAGCGCGGACCCTGTATGTGTACCTTAAGTCGAATCCATGACAAAGAAGTGTGGAGTGAAACAATATATTCATATATTAATACATGTATCTAAATTCTGCCTCAGTATTTAAAATGATTAACATGGTTGATTCAACATTTGTCTGATTTGATTATAAATTTGTACCGTTTTTCAGAAACATGAGGTTAAAATTAATTGTGTTTGGACTGTTTGTTGTTATTTTGGGAGTCACTGCCAGTCATCCTCACGGTGCTGATGTAGAAGACAATGAATTTGCAGAATTTGAAGATTTAGAAGAAGGTAGGTATTTCTTATGTCCTAAAATATAAAATCATTTTTTTACATTTTTACATGTATTCAGCTTTCTTTAGTTACTCCATTGGTGCATGGTTCTTTTAATAGTGTAATGAGAACTAACAGTTGTTCTTTTGCTCAAGCTTTTGATATTTATATAGGAATTTTGTGTCAAGAATAAGTCCACAGTATCCATTCTCAATAACCCAAGGATCTTCTCCTATTCTTGATGTGTCTAATCACTGGGATAAAAATACATAATATTTTTAACCACTTCCCGGTGATTAAATTTCTGCATGGGAATTCTGGCCGCTTTTTATACGACCGCAAAATTTTTGCGGTCGTATATTGGTATGACGTTGGCGTCGTCGTCGTCGTCTGCGTCGTCGTCCGTCGTCTGCGTCGTCGTCCGAAGACATTTGGTTTTCGCACTATAACTTTAGTATAAGTTAATAGAAATCTATGAAATTTAAACACAAGGTTTATGACCACAAAAGGAAGGTTGGGATTGATTTTGGGAGTTTTGGTCCCAACAGTTTAAGAATCAGGGGCCAAAAAAGGGCCCAATAAGCATTTTTCTTGGTTTTCGCACAATAACTCTAGTATAAGTAAATAGAAATCTATGAAATTTTAACACAAGGTTTATGACCGCAAAAGGAAGGTTGGGATTGTTTTTGGGAGTTTTGGTCCCAACAGTTTAGGAAGTAGGGGCTAAAAAAGGGCCCAAATAAGCATTTTTCTTGGTTTTTGCACAATAACTTTAGTATAAGTAAATAGAAATCTATGAAATTTAAACACAAGGTTTATGACCACAAAAGGAAGGTTGGGATTGATTTTTAGAGTTTTGGTCCCAACAGTTTAGGAATTAGGGGCCAAAAGGGTCCAAAAGTAAACTTTGTTTGATTTCATCGAAAATTGAACTATTGGGGTTCTTTGATATGCCGAATCTAACTGTGCATTTAGATTCTTAATTTTTGGTCCCGTTTTCAAATTGGTCTACATTAAGGTCCAAAGGGTCCAAAATTAAACTTAGTTTGATGTTAACAAAAATTGAATTCTTGGGGTTCTTTGATATGCTGAATCTAAACATGTACTTAGTTTTTTTATTATGGGCCCAGTTTTCAAGTTGGTCCAAATCGGGGTCCAAAATTAAACTTTGTTTGATTTCATCGAAAATTGACTTATTGGGGTTCTTTGATATGCCGAATCTAACCGTGCATTTAGATTCTTAATATTTGGTCCCGTTTTCAAATTGGTCTACATTAAGGTCCAAAGTGTCCAAAATTAAACTTAGTTTGATTTTAACAAAAATTGAATTCTTGGGGTTCTTTGATATGCTGAATCTAAACATGTACTTAGTTTTTTTTTATTATGGGCCCAGTTTTCAAGTTGGTCCAAATCGGGGTCTAAAATTAAAGCTAAAAAAGGGGTAAATTTTTTTTTTTGGGGGGGGGGAATTCTCCACAGCATATTGTATTGCACAAGAAGCAAAAAATTGAATATAAATTCAAATCATATGACCAATTCTAAGTTCTTTATTTCAGTTATTCTGTGTCAGAAACCTATTATGTGTCAAATATTTGAAGAAATTTTCAATTGCACAGTATTGTGCAATAGCAAGAAATTGATATGTGTGCTCTGCTATCAAAACCTTATTATTAACAAATTCCATGACTATGATGTCATTTTCTATTTTAATATGTTATTGTGTATTTAAATGGGCTGTTATGGTTGCAAAGTATAAAGAAATGGGGGGGGGGGGGGGAGGGGGGTGAAAACAAAATTTAGAAAGGGGGGGGTAAATGAGAAATTGGGGAGGGGGTAATTTTTTTCTCATTTCATATTTCATAAATTAAAAAGAAAATTTCAAATTTTTTTAGCAAAAAAAGGGGGGGGTTACATTAAATTTTATTGTTTTTTGTTTTTTTTTGGGAGGGGGGGTGGGGGGTCAATGTGCAACTTCATAGTGTATTGCACAAAAGCTAAAAAAAGGGGTAAATTATTATTTTTTTTGGAGGGGGGCAATTCTCCACAGCATATTGTATTGCACAATCTAAAAAATTGAATATAAATTCAACTCATATGACCAATTCTAAGTTCTTTGATTTCAGTTATTCTGTGTCAGAAACCTATTATGTGTCAAATATTTGAAGAAATTTTCAATTGCACAGTATTGCGCAATAGCAAGAAATTGATATGTGTGCCCAATTTTAAATTTTAAATTGGTTATTTCTGATTTATATATAAAAACAAATACTGATATGGTTTGAATAGGTAAATTAAAAATTTTTAAGTTCTTAGACAACATTCATTCTGTGTCAGAAACCTATGCTGTGTCAAATATTTATTCACAATCCAAATTCAGTATTGTATCAAGCTTGAATGTTGTGTTCATAATTGCCCCAACTATTCAGGGTTCGACATCTGCGGTCGTATCTAGCTGCGCCCAGCGGAGCATTTTATTTGCGTTTATTGGAAAGATAAACTAGAGAAGTTCTGAAATGGGGTACATGTAAACAAAATGCATAGATTCTCCTTCAATTTACTCATGAGTTATAGAATTTTCCACCCTTGATAGTTAAATTTTAGATTTTAACATGCTCGCTTTGAAGATAAAAAATTTAACTATCTCGGATGGAGAAATTTCATAACTCACTCGTACCTGAATGAGAATCTACATGTATATGTATTCAATTAAGGCTTGTTTTCCATTTTGGAATTGGTTATACATTGTATGATATAATATAGTATGAGGCAGTTCATGCTTAAGGATGCTCGCTGGTCAGATTTTCGGAACCCTCAGGTTTTATCCCTTTATTAAACATTAATTTTTTTGCCCATGAACCCCCACCTTTTCTTTTATAATTCAATCATATATACCTTAAAATGGTATTTGACAAAAATTTATGAAATACTTTTTATTTTTTCATACATCTTTGAGAGACTGAAGTTGTCAGTGCAAATACAATGAAAAATCCAGAGAAAACCCATTTGCTGCAAATTTTCAAGGCCTTATAGCTCTAAAATGAGGACATGAACCTATATTTTTTTCTTTCTTATTTGATAACTATTCATATGTTCTCTCAAACTAAAACACCTATTTCAAATCCTATTTATTTCCTATTAGACCAGCGATCATCCTTAAAGCTAATATTTTTGTACAACTCTATGAAACACGATAGGAAAGCTTTGACAGAGGCTTGATTTTCTTTCAAAAGCTAAAGCAAACAAAATATGTATGATTAAAGGAACATTGAATAAGTATTATATACATGTATACCACGCTATTTACGAGTTAACATATATAAACGACGAATCCGCAGGATGAGTTCGTTTAAATATGTTAATGAGTAAGGCGTGGTGTATATGTTTTGTAACATCATTTAGAAGTGGCCTGGTGATTGTTTATCCAATAAAAAACCAGTTGGAGTGTCGTTCTAGCCCGCTGCTTAGCACGTGCACGAGAAAATCGATTCAGGCAATTTTTAAATCATGGTTTAACATTAAAAAAGATCAGATTAAACCATAGTTCAAGCTCCGTCTATCTACATGAAGTTGCAAGAACAAAGTACGTCATGATTCTTTTTAATGGAATAACATATCAATCTTCATATTAAACCATGGTTTTTCAGAAAGCGAACTATTTAGCAGATTATCACGTAAAAACTTCAAAGGAAAAATGCCGTATTATGTTACAAAGTGGTTTGAAGATAAAAACATTCTTGTATGAGGGTGTGGATGGGGTTTATAGAATGAGAGAAAAATGGCCTAAAAAATTAATAAATATGATAAACAGAGAATAACAAACTAAAATGGAAAGAATATATAATAATGATGCTCTACAATATAGAGAATAATTCAAAAAGAGAAAGCAAATTTGAGGAAAAACACTGATTACGGAATAAAGAAAATTGTTCTAGAATATCTATTATTTCATATAACTCGCTTGAAGTTATTTTAAACAACTGTTTTTTAGATGACCTTGAAGAAGTAAAACCAGAAGAAGTGAAGGAAAAGAGAGTTGAAGATAAAACAGATGAAGTTGTGACAGAAGACGAAGATGATGAAACCACTGTTGAGGTTAATATAAGGGCAAATGATAAAAAGATGTTGTTTTCCATGTACGCAAATGACCTTAGGTGTAATGTAACTGCTAACATCATAAATATTACTACAGAAACAATACTCCTATAAAGGGTGTGATGCTATCTGGTCATAGAGTTCAATAGAAATCGGCAGTATTCATGAGAAGCCAGTCTAAATTTTAAGTCTTCAAGTCATTGGGAGAAAGAGCAGTTTTTACAGAATTACACAAAATTTCATTTTTGTAGCCCTTACTGCAAAAAGATCTTTTAAAGTAACTTCCAAGTTTCTGTGGGTTATTGGAAAGACTTTTGCATTTTTTCAAAATATTACAATAGAAACTAGGATGTGAAAACCCTTTCACGATGAGTATGCCATCTTGCCAGAGAAGCCATTGTGCTGGTGTTATTCCAGCGAAACTTTTATTGGTGAAAGAGTTAAACCTGTAGATCGCTTCTGTAAAAAGAACATTGAATTGAGGTGAATTGCTCTTTGTTTCTTACATTATTTGTGGAAATCGTGTTTTAAACTGCTATGATATTCAGACATTTCAGATTGGTTTAATTGTGTTTGATGAATAAATACAGGCTTTTAGCATGAAATATTTTATATTTTCAGACAGAAGAAGACGAATTTGAACATTTAAATGATGAAGAAGAATTTGTTGGGTTTGACAAAGACAGAGAGACTAAGCCTAAAGACAAACTACCTGATCTTAAAATTGCATCTGTAAGTTATACATCCGTCATCCAAAAATGTTTTATCTCAGGAACTGATGCATTGTGGGTACTTTTTATGTGAAAGCTAAAAGTGGAAGATCATTGGTCAGATACTGATCCCTTGTGGGTAATCTGATTGTGTACACTGAAATTGAAACTTCATTGGTTGAAATTTCTTTGCAATTTATATATGACCGCAAATTTTTGCAGACATATTACAGTGCAGTTTATAACGGACAGCGCAATGCCCATGTTTTTTGACAATTGTCCACCATAATAAAGGGGATAAAAGGGCCAAAAAAGCTGTGTGGCTTGATATGTAAATTATTTAGTTATTTTTCATCAAATTCTTACGATGATTTATCACATGTATTCTTTTTAAATCACGTCTCACAAAGCTCATGATTCTGAAGTATAGCCATAGAAAGATGCAAGATTTGATTTTTTTCAAATCTGTTTACAGGAACAGAAGCAAAGTCACACTGAATGAAGATTTTTTTACATTTGTTGTGAAGAAAAAAAACTTTATTCAATAGATGCTTTAAATCCAATTAAAAATGATTTAAAACAAATCAGATTTGTTGCATTCTAGATTTTCAGAAAACTTAACTGTATCAGTCATCAACACACATTTCATCGTAATAAAAGAGGAAATTTGTCTTTAGCACACAGAAAGTGTTATACACAAATTGTTCAGTTTCTCTGTCTTCGTTGAAAAATCTCATTTTGTAGTAATGAGAAAGTTTATATATATATATAAAAAAATGTTTTGATAAGAATAACTGTTTATTCCTTGATCATATTTTATAAATGTTTATGTAGGTACAATAACATTACAAACATGTATGTTGTTGGCATGTTATCAAATCAATGTAATATATAAATGAATCTATATACGAATGTATCACTGTGTAAACTTCGTCATAATGACATCAACCGCCTCGGTGGTCTCGTGGTAGGTGCTAGCCTTGAGTGCGGAAGGTCGCGGGTTCGATCCCCGGCCGTGTCAAACCAAGGTATTAAAATTGGTATTTGCTGCTTCTACGCCAAGCACGCGGCATCTCGGAGTAAGAGCAAAGATCTACTGGTCAGCTCCGAGTCAGTATAATGTGTCCGAGTGTGGTGATATGTCTTCCTGTGGACAGTTACCTCATGAGCTAGCACATTAAAAATCCGGCTCAGCGTGTCAGCCTAGTACAAAGCAGGGATCATATTCATTATCATATCAACATGTTCTCGTCCTGATATGCACCTGGCTGCCACTGGAAGTTAAACAACAATTCATCCATCCATCATAATGACATCGATAAATAAAACTACAAATATACTGGAAATTATACGTCATTTCTGATTTTACAGGTACCATTGCATTTGAGGACCAACTGGGACAGTTTTGTGATAGAAATTCTAATGTTGGCAGGACTGGGTGTATATTTATTGAATTTTCTTCATGGAAAGAACAAAAACCACAAACTTGCTCAAGCATGGCTTAATTCACACAAAACTTTACTGGAGGAACAGTTTAGTATTGTTGGTAAGTATGGAGTGAGGGATCGCCGTGATATTGGTTGCAGTATCGCCAGCTTGGCGTTAAGGATGATCTCTGGTCTAATAGGAAATAAATAGGATTTGAAATAGGTGTTTTAGTTTGAGATAACATATGAATAGTAAAAAAATAAGCAAGAAAAAAATATGGCTCATTTTAGAGCTATAAGGCCTTGAAAATTTGCAGGAAATGGGTTTTCTCTGGATTTTTCATTGTCTTTGCATTGACAACTTCAGTCTCTCAAAGATGTATGAAAAAATAAAAAGGATTTCATAAAATTTTTTCAGATACCATTTTAAGGTATATATGATTGAATTATAAAAGAAAAAGTGGGGGTTCATGGGCAAAAAAAATCATGTTTAAGAAATGGATAAAACCCGAAGATTCCGAAAAACTTACAAAAAGACCAAAACATGACCAGCGAGCATCCTTAAACAATATTCAATCAGTGGAGTGTAGGATTATACTGGTGTAAGTCAAGTCCATCTGTCTCTCTTCCTATTCATTGTTCCTTCTGTCAGAAATCTCTTAGCACCTATCAAAGGCTGTAACAGATTCAGTTTAGGTAAGGCATAATCATGGTGACATAAAATTTAGGTACCAGTTTTGCAGCTGCTTACAATGCATTTGAGCTGACGATTTTGTAAGCCTTTAAGTTATTTATCTTTTATTATAGTTTATACTGAAATGCTTTGATTTGATTGGCTTAGATAGGGTTAAAATCTAATCTGTCGCACATTGTCGAGGGTGAAACAGCCTTTATTTTCCCTTGAAAATTTGGGGCTTACTTCGGCTTTTGCTCTGTTGCCAGTAAATTTCTTTTGAACAGTAATTCAACTTTCGAAACAACTTTTAATACTAATAGATGTATTTCAATTTTCAAGGTGATGATGGTACCAGTAAGGAGGTACAGACAGGGACAGGGGCATTTACTAAGGAATCGGAGAATGTATATGCCTTGTGGTGTAGCGGTAGATCTTGTGTGGAAGGAATGCTGGTGGAGTTAAAACTGATAAAACGACAAGACTTGATAAGCACTCTAGCAGGCTTAATGAAACCAGTTTCGGATCAGATAGTAAGTTTTAGGTTTTTGTCGAGCCTGCGACTTTAGTCGCAGAAAGCTCGACATAGGGATGGTGATCCGGCGGCGGCGGCGGTGTTAACTCACTTCTTAAAAGCTTTATATTTTAGAAGATAGAAGACCTGGATGCTTTATACTTTGTATATAGATGCCTTATGTTACGAACTTTCTGTCTGTCATATGTACATTGTCCTTGACCTCATTTTCATGGTTCAGTGACTAATTGAAAAAAAAGTTAAGATTTTTTGTAATGTTAATTTCTCTCTTATTATGAGTAATAGGATAACTATATTTAGTATGTGCGTACCTAACAAGGTCCTCATCCCCATCAGACAGTTTTCAATTGACCTCGACCCAATTTCAAGGATCAGTGAACAAGGTTAAGTTTTGGTGGTCAAGTCCATATCTCAGATACTATAAGCAATAGGTCTAGTATATTTGGTGTATGGAAGGATTGTAAGGTGTACATGTCCAACTGGCAGGTGTCATCTGACCTTGACCTCATTTTCATGGTTCAGTGGTTATAGTTAAGTTTTTGTGTTTTGGCCTGTTTTTCGAATACCATATGCAATAGGTCTACTATATTTGGTGTATGGAAGGATTGTAAGGTGTACATGTCCAACTAGCAGGTGTCATCTGACCTTGACCTCATTTTCATGGTTCAGTGGTGTGTTTTGGCCTGTTTTTCGAATACTGTATGCAATAGGTCTACTATATTTGGTGTATGGAAGGATTGTCAGGTGTACATGTCCAACTGGCAGGTGTCATCTGACCTTGACCTCATTTTCATGGTTCAGTGGTTATAGTTAAGTTTTTGTGTTTTGGCCTGTTTTTCGAATACTATATGCAATAGGTCTACTATATTTGGTGTATGGGAGGATTGTAAGGTGTACATGTCCAACTGGCAGGTGTCATCTGACCTTGACCTCATTTTCATGGTTCAGTGGTGTGTTTTGGCCTGTTTTTCAAACACTGTATTCAATAGGTCTACTATATTTGGTGTATGGAAGGATTGTAAGGTGTACATGTCCAACTGGCAGGTGTCATCTGACCTTGACCTCATTTTCATGGTTCAGTGGTTATAGATAAGTTTTTGTGTTTTGGCCTGTTTTTCGAATACTGTATGCAGTATGTCTGATAGCATTTACTTTCATTAGAAATACACGACAGGCGAGACATTTTTGTGTGTCAACTCTTGTTCATTAAGGTAGGAGGTACCTAATTGGGCTATATTTCAGATTTTTATAAAATTTGGCATGTTACTAGAGTACGTTGAACTGCATCTGAATATCAAAAAAATAATGTAGGTCCCTTTAATACTTCCCAAAAAATGGTGTTTCAGGTTTTTGGAAAAACAGATGGGTAAATACATAGAATGCATGCCGTTATCGCTCCAAAAAGTCAAATATTTAGACTTTAAATTATTTCTCAAGATCCAGTCCCTAGAATTTGTTTTTAAAATGATATATTATTGCCATTGAAATTTTCTTTTTATTGATATAAAATTTATTGGGGGTCATCAGATTTATTTTATTAGTATATTAGATTGATTACTGTATGAAGAGAGAAAATAAGCGTCAAAAAGCCAAAATAAGCGTAACGTCGTAAAGACGTCGCGATAAAAATGTAGATGTTTTTACATACAGGACCTATAGTTGAATGATTTCCACAACAAAAAGAAAGCTGGTGACTACTATGTTTATTTAGTATCATTGAAATGAAAAAGTTGAAAGCAATAACATATCGTTTTTATAGAAAGTCCTAGGGATTAGATTTTGAGATATGACGATTTAAAGTGAAAATTTTTTTTTTCGGCAGTTTTTATATGACATCTACAGTAAATGTCCTTTATTTCAATGAATTTAAAACAACCTTATGAAAGAAATATAAAAGCTAAATATAATTTTTTTTCTATATTTAGATGCAGCTTCGAATGTTCTAGCTGCATGTAAAATTTCATGAAAATCTATAATTTAGTGGATTAAGGTACCTCCTACCTTAAAAACTGAAAATTTTGAAATTAAAGTAGTTTTTTTATTCATGCAAAAAATGGGACCAGTTGAAGATTGCAATAATTAAACTTTTACATTTTAATTGCAATCATTTAAATTTTACATTTTAATTGCAATCATTTAAATTTTACATTTTAATTGCAATAATTTAAATTTTACATTTAAAATATAAAACCAATGTGACAATCCCGGTAAACCGGGACTTGTTGTCAGCAAGTTGACTCGGGAATCCTGGTAAACCGGGACTCGTCGGCAAAAGGGTTATATATTTCAGCAGTGGAAAAGATAATATTAAAATTTTGAATTGATTTACAGATGATGCAGGTAGATATGGATCCAAAGGTAATGGATAAGTTTGTATTTGCTGTTGCCCAGAAGAGATCCTGTGTCAAACTACACAAGGATATGAATGATCTTGTAAGTTTTCTGTTAAAATAATGCTCTTTGTGTTAAATAAATGTTTTAAAGACACATATATCAAGGTTGTAGAGTAAGTATGAATGAGACAATATGCCACTCAATTGAACACTGGAAGAAATCAGTTACATAGAAATAGATCACATCTACTGTCTGGAAACCTTAGACTGCAGAATAGATATTTGGAATTTTTAACCGGATTTTCATATGAAAATATCGGTTATTAAATTGGTGATGTACTGCGGGCGGGCGGGCGGGCGGGCGGACGGGCGGGCGGACGGGCGGCTGCCAAACAGTGTCCGTGCAATAACTTATGAACTGTTCAACCAAAGCTTTTCAAATTTTAATATGTTGTTACTGATGACAAAATGGAGGTCAAGTTCGATATTGACGATTTTCACTTTCACCGTTCAAGAGTTATGGTTCTTGAAAGATTGAAAAATGGCTTTTCCAGTGGTGTCCGTGTGATAACTTATGAACTGTTCAACCAAAGCTTTTCAAATTTTAATATGTTGTTACTGATGACAAAATGGAGGTCAAGTTCGATATTGACGATTTTCACTTTCACCGTTCAGGAGTTATGGTTCTTGAAAGATTGAAAAATGGCTTTCCCAGTGGTGTCCGTGTGATAACTTATGAACTGTTCAACCAAAGCTTTTCAAATTTTAATATGTTGTTACTGATGACAAAATGGAGGTCAGGTTCGATATTGACGATTTTCACTTTCACCGTTCAAGAGTTATGGTTCTTGAAAGATTGAAAAATGGCTTTCCCAGTGGTGTCCGTGTGATAACTTATGAACTGTTCAACCAAAGCTTTTCAAATTTTAATATGTTGTTACTGATGACAAAATGGAGGTCAAGTTCGATATTGACGATTTTCATTTTCACTGTTCAAGAGTTATGGTTCTTGAAAGATTGAAAAATGGCTTTTCCAGTGGTGTCCGTGTGATAACTTATGAACTGTTCAACCAAAGCTTTTCAAATTTCAATATGTTGTTACTGATGACAAAATGGAGGTCAAGTTCGATATTGACGATTTTCACTTTCACCGTTCAAGAGTTATGGTTCTTGAAAGATTGAAAAATGGCTTTTCCAGTGGTGTCCGTGTGATAACTTATGAACTGTTCAACCAAAGCTTTTCAAATTTTAATATGTTGTTACTGATGACAAAATGGAGGTCAAGTTCGATATTGACGATTTTCACTTTCACCGTTCAGGAGTTATGGTTCTTGAAAGATTGAAAAATGGCTTTTCCAGTGGTGTCCGTGTGATAACTTATGAACTGTTCAACCAAAGCTTTTCAAATTTTAATATGTTGTTACTGATGACAAAATGGAGGTCAAGTTCGATATTGACGATTTTCACTTTCACCGTTCAGGAGTTATGGTTCTTGAAAGATTGAAAAATGGCTTTCCCAGTGGTGTCCGTGTGATAACTTATGAACTGTTCAACCAAAGCTTTTCAAATTTTAATATGTTGTTACTGATGACAAAATGGAGGTCAGGTTCGATATTGACGATTTTCACTTTCACCGTTCAAGAGTTATGGTTCTTGAAAGATTGAAAAATGGCTTTCCCAGTGGTGTCCGTGTGATAACTTATGAACTGTTCAACCAAAGCTTTTCAAATTTTAATATGTTGTTACTGATGACAAAATGGAGGTCAAGTTCGATATTGACGATTTTCATTTTCACTGTTCAAGAGTTATGGTTCTTGAAAGATTGAAAAATGGCTTTTCCAGTGGTGTCCGTGTGATAACTTATGAACTGTTCAACCAAAGCTTTTCAAATTTCAATATGTTGTTACTGATGACAAAATGGAGGTCAAGTTCGATATTGACGATTTTCACTTTCACCGTTCAAGAGTTATGGTTCTTGAAAGATTGAAAAATGGCTTTTCCAGTGGTGTCCGTGTGATAACTTATGAACTGTTCAACCAAAGCTTTTCAAATTTTAATATGTTGTTACTGATGACAAAATGGAGGTCAAGTTCGATATTGACGATTTTCACTTTCACCGTTCAGGAGTTATGGTTCTTGAAAGATTGAAAAATGGCTTTCCCAGTGGTGTCCGTGTGATAACTTATGAACTGTTCAACCAAAGCTTTTCAAATTTTAATATGTTGTTACTGATGACAAAATGGAGGTCAGGTTCGATATTGACGATTTTCACTTTCACCGTTCAAGAGTTATGGTTCTTGAAAGATTGAAAAATGGCTTTCCCAGTGGTGTCCGTGTGATAACTTATGAACTGTTCAACCAAAGCTTTTCAAATTTTAATATGTTGTTACTGATGACAAAATGGAGGTCAAGTTCGATATTGACGATTTTCATTTTCACTGTTCAAGAGTTATGGTTCTTGAAAGATTGAAAAATGGCTTTTCCAGTGGTGTCCGTGTGATAACTTATGAACTGTTCAACCAAAGCTTTTCAAATTTCAATATGTTGTTACTGATGACAAAATGGAGGTCAAGTTCGATATTGACGATTTTCACTTTCACCGTTCAGGAGTTATGGTTCTTGAAAGATTGAAAAATGGCTTTCCCAGTGGTGTCCCTGTGATAACGTATGAACTGTTCAGCCAAAGCTTTTCAAATTTTAATATGTTGTTACTGATGACAAAATGGAGGTCAAGTTCGATATTGACGATTTCCACTTTCACCGTTCCGATATTAACGATTTTCACTTTCACCGTGTGTGTACTTATATACTCTCAAAAATTCCAATATTTGTCACTTACTATAAATAGGAGGTCAAGATTGATTTTTGCTTTTCCATTTCTGAACCCTACAAAACCCTACAAAAATTCATTTATATTTCTTTACTTCATCCTGTTTGGGAATCCAGATTTGCAAACATCATTTCCATGCAGGAAAATCCGGTTTGCTGTCATTCGACAGCCTCTTGTTAAAGTCTGAATGATATAGTTTTTTGTTGGGGTTAATAAACCTTTTTGAGTCGTCCAAGAAAAAATAAAAGTTTTAGAATGGTTTGCAAATGTTATATTTTTACACCCCTAAAATTTGCAAACCATTATTTCAAATATTTTTCTTGCACTTTGTGCATAAATGTATTTCACACAACACATGGATGTAATACTTCATTTAACAAAATCTAGTATGAAGAGTTATCTCTCTTTTATATTGAAAATTCCATAGGCGAAATGTTTTTGATTCTCCTGAAGACATGATTGAACAAAACCAGGTCAGGTCAATTGTTTTAGTTATGACTTAGCTAATTCAATCTGTCAGTCAAAAGTTCTTATTGATTGTTTACTCAAATTTGGAAAAATCAGTTCTGTGGACTTGGGTTTACAGATAGTAGGGCCAGGGTTTTTGTTTGGTCATCAGGTCGGAGCAATAGAGGACTCTACAAAACAAATGTGATGTCAAAAATTCACAAATTCATAATAAACACATTCCATCTAGTAAGTATATAACAATTTGTAGACAATTTGCAAACAGTATTTAGACAGTATGTGTTTCAAATATCAGATACCGTTTTCTTCCAAGAAAAGTTTTTTGTTTCTTTTTTGTTACCATTTGAACAATTATGTCCAAAAAATATTTTCGTCAACTTGAGATTGCTGTTTGTCTCCACAAAAGACGAACTTAGATGGCAGAAATGTGTCACTAAACCATTAATTATTAAATTCTTAATAATTAGGAGACATTCCTTTAAACTATTTTTTTAAAAAGAAAAACATTAATAAATCTTGGACATCATCATCAAATCATTTAAATACATTTACTTTTGATTAAAAAAAAAATTGTCAAAATCTCCAAGTGGAAAAAAATTTCAGTATTAAATAAAAAAGTACAGAAAGTCTTAAATTTGATATTGTTATATAAGTATTAAATTAAATTAAATTTTATATTTTTGAAGAGTCAGTTTACAGAAAAGAAGAATGGAGATAAGTATGACTTAATGGCATCATATCAGATACTCACTGAAATAGGGGAAGCAACTTCTGCTATACTAGATAAAAAAGTAATAAGTTAATACGATTACATTATGTTCAAGTTTTGAAAATATAATCAACGTCAAAGTCACTCAGTTGCAGATTGTTGAAATGAAATAGAAAATGGCATTATTTGCCAACAAATTTCAAATACAAACCAAAAAAAAAAGACAGCAAGAATATATTGAAGCATTGTTAAGACAAGTTTAGTATTGTTAACAACCTAAGATGTTTAATTTTCTTTTTATAAAGGAAGCTTTATGATTTATGACGGATAGAAATGCCGGTTTCCGTTCAGTCATCCATTTTCAATTCTACATTTCTGGATAGATTTTAACCAAATTTATATTGAAGGTGTATATTGACGATACCTTGATCAAGTTTGAAAACGAGCACTCTCACTTGATTTTTGTGGGTTACTGCCCTTGACTTATTTTTTTTGCTATCAGCTTCTTGGTAGCACTCTCAATTCTACATTTCATGATGGATTTTGACCAAATTTATGGAAGTTGTATAGACAATAGCTCTTGATCAACTATTAAAACCAGTGCTGTCAGTTTTTTATTTGCGGGAGTTACTGCCAATAGTGGAGGGAGACACTTGGCTTTTCTATAGCAATCTTTTTATTATCAGTAGTAGAACTACATAGACCAGTTGTCCATTGCAGTATCACTATTAACAGTTTAGATACAGTCTTTGCAAATATTTCTTGGGTTGCTTCCTTACCTGAAACAAAAATAAAATGCTCAAGTTTAAATTTTTTTTCATTGTAGGTAGCATCAGTTCTGAACAAATATGAAGGGCAGATAGAATTTATGCATTTTTCAGATCAGTACAGTGGGGCTAAAGCACAAGAGTAAGTTCCCAAATAGTTAGAAGTTGGAGGTTAAGTAACACACCAGCATACAGAAGCTATGTGTTTTGTTGTAAAATAATGTACAAACTATAATATTGTTTAATTAACAAATACATGAAGCTGTACTGTTAAGTTCATTCATAACAACAGGCTTTTAATAAATATGGATAAACTCGGCCAGCTGACAACTCGGATCAAGGTAAGTCAGATCGGAATAACAATAATTTAGGCGACCCGGACAGTAGTGACAATGAGAAATGTGAATTAGATTTTATGAACTTCTTTATGTTGATTCTGTCATACACATTATGTAGACTGGCTTAGAAAGCATCCAATTTTAATTTGCCTTAACCCAGTTGAACTGTAATTCAGAGAATAAATCTGAATTTCTTTTTAAAAAAACATTAAAAACATTAAAATAAGACTAGCTCTTTAAAAACAAAACATAATCGTGGTGCCGATTGGTGCTTTGGAACGTTGCGTAGACTTCTCTCCGAATGTCTCCACTTCTCCTTTGTCAGCTTTAGAGAGGGAAGTCACTTCTCCCTGTCATCCTGAAGTAGGCTGAGCCCTGCAGTCATGAGGGTAAATGTGGTTTGTTGTCATTTGAATGACTTTTTATTTTGTAAGTACTTTCTTGATTAAGATTAACCAGTCATCATTTCTGTTTTATTTTTAGTGATGGTCAAAATACCAAACTGCCTGAGGTCAAACCTGTCCTAACATTTTGTTTTAATGGTAAGTAGCTTGTATCAATCCCATGTGTATAATTTGTAAGCCAAAGACTTTTTGTCTTGAGAAAATGTTTGATGTTGCAGTCATCATGGTTTTGCTGGGAAATACCATTGGATCCTAGTTTGTATGTGGCAGCCATATTGGGTAGTTGGTGAGATAAAATTCTAAAAGAAGGCAACCTATGGACCACTGCAGCTTAATTTAGGTCCTACTGACCAGGTTGTGTCTGACATCAAATCTTTAAGCCTATTTTCAAACTTGCAAATGTTAAACTACCGGTCATATGGGCTTTAGTTGCCATATTGATTGGTGAATGAGTTCAGTATTTCAGTACTAAAAGACCATTAAGTGAATTTTCCTACAGTGTCCAGTGTTAAATTATATTAGTTATGGCATCTGTATTTGTTAATGTGCAGGGCCCTTTGATGGAATTCTAAATGTATACCACTTTATGTTCGTTGCTGCCAATGAAGTATGCTTCTTCAAAAATGATTTCAAACCATTTGGTCAAGGAAAATCTAGGAAAAGTTATTTTGTATTTTCAGTTCCTGGCAAAGGAAAATGTAAGCCTACAGACATGGAACAGATGTTACCATTAATGAAACTAGTTATCTATTGTATAGATAGAGTCAGTCGTCTCCAACTCAGCAAGGAGGTAAATACATACACGTGTAATATGTACATGTAGTTATAAGCGTGTTTGCATGGATTAGTTTCCCAGTGTACAGTTTGGATGCTGTGAATTATTTCTTAAACTCCGCCTGCGGTGTACTGCGAAATTTGGTGTCACATAGTGTTTTTCGATGTTAAACTCTCAAATTCCTCCTATTTTCCTCTTCGATAATAAACGGCAAAAGGCCGCGATGGAAATCCTTGTTCCATGTGTATGATACATGTCTTTTAAACTTGCATGTATCCTTCATTCCGTTATTAATTTGTATTATTATTGCAACTAGGAAAATTTTCAGCTTCTCTTTAGTTGAACATCGTCTATCTTGAATTCATTTCTGGTAAAAATGACCTTGAGATAAGGAGAGTCGTCTGAAAAAGTATTGCCATTTATTTTTTTCCTCTTAATCAAATGTAAAGGGAATCATTACATTTAGCTTACAAAGCTACCTGATCAGAAAAATGTTTGAAATAATTTGAAATATTTTAAACTTTAAAAATAATTTCTTTTAAAAATGTTGAATTTTAGGCCAAAGCTAAAGCTGATAAAAAACGGCAGAAAATGCAGGAAGTTTTTGAAAAGGCTACGCACCAACAACGTCAAGAGCAGGCTCAGCAGAGACGTGAGGAGAAACGTAGACAAGAGAAAGAGAGGTTGATGAATGAAGAAGATCCTGACAAGGCTAGAAAAATGGAGGTATGAAACAAATAGTTATTTTGACTCGGCTTAGAATGTGATTCATTTCATTCAGGGGCATGTTTCACAGATATTCGTATGACTAAAATTAGTTGCAAGTTTGATCTGATTTCTGGTCTTAGGTTTTTTTTTTTAGCTCACCTGGCTAAAAGCCAGGGTGAGCTTTTGCCATCACTTTGCGATTGTCATCCGTCGTCCGTCGTCGTCTGTCTGTTAACATTTCACATTTTAATTTTCTTCTAAAAAACCACTGAACCAAATGGAACCAAACTGCAGCAATGTTCCTTGGAAGGTCCTTTACAGAATTTGATATTTGGGTTCCGATGGAATATTCAACATGGCTGCCAGGCCCAATAAATGTGTTCAGATTGGCTGATAAATAAAAAATCTTCTTGTCAGAAACCACAAGACCAAATGAACATCTTCTTTGCAGGATTGTTCCTTAGATGGTTCTGTACCAAATTTTAAATTTCGATGCCAGTCGGAAATCCAAGATGGCTACCACTGCAGGACATAGTTCACACATGGCCCAATTTTCATGTTTTAACAGCCATTTGGATACAACAGACCTTACATTTTCCAATGTGCTAATAGAAGCCATGAGCGATGACTTTTAATATATAAACCAAGCCTTCAACATGTTAGTTCATCCTGTGCACAAGTTGCACTAAATACTAGTTTTTTTATATTTTAGCATTTAGTTTATAAAGGGAGGGTTAATTAATGTATATTACAATATAGTCACAGCCTTCATGGTTTATGGTATCCGGACCATAATAGATCATGATCGAAAATTGTATCTCTTTTTGACCGTGAATGCCTGAACCAAACAATTTAAAGCTGGGATTTTGTATATATATTTTTGTCAAGTTGAAACACAATTTGTTGCTTATACGGAGAGTCTGTAAAAATAAGTCAGTTATATTGACATTCTGAAGTTTGCCGATAATTACCGATGTAATTTCAATTGCATTGTATGGAACATCCGAAAACTTTTGAATAATCACGTGGTCATTTATGGTCCAGATATCTTAAGATTTTTGGTGGTGCATGCAAGGTTAGAGGGAAAAGGATAATCAAACTGGTATGGAAAAAGGAAAATATTAAAAAAAAATTGTTATTGATAAAAAAAAAACCCAAAACAAAACAAGCAAGAACATTAAAAAAAACTGGCTGTGAAAATTCAAATTTAGCCTTTCAGATTGATATTTTTAGTAATGAGTTGTATATTTATTTTTGTTGTTTATAGGAGAGAGACAGTAGAAGGGAAGCGAAGAAGAAACAACCCAAGATGAAAATGATGAAGGTGAAGGCCATGTAGGAGGACAATGAAAAGTGTGATTGTTTATGTTTCAGTAAAAGTTCTGTAGCTCATTAGTGTTGTAAAAATATTTTGTATTTAAAGACTGGTAAAATCTTGATAGATTTATCCCTCTGCAAATGGAGAGTAAACCTTTAGCTGTGTTTCTGTAAATTAGTTTTGACAACTGAAAAAAATATCCGATTTAAGCATGCATGTCATGGCAGTGTGTTGAAGGCTGCACGATGACCTCCTGACCTCTCGTACTATTTGAATTATGTTTACAGTTTTTGTCCCACATACTTGTATTATATTTCTGGGTTCTTTGTTATTTTGTTGAATGAATATGGACAGAAAATATTATAGAAAAACACACTTATTCATGGTGATCCAGTTTTCCTGGATTCTTTGGATGAAAAATCAATGACTTTAAGAAAAATAAAAATTTTACTCCTTGAATTTCATCAGAATTCAACAGAAAAACTTTAAATTTATGGAAATATAGAAAAGATTTTAAATTTATGGAAATAAATTCTTTTTTTCTTTTGTTGCAGTGAAACACCTGTCCACACCTTTTTTTACCATTTTTTTTAATCCAGTGGAAATAATTGAATTCTTGTGAATACTTATGTACATTAAGCTTTGCAACAAATGTTTAGATGCTAATAATGGGTCCTATTTAAAACTGAAATAAACCTGTCGTTAAAAGTATACTTTAAAATAATGAACTGCAATTATTAAATACTGTATGCGACACCATGTAAATCATGAGACTTTGTGCTTTCTTCATATTTTTGTTTATATATATTGTCCCTCTGAACAACTGTTTGTATATAATTGTTTTTATTTTATCAGTTTTAATGTGTATATAGAGTTACAAATTGTCAAAAAATGTAAAATATTTCAATCAGTAAAATTGAAAAAAGAGAAAAGAGTCCATGCACATTGTATGCGAGGAATTTAGGTATCACAGTTTACCATAATCTAGGCAGGACCTTAATCACTAGTACTGGAACCCTCGAGACGAAATTTTGTTTGTACATGTTCCGTAGGAAACATTGCAGCTGAACTAGTCCATTCATTTGAGATGGTGCTCTTTCTAGTACTGGTATATATTTAAAGCATATTTCTTATACATGTATTAATAAATACGGCAATTTTTAATAATGATATATTCAGGATTTTTTTTCACTTTTAACTCACCTGGCCCAAAGGTGTCCATCATCATCATAAGCTTCCTTTGAAGATCTTATCCTCTGAAACCACTGGTTCATTTGGATAAAAAGTTGGCAGCAATGGTCCTTAGGTGGTCCTCTTTCATAAATATATTGAGTGACCCCACCTCGGTCAAAGATGGCTGCCAGAGCAAAACATAGTTTAAAATGTACTTAGTATTTTGGATTTGGCGATATAACGGGAGATGCAGGTTCAGAAATTGGAGTTTCTCATGTTTCATCTATTTCCCATAGTAAAGCTATGCAGAGTTTTTTTCTCTAGTTTTGTTCTTATAATTTATTTTATGAGGGAACAAGCATTTTATGTATATGAGGGGGTTTATAAATAAAATTTTGTAAGACTTTATCAATCTAGGCTCTAAAAGTTATTGAAAATAAAAGTTAGGGCCATATATATATTTTTAAAAAGATCAAAATAATATATTACTATGAAGAAAAAACAGGGTACAAGTGTGTAGTTTGATATTACTTCACATGGTGGGAATTGTGTTCAGAACTACATTATCCATTTCAAGTCATAATTCAACAGATAGTTGTTCGTCAAAGCCTTAACAGAAAATCAGAACTGAGAATCATTTTGTTTGTATCATGTCAAAACCAATGCTATATTCAGAAGATAAAATTTTTAATGTTAAATCTTTGTAAATCTTTCTGTTGATATAATAAAATTTTTATTTAATATTCCTGTTTTATTTTTACTGTGATGTGATTCTCAAGTTATTCTGTTTTGAGAGATTATTTCAGATGATATATGTGTGTTGTTCCTTTTATGTATTGCGGCTGCAGTGGCTGAGTGGCCATAGAAATAACTAATGATGGTACTAGCCTGTCAACACTTGAGTCCCAGCTCGTGAGAAGGTGTGCTCAACACTTGAGTCCCAGCCCGTGAGAAGGTGTGCTCGGCTCTGATCTTTATTGAAAAGGATTGCCAGTTTTCCTGTCTTGGGTGGTTCTCTGGTTTCCTCTATCAATACAAATGGCTTGCACGATGTAGCCTAATGCGTTGGAAGTACCACAGTAGAGTCCAAATCATTCAACCAATCAACCTTTTCTAACAAGAATGGCTTTATAATATTCACTGAGTGAAATATTGGGAGTCATAAGCAATCCAAAATCGTTAACCCTTGTAGAATAAGGAATGAATCGCAATTTACATTAAATTACAACAAATCTCCTGAAAACAGTACTGTGAGTTGTACTTTTTAACAAGAGGCTCACCAGAGCCTGTATCGCTCACCTGGAGTATGGTTTTCATTGGACAATTAATATGACCAAGTTTGTTGCAATTGGTTCAATTGTTCAGGGAAAATTTGTTGGATTTATTTTTCATAAGGTTTAATGTTAAAATATGTTCCCTGATGGTGGTATTCCTGGCAGGAAGTTGATAAAATTGACCAGGAATAAGGGTGAACCTTAAATAAATGTAACAGAACCCAACCTCAAATTACACAAACCAATAACTCCTAAATAGAATTTGGGATTCCCTTCAAAATTTCGGGGTAGGTAGATCTCGACATGGCAAACATTTTTCAATTTACATTTCACTTCTATCTCAAATAGTTTTGGAGACAAATGCAAAAATGTTAAAATTTTGAAAAATTGACAAAAAAAGGGCAATAACTCCTAATTGGGTTTTGGGATTTCCTTTAAAATTTCAGGGTATGTAGATCTCAACATGGCAAACATTTTTCAAATTTACATTTCACTTCTATCTCAAATAGTTTTGGACATAAATGACGAAAAATGTTAAAATTTTGAAAATTTGACGAAAAAAGGGCAATAACTCCTAAATGGGTTTTGGAATTTCCTTCAAAATTTCAGGGTAGGTAGATCTTGTCATGCTGATCAATTTTACCCCATGTCAGATTTTCGATATCTGTAACGGTTTTTGAGTTATTAGCAAAAAACAGCAATTTACCCGTATGTTCTATTTTTAGCAGCAGTGGCCATGTTTTTCATCGGATCAATATAAAATGAGGATCGTTTGTGGAGGACATGTCATATATCATTCCTATGAAGCCTCGATCCAATCTGCCCAGCCGTTTCAGAGGACAAGATTTTTGAAAAGTTAACGACGGACGACAACGGACGACGACGGACGCCAAGTGATGGCAAAAGCTCACATGGCCTTTTAGGCCAGGTGAGCTAAAATGGTTTTGAATGCCAGTTTGTGTCTTGATTGGGGTCTGGTGGTTGTATCAGAATGGTGTTTTAAATGTTTTGATGACTTTATTAGCTCATCTGACCGAAACGGCAATGTGAGGTATTGCTATCACTTGGCATCTGTCGTCGTCGTCGTCGTAAACTTCCTATCAAAGATCTCTGAAACCACTGGTCCAATTGGAAGCAGCAATGGTCCTTAGGTGGTTCTCTTTCAGAATTATATCCCAAGACCATGCCTGCCATCAAAGATGGCCGCCAGAGCCGAACATAGTTTAACATATTATCCTATGGAAAATTCACTTAAAGATGTTCTTGTCTGAAACCACTGGGCCAATTGGAACAAAACTTGGCCGCAATGATCCTCTCTCAGAATTGTATCCGATGAGACCACCCACCCTCCAAGATGGCCGCCAGAGCCGAACATAGTTTAATATAGGACCTTATGGGAAATTTACTTAAAATCTTGTCCGAAACAACAAAGCCAATTGGAACCAAACTTGGCAGCAATTTAGGTGGTCCTCTTTCAGAATTACATGCACCACTGATCAATCAACCGATTTCAGCTCCGAAAAATGTATGCACTCCTACAATATAAACTAATTCTAACAGAACCACGTACGAAAACTACAACTGTCCCTCTTAATTAGTGAGAACAGTATTTTTTTTTTTTTTTGGGGGGGGGGGGGGGGTGATGAAATTCATGGATACAGCGTATGTAAATATTTTACATCTAATTATAAAATGTAGCTATACATCTACGTATGTATGGAATTTTCTAAACAAATTATAAAGTATAGCAAAATAATAAATATGTCTTCTATATATGTCAACGATGACAAAATTTCTTGATAATCATATTTCTGGTCGTGCAGGTGTCTTCCAAAGTAAGGCATCTGTGGATCAGGATTTGCATAGCGTGGTTTCTAGTGTGCACCAATAATTGATTACATTACCTGTAAAGGGATATGAATTAAGTGGTTTTCGGGAAATAGTGATATCTGAAGCTTCATAAATGCATTGTATTTAAGCTAGTATTTTCCTTTCTTTAATTTTATTACATGTATTTATTTTTTGCTTCGAAGTTGGAGGAGGCAGCTCCCTCTTCCATCTCAAAAGAATTCACGGCCATTGATTCTAAGACAGTATTTTAAGAAATTTTGCACAGCTACCGTTTTTATACTGGTACATATCGTATCGTGAGCTAAATTCATACAAAATATTCTTGAGGTCAGGAAGAAAAGTTATCTACCATGAGCTTCGACACATTTATACTTTACAATTACTGTTGTAAAAATGTTAAATCCAGAGAAATCCGAGTAATGATTTTGTTACAAATTATATTTTAGTCGTAGATACTTTCAGTTTAGTCACATTTTGGAAAAGGTGCATTTTTATATCATAAGACTGATATGATTTGCGTTAAAATGTTTGACCGTGTTGCAGGTTGAAATCAAAGAGTATAGTATGGTAAAAGTCCGACGGTTGATCTGGAGGGAAAATAGGGTACCTATTTTGTGTAATCAACTCCTCCAACAGCTTTAAACCGAAACCCTTGTAAATTTTGCAGAATGTTTCTGGATATATGAAGAAGTATAATGCCATTCAAAGAACTTTTCCAGATTTTTCATATTTATTTGTACTCTTTTGACACAATAAAGACTTCAAAAAACTTCTTAAAGCAATAGAATGGAAAAGATCAATTTTTTTGTATTTAGCTGCAAGTGATTTTTTGAGTAATAACTTAGCAAATGAGAAAAAGGATTAAATGGTTGTATTAAAGAAAATGCAATATAGTGGTAATAAACAAACATCATTTACTTCAAATTTCATAAAATTAAAGATATTTTAATGCCTTCAAACCGAAACTCTATATATCCATTTCACTATTTCTAAATACCCTCTAAGGTTCCGTGAACCATTAATCAACCACCTTAAACAAATAAAACAAGGAATAACATTTTATGGAAAGACAAGAGCTGCGAACATCAATTGACGCAAAATATAAGTAGTTGTCTTATTACAATTTCGGTATATCCCTTGGTTCTATGCGCATGCTCTCTGGCAGTTCCTTTTTTCTGCGTTCCCTTTCTGCTTCTATTGCCTCATGGTAGTAACCATAGTAATCGCCTCTCCCCGCTCTCTTGGGAGGTGACCACGAGTCAGACTTTGGCCATGGATCTTGGAATACATCCTTTGGAGGCATTGTGGGTAAATTTCTAGTGTATCCCCCGAGTCGCAGCTCAGGAATACCTGTCTGTTTTAAACTGACATCTTTATGGTAATAAGCTGAAATAAAATTCAAATGTTTGCAATGACGGAAATGTATACACTATGTATGGTACTGAGAACTACCTTTTCTGGGTGATATAGCGGACAGTGTGGCTAGTAATAGAATAAACATAGGATAAGAAAAGTTAGATCAAGGCAGACGGTGCCTAGTCAGATTTTTATGAACTTCAAGATGCAGCTAGAACATGTAGAACTGTATCTTATTACGAAAACAAAAATATCAATTTTACGTATCACCTTTAATACTTCCCGAAATATGGGGTATTATATAAGTAATACATATCTGTTTTTTTTAGTTTTCAGCCCATTTGGCTATTTAGCGGCGGCCAGTTTTTATTGGTGGAGAAAGCCGGAGTACCCGGAGAGAACCACCGACCTTCGGTAGGAAAATTGGCAATTCTTGTCACCCCGCCACAGGTGAGATTCGAACTCACAACCTCAGCGTTGACAGGAATACTTATCTGAGAGGTTGGTAGAACAGATTGTTACCCTAAAAAATTCATTGTCAATAGATTCAAAGAATTCGATTAAAAATTAATGAATTTGTTTGGTGAAAAAGTAGCTTCGTTTTATTCATGAAAAGACAGGATTACTTATCTCTATAACAATTTATAATGTTAAATTTTCAAATTATTCTGATTTGTTTAAGGAATGTGATTCGATGCAATATCATTCCCTCGGTGTTTGTTTTTTGATGGGGTCCAATATGTTCATATGTCCTTATTTTTACGTGTAGTGTTTGTATTGTTTTGGTCTTGTCTTCGTTGTTCTCGGGAGTTTGTCGGCTGTTTTCGATTTTTCCCTCCTTCGAATATCCCTTTGGTATTTCTTGACTTTACTTACATACAACTTTAGCTTCAAAATCCGCCATGGACTAATTTTCAATCACTTTCATAGCTAATATTTGTTCGGAACAGATTTTTCAACAATAATTGTATATATCTAAACTACATGTATTTCATCGATTCATATTCCCCAAATTTTGAAATTTTTCAGCACACTGTAAAAATTTACCACAATCAATTGCCATGAATTATAGCCTAAGATATGTGGGCGTGATAGGGCATCTGTGCAACAATGCTTATCTTGTAAATTGCCAAATATATTGTTGAACATTATTTCATACGTATTTTATTTAATTCGGTTTTGAATATATAAATTCATTCTCGTTTATCTCTCTATTTTTTTTAAATATGATTTTATTAATAGTTTATTAAATTTGTATATTCCCTTTTTTAAAATTTTTAATGACATTTACCATTTTACAATCCAAATGACTTTCGTCAAATTTGACGAAACAGATTTTGGAATTTTAGTAAATTTCTATAAAAAGAAAACCTATTAGCTTTTTGTTGGTTACGGTACGTTATGTATTTATTGCTCACAATATGCTTTGATACATTCCCACCCAAACTAATGGTATTTGGTATCCATAAATGAACCTTGCAGGCAATATGTTTGGATTTTTTGTTTACATTGCTTCATTATGATCTTTTCCGGCAAGTCATTGAAGTTAACCATTCGACTCCATTTACATATGTAATATCGTAAACAAACCAAAATAAAGTTATTACAAACCTCCAGGTGTGTCACGGTTTCTCATGAAATCAACCCATTGGTCCTCCGACTGCATATCCATAGCGTCCCGTTTTGTATCCCTGGGCAGTGAGCGGTATTCGTGGTACTTTATCCAGTCCCTCTCTGAAGGCACATAATGCGCCGGCCCCATATAAATCATCGATTTCCCATCACCGCTTAAGTAGTTGTGTGTTGGTATTGGATTATGCGGTCCACGTTCAAACAAGTTGACCCCTCCACTAGTGCCGAATTCTGTTCTATGCATCCTGTAGTTGGTGCTGAAAAAATCACTTTCATTGTCAACTAAATATTAAACAGTAAGACGTCGCTAAGAGCTACACATTGTGACGTCATGATATCTCACCATTTGAGAAAAACATCACTTCTGTAAACATTTGAATAATCATCTCAAAAATGATTTTCGTCAACTGAAGATTGCTATTATTAAGACAATCGTCGTTTGTTCCAATCAGTCGTTAGTTTTTAATTTATGATTAATTAGTTTCTTCGTAGAAAATAAATGTTTTAATTATTGGCAAAACACCGATAGATGACGATTCTAGACAGTATCGGCAAGTTTGGCTAAGCCAATTCTAAAACAGGCCGATGCAGTTTTTAGAGAAATCTCGGACTAGTGTACATGTAAATATTTCCGAGTATATTTCTTAAGAAAAAAATCTCCCGTGATATTGCTGTGCACGTGTTTACAACCAGGCTTCCCTAACGATATGATATAAGTTATAGAACAGCTTTATAACCACACCCTATTAGTCGCGCTTGTGGGGTTCTTCTTCAGCTGTGTTTGTATCTAGTGGTGAACGTCTGAACCAAAGGTTTCGGGTTGGATCCCTGGGTGTTTCGGTAGGTAATTTTGGGATATAAATTATGATCTACTGCTGCACACGCAAAGATCAATTCAATTCAATGGAACATTTTTCACACGAATAAGGTTCGCAGATGTTAAATTTTTTCCTTTACATTATATCATGATGAAACGTATATGACATTCATTCCGGAACAAATTTCAAAATCCAGGTGATGAAATTGGTCACAGACAAAAATGAACGCACGGATATATCTTCTTTTAATTTAATTTTTTTTTAAAATTAAAAATAATGTGCTTTTCCGCAAGGCGCTTCCATTTTCTACTTGTATACGTTTTAATGTATGATTACTTTTAGTGATGTACCCTTTTCCTGCTTACAATTCTATTAGCACTTTTCTTAACAACTATTTTACCACAGAGTCTGGAAAGTTCTTAATAACTATGGGTGGGGTTTAATTTTACCACAGAGTCTGGAAAGTTCTTAATAACTATGGGTGGGGTTAAATTTTACCACAGAGTCTGAAAGGTTCCTAATTACTATGGGTGGAGATAAATTTATCCCCAGAGTCTGGAAAGTTCTTAATAACTATGGGTGGGGTTAAATTGTACCCCAGAGTCTGGAAAGTTCTTAATAACTATAGGTGGAGTTAAATTTTACTCCAGAGTCTGGAAAGTTCTTAATAACTACGGGTGGGGTTAAATTTCTCCCCAGAGTCTGAAAAGTTTATGATGACCACAAATCCAGTATGACATTTTGAGCACAGTGAATATTGGCCTTGTCACTGAAACAATGTTCGTTTATTTCACAGACAATTTCTACGCTGCATTAAGATCTTTTATATTAAATCAATAAAGCATGTTTTTTTTGTGTCGCTACAAAGTATGTAAAAGATTGAACAAAAGTAATATGAAGTAGCTATTGCCTCGGACAAAACAATCCCGACGATTTAAAATAAATGTCATAAACAAATTGTTATGTTCACCAGATTTATTTCTCAACTATAATGAAGTGATTGAAACAAACGAATTTTCACCATGAAGTAAAACTACATGTATTCTGTTCAGTGTAACACATGTAACATATCTACAATACACATGCCACATTACAGTATATTTTTGTTTATCGCAGGAACGAATTTTGGTACTAACTTTATATTATATTTGAACTTTATGTTTGATAATATCTACATGTACTTTACAAACTGTGGTACGTAAAAAATTCTTTCCGACAACGATTTCGAATATTAGTATCTATAAAGAGAAATCGAGGAAAGAGGTTGAGGGGCATGCATGGAAACCTTATGCAAGCATAAAAAACATGATAAAACTGTATGATTATGACATGGTTGGTCTGCATGTTGCTTTCCATATTTAACCTCCGGATATGCCACTCTATTCTTTTAAGCACTATATCATAACACACGTCGGGGCCGCTCCAGGCTCGAATGTTGTTAAATACCAAAAAAATCAATAGATACGAGTCCCTGCCGGCGTTTTTATACAAATATATTACGTTTCCGAAAAAAAAAATATTACGTTTCCATAAAAAATAATCACGTTTCCGAAAATCAAAATTTTTATTATTAAATCATTGCTCCCGCAGTACAAGCATCAAAAAGAAGATCCCACATTTTGTTGTATCATTCCTCAGTCTTCAATGGAAGTAACGCAAAGACTTGGTGTATGTAGTTACCATTTTTGCATCCATGAATTGCGTAAAGTTAAAAGAAGAAATTTGGACAATATTGAAAAGAAATTTCAAGTTGGCGTTACGTGAAAATATCACAATTCCTGACACTGCATCATTAACTAAAGTGAAGCTTTCAGTTTTATTGGTCTGAAAATTTAATCCTTCCAAAGCCTCGTGAACTTCGAGCCTACATTTGGGCAATTTCGGAAACCGCTTTCGCCTTTCTCTGTACATGGACAATTCAATAAATTTCATCCATATTTTGAAGATCACCTCGAATGAATTTTGAGGACGTTGAGATATATCACCGGAGTTATGAGGGACACGGACTCTAAGTTGAATTACAGCTGGGGCTATTATAATTAATTGTTATAATAGTCCCAGATTACAGGTAACGGCCAGGGAAATTTTCGGAAAGGTAATATAAGGAAATTTACGAAAACGTGAACTTTTTATTTACAGAAACGTAATATTTGAAATTTTAAAAAATTTACGGAAACATAATGCGCCCGTCCCTGTGGTTTAAGTAAATCCTCCCCATCTAATAATTATGAAAAATTTCACTCACCAAAATATTGAGATTGTATATTTTATTTGTACGGGTTTGTACAAAAAATTAAGTAAAAAAATAACAGTGGCGAACAACAGTTTGATTTAACAATAACTTTGATTATAATCTCTTTAAATGTCCAGGATTTAAACATTGTAAACAAATTATAGAATTACTTCCCTTTGTATATTAATAAAAATATCAAACTTTGTTTTCTTTCCATGTATATTTTTGAAAATGGTAAATAAATATTTTTTATGACTCATTTGTGTATTATTTTATAAATAAGTGTAAAAACAGGTAGCTAATTGTTATATTAATTGATTATTGTACTTACCTGTAATGTTTACCTGAACAGGTGCGACAGTTACCACTAGGTGTCGCTGACTAGTGTACATTAGTAACCACTACATGAAAACATCCGGTAGTCAATTGGATATACCCAAGGTAACAAAACTTTTTTTGATGACCTCGAATTCTTCGAATACTTTCTTTGTATAAGAAAGGGAGTAAACATTTGATTTTTACGGGGGGGGGGGGGGTGTTAAATGAAAATAAGTCGCAACAGCGGCCGAAAAAATAATAATCCAGGACCAAAATTTTGACGAAAAAAAATAGGCAGGATGAAACATTTGAATCTAGCCCCCCCCATCCACCATAAAAATGTTTGCTCCCTAAATTCGACTCAAGCTCTTTTTTTTCTTACTACATGTATATAATATATACCCTTTTCAAGATTTCGGGATCAAGTTTTCAGTATTTCGGGATCAAGTGTTGATTCTATACTGCTTGTATGTACTTTATTACATATCTTGCTTCGCTTTTATTTTGCATGTGCTTTGTATGTATTGATATGGGCTGTCTGTATGTGTATCGTATGTTATTACACGTGTCATGTTATGCTATTATATGATACTTTATTGCATGAGAAAACCCTGCTGGGTTATGCAATACACATATTACAGAATAAACAACAAACACAAATTAAATGGAATGCAACATATCTTACACTAAGAAATATATAACTATGTTTTTGGCCAATGAGAACCTAATGCTCGCGCTTCGCTTTGTAACGTTACAAACGCTGGACAGTACTTCAGTATCGGGATTACGAATTTTCAATTTTTCAATAGATTTACATTAATCAAACTGAGGAAACTTAGTTTTCATAAAATCGATAAAAGGAGAACAGAAATTATCATTAGTTCTACAATAAAAGAAAAAGTGATATTTGTCGTCCAGAATTATACAAAATCTCTCTTATGAAATACCTATCCCTTTTTAAATATCAGTCGGCTAAATCCAAGTTATTTATATATATGTAATCCGACTTTAAATAAAGATTACTTTCTAATTTTGGGCACAACTATTCCAACCGAGGGGAATAATTAATAGCAATGAACAATTTAAAAAAAAAAATGCACAATATGATTTGTCCTCAAATAGTCATAAACTAAAAAAAAATTCCCAATAATTACATTTCAACCCCCTTTAATATATCTTCTGTGTACTTATTCCGTCATATGCGGGGGGGGGGGGGGGGGGGGGGGCGGAGGGGGAGTTCGGAAGTAGACATTTCCAGGATTTTTTAATTGTTTACCTGTGGCTTGCAAAGAAAACAAGTACTCTGATTCTGGTACTTGTTAGTAAATATAAATAGTTCGCTAACCTGTGATCTCCGAAAATTATTTTGACCTCCCTATATTTGGAAAGATGTCTTTTTCAGAATTAAATCACGTTCATTTATTATCTTTGTAAAAATTTATACAATGCTTGTTAAAGGGTTTTTTATGCTCCGAATTTAATTTTTTATGTGAACTGCTAATAAATAAACTGGTATTAGGAACAAACAGTATGCCGAGTATTCACATAAAAGATATACTTCCTACTTTGTAAAGGTATCCAAAAACAAACAACATCTTATTTGACAATTTCCATATGGGAATAGGATACAGTTACAACGTATTCTCTATACCTATGTTTTGCTTAAATTTGACCTGTGTCAATCAGGAAATTTTTTAGTTTAAATTGGATTAGGGGAGTTTTGCATTTGCGCCAAAAAAAAGGTTCATTTGCGCCAATAAAATGTATTTTATTTGCGCCATTTTAGAGGTAAACTATTATAGCTTAACAGGTAAATTTGTTGATACCATTACAACAAATACCTCTTCCGTCTGCCATACATAGTATGCCCACTGCTCACCACGGGGAGGGGGAAGTAGGATTTAGAGCAGAATAAGTTTATTTAACAAATTTATAATAAAACTATTTACAGTCACAGATGAAAGCACTAAAACCCCCAGACTGCTTTCTGGATCTAATTCCAGGGGCGGGTTCAGGTGAGGGCGTAATGGGCATACGCCCCCCCCCGCCCCCCCCCCCATTTTCAAAAAAAAAGAAAAAAAAAAGATCGGAATCTGCTTGTATTGTATTGAATATGGCAACTTATCATATTCATTAATTAAACACATACTCTAAAATATACATGCTCCAAGTCAGAAACCGTTACATTAGTGCATTTCACAATTATTTTATGTTTTTTCAGCAAAAAAATGTCCAAAAATTTTTTCGCCTCGCTCCGCTCGCCGAAAGTTTTATTATATGCCCCCCTTTCAAATACCCCGGAAACGCCCCTGAATTAAGAGTTGTTTTGCCTTAGTCTTGCGGTCATCTGTAACATGGTTATGCTCATGCAATGCTTTAAAGTTTTGGGTTTTTGTTTTGGCTGTCAACATTTTGAGCTTTAAGCAACACGGATGAGTCACAAATAAATGAAATGTCAATCAACATTGGCATTATGGGATATTTAATTAAAAAGGTAACTTCACCAGGTTTTTTGACAAATATTTACAAATACAAACACATTTATAAACATAAATAAACCAATTGTCAACTTATGCAAATTTTGACCAATTATAGAATATTGATGGTAATTAGGTAACATACATGCATTAAAAACTCCGTAAGTCAAACTTTAGGACGTTGTAAGATTTTTCTCTGGCGCTGGTACGACGTCACAATATCTTTCTCTTGGACACGTCGTTACCTCCGTCCTGCTACTTTACTGTATCCCTTTATAGCGAATGAAAGGGAAATTTGTGGTGTTGTATAAAGATGAAGTTTTACCTCTATCATACTCGGACATTTCAGACATACTTACAAGTTTAAAAATAATCTTATACTGAACAATTTATTTATTGGTAAGTATTTACTTTAATTAATGTTCAATTAAAGGTGAAAAATCGAATCGAGTATAGGATCTGTTAATTTTTAATGCATTTGTAACCGACAGACAATTGATATACAGATAAACATGGCACAAATAGATTCCGTAATCTTGCACATTTTAAATAACGAAAAAATAATAATAATAAATAAAATAAAACGAATAAGAACAAATAAATAGATTTTTTTTTAAAGTCGCGTATTTTATTTATTTTGTACGCAAATTTACTCCGACTGCCCTTTCCAACCATTACAGGCTATATATGTATTTATATGTATTGTCATCATCTGCCTACTGTTTCTGATCATAACTTTTGTTTTTTTTTTTGTTATTGTCTATGATCAATATTTACGTTTTATATTGTTAATTTTTATATTTCATCTTCCAAAATGGCTAAAGTTATTACCTCAGACTCTTATTCTTGAAATGATGATATCTCAAATTAGTCTTGTGATATATTACTGCATTCTCAGTATATAATTGAATTCAATATAATTACTTTATCCCGAGATAACAAATTTTACCACAGTTATTCCACCCTGATATAACAGATCCCTTTAAAACGACTCCATCCTTAGATAACAAATTTTACCTTAGTTATTCAACCTTGATAAAACAGATTCCACTATAACCACTCCATCTCAACATTACACATTTTATCACAGTTATTCCACCCTGCTATAACAGATTCCACTATATCCACTCCATCTCAACATAACAAATTTTACCACAGTTTTTCCACCCTGATATAACAGATCCCTTTATAACGACTCCATCCTTAGATAACAAATTTTACCTTAGTTATTCAACCTTGATAAAACAGATTCCACTATAACCACTCCATCTCAACATTACACATTTTATCACAGTTATTCCACCCTGATAAAACAGATTCCACTATAACCACTCTATCCCAAGATAACAAATTTTATCACAGTTATTCCACCCTGATATAACAGATTCCACTATAACCGTTCCATCCCAAGATAACAAATTTTACCACAGTTATTCCACCCTGGTATGACAGATTCCACTATAACCACTCCATCACAAGATAACAAATTTTACCAGAGTTATTCCACCCTGATATAACAGATTCCACTATAACCGTTCCATCCCAAGATAACAAATTTTACCACAGTTATTCCACCCTGATATAACAGATTCCACTATAACCACTCTATCTTAAGATAAGAGATTTAAATGTTATATTAATTTTCTCTGTAGAAGTAGTTATGTACAGAGCAGAATTTGGTACCAGTTGTGGTACCAACATAA
Organism: Mytilisepta virgata; assembly: GCA_028015205.1. Lineage (NCBI taxonomy): Eukaryota > Metazoa > Mollusca > Bivalvia > Mytilida > Mytilidae > Mytilisepta > Mytilisepta virgata. The sequence continues at coordinate 9,350,757 of CM051514.1, forward strand.
AAGAACGCGGAGTATACAATGCCATCCCATTCTACAACTATCTCAGTGGAACTGGAAAGTCACATGTTTACAGAGGACCGGGATACTATGTTCCGTCTGAAAATCGATGGATGGCGTTTCATGAATACAGGTCACTTCCACGAGAAACGAAGAGAGACGCCATATTGTTTGAATCGGAAGATGACTGGGTAGACTTTCAAAGGAAGAGGGATGCGGAACATCCTCCATCAGGTAAAGTGCTGTTGAAAATAGTAATAAAAGTTGTTTTGAAGGAATTCATCGATGTGTAAACTCACAAACTGTATGAAGTCCCAATTTTATGAGCGAGTTGGTTGCGTTAACATGCCGATAAATTCCGTCAAAACAAGTTATATTATGGTTCGACACGATTGTGGCTGGGGCATATAGATTTACCCTTGTCCGTCCGTCCGTACGCCCCGATTCGGTTAAGTTTTGCGTTTAGCTCCATTTCTCAGAAACCTATAGAATATATCAATGATATTTCACCACTACAGTCCTCTCGTATAGTAGAACACAGTTCAGCAACACTTGAGTCGCTATGACCTACATTTCATGCTTCAGCGACTTTGGTTAAGTTTTGCGTTTAGCTTCATTTCTTTGGAACTAAGCAAAGTGTATGAGTGAAACTTCATCAGTTGATGTGCCTTGGGTGGTACTGAGCAGTCATACAATGATTGGGTCATTATGACCTACATTTTATGCTTGAGCGACTCTGGTTAAGTTTTGCGTTTAGGTTCATTTATTTGGAAATAAGCATAGTGTATCAATGGAACTTCATCAGTGGATGTGCCTTGGGTAGTAAAGAGCAGTCACACAATAATTGGGTCATTATGACCTACATTTTACGCTTGAGCGACTCTGGTTACGTTTTGCGTTTAGGTTCATTTCTTTGGAACTAAGCATGGTGTATCGGCGAAACTTCATCAGTGGATGTGCCTTGGATAGTACTGAGCATTCATTCATGATGACTTATATTTTAGGCGGGCCATTCGTGTCTTACAATTTCTAGTTACTTATAATTCCTAAATTTTCGTGGAATTTTACAAAGTAAGTTCCCATTTTTTGCCTATAAAACAGTATTATTTCTTCGGCTCATGGCTTCCTACTAAAATCGTTCATAAAAAAAATCAATGCCACCGGAAGTCACGACATTGACTAATGAACATTTGCTTTACAAGCAATACTGGAATTATAGTGCTAGTTTTCTAATAAGACAAATGCTGGTTTTCTTTTGTGACGTTGTGCTTCAAAATCCTTTCGGTGGTCATGTGCTTGCCTCGAGTGCGATAGCTGATTTGATCAAATCAAAGACATTAAAACTGACAGCAAAGACTGGTCGGGTAAGATGATATGAGGGGTCGGAAAGGGGGTACCTTTCTCCTTTCTCCCGCCCCCTCTCTCCTTTCTCCCGCCCCTCTGCTTCCATTTTCCACCTTAACAACCGTCTTTTTTCAGATCAATCGATTTTAATACAAATTTGAATTAATATATGACCATATATAGGTAGCATAGGTCTTTATTAAAGCATATACTGATTTTACGAACAAGGCCTGCCTCCGACTCGTACGCAAATTAATACACAATGTTGGAATGTTGTCAATGGTGCATTGTGCATGCCCCAATGTCAAGAAACTCATTTTTGATATGTATGGTCATGTATGAGGATCATGAAAATAGACAGTTTTTTATTGTGTCATCTCTATTTTGCCCTGTCCTCGAGAACACCTTACTTTGTATGGTCAAGTGGATAACGTAAATATTTTAAGGTGACCTGGAAAACGCGTTAAGTACATGTAATATTGTTTAGAGGATGGAGTGTATCTCCCTGACATTGTCAGCATCCCTTCTTTTTAAATTTGTAGAAGATCGCCAAATACTTAGAGGAAACAGATACCCACATGTGAAGCCAAACCGGAAATGATGGGGCATTTTAAAAAGGAAAACGTAACGGAGAGATAATTCCGTTTTGAAAGGATGATTTCTAGAAATGATCGGAAATGGCAAAAATGGTTTGGGAAATATAAATGTTGCCTTTTTTCAAAGATTTGTCCATTTATTAGACCATTTAGTTTCCAGTTTTTTCGTTTTTTTACCTCTTTATTTTTTTTTCAACATTAAAGTTCCTCTCCCTTTGACATATGGCAAAATTGCTTTGGTAATTTGCATAGCGGCCATTTTGGATTTCTCTGACGACATTCATTACAAAGCATTAAACTTGCCCCAAAAAATAAAAATGCAAATATTCAAATTCTTATAACTCATAAGCAATTTGTCCGCATATAGGTACATTCTACACAATATTAGCTTTCCTTTCGTGTGCAAATAAACATTGTCAGCATTGAAAACTTTCGGCCAATTCAGTTTAAAAAACTGAAGCGTAACCGTAGTATAACTGCTATATGAATTAAAAAAAATTAGTTAAAAATGCAAATTCAAACTACAGATACAGATACAAGGCGAGATCATACTTAAATTGTCCGCATATAGAGAACAACTTTGGAGGATGAATTTAATGAGGAAATAAGTTTTATCTCACCTGCTTTCATAACTTTTCGGCCAAAATGTTTTTAAAACATGATAATTTCAAGTCTCCCATAGCGTAATCCTTTAAATATGAAGCCTTTCCCCTCAGAATTAAACAAACAATTTGTAAATATCCGCCAAAGGAAGTTTTCATAGACACATTAGTTTAAGAGCCGAGACGGAAAAAGACTCGATTATCCGTAATTCAAACAATTTCATCATTTTCGATCTACAACTAAGGGAGGTAATTTGCTTAAAAGGGCTGAAGTCACGTGATGCAAATGCCGTGAATAATGTACCCAGCATTTTGCCATATGATAGTTCTCCCTCCTTTCTCTCGCCCTTTCTCTCCCTTCTCCCGCCCCCTCTCTCCTTTCTCCCGCCCACTTTCTCCTTTCTCGCGCCCCCTTTCTCCCTGTCTCCCAATACCCTTTCCACCCCCTCTGATATCATGTTCCGATGGATTGTTATCCTAAGATCTAGTTTGGCTTATCTTGTCGGTCTAGTGCAAAACGGGAAAAGGGGGGCGGGGGTAATATTCATATTAGATAAACATTTCCTTGTCCTGGTTATAAATGATATAACTGTGTGTTAAAAACAATTTCATCGGTTAGCCAATCCCTGTAGTGATGACGTAGAATGATGACAACTATTTTGATAGATTTATGTCAATTTATTGGTTTATTGTGTTATGTTTTTAAAATCCCCCCTCCGTGGTTTATTGTTAGCTTTTTCACATCGACTTCTGAAGATCACGGGTTGGTGCCCCGATCGGATCAAACCGGACAAATGTTGCTGCTCATCTTCTAAGCACGCGGCGTTTAAGAGAAAGGGATGACTCTACTGAGTATTTAAGTTTCGGATAAATGCACCCCCTTAAATTTGGTAAAGTTTGACAGCATTATAATGATATAATAAATATATTACCTACAGATAAGGAATATTAAGTGATAGGTTTTAGAATAATAAAATCAAGTAAACAGATCAAGCTTTGAAAATATAGATTGTGCGAAAATGAGCCGGAAAAGATTCTTCTTTGTTTTTCTTTAAAAAAAAATTAACTTTTTTTGTAGAATCTGAAATATTAAGGCTCATCCCCACTGAAACGCCACATAAGACCTTCATTTCAGTCGAACATTGGTAAAAGTGCATATTTGTTTTTCCCATTTTCACAAAAATTTGAAATGTTATTAGGGTCACTCTGTTTCTATGGTCACTTTCCATTTTTTTGGGTGTTTGAAGCGTTGCCTGCAATTTGCAATTTCTGAATATATATAAATGCATATTTATATTAACGCCGAAACTGCCTCATCATGAAGAAATCAGTGAGGCCACTCAAAATGAAAAAAAAAACAAAAAAAAAAAAAAAACAAAAACAAAACAACACTCATCTGAATATGGAGTCTAACCAGAGAGCAGATGTTTGTTTGGATTTAGAGTAATATGTCTGCATGTTTGGGGCTATGTTTCTTTCTGTGGACTCTTACCTCGTGAACAAGCATATTCAAATCTGCTTGGTGTATCTAGTACAAAGCAGGGTTCACATCCATATCACATTAAATTGTTCTTGTTCCGATATGCATGTAATCATTTACTGGACGATAACCAATAATTAAACAACCAATCAATCAATTTTCTGGACACCAGACAAATAAAGTTACATTTTGATTATATTGGTTTTACGTCAGTCTGGTGATAATTCCTCATATGGTGTGCCATGAAACAATAAGTGCAGTTAACATTCTTATTACATGACGATATTTTTTTATTCTCTGATTGGTGAGACTTGACTACTCATGATATCATATCAATCCTTTATAGTATTATTACATATATAATCAAGAGAGTTCCGAAATACACTCATATTGGCATTGGTCGTACCCAGTCCAATATGGCCCAAATCTCATATTGGCATAGCACGTGCGATATTGGCATAGTTTGTGCTGTTATTGTTTTGGCAGTTTTTTAGTAATTGAGTTCAATATATCTATGTTAATTAATAATATTTTAATATTCTTAGTGAGTTCTTACAGGATGGTCAAGTTTATGCCAAACTTTAGACAAAAAATAAGCGCAATTCCATATTACCCTTGTAACAGTAGAGCATGATTTGTCTCCCAAAATTACCTACCGCACCAACCGGGGATCGAACCCGGAACCTTTGGTTCAGTAGTCCACCGCTCTACCGACTGAGCTAAAGGAGTACTCCACTAGCGCAGCTAATGGAGGGTGGTTATAAACCTGTTACGGTTCTATAACTTCTATATCAATCAAGGGAAGCCCGTTACACTTCCCCCACCTCAAGAGTCATCGTCCTACGATGACGATATCCAACTTCAACCCTTTTGCCAACTAGCCCTTTTTGACAATCGTGGGTTTTTTAGTTGGGCGCCAATGTAACAGTAGAGCATGATTTGTCTCCCAAAATTACCTACCGCACCAACCGGGGATCGAACCCGGAACCTTTGGTTCAGTAGTCCACCGCTCTACCGACTGAGCTAAAGGAGTACTCCACTAGCGCAGCTAATGGAGGGTGGTTATAAACCTGTTACGGTTCTATAACTTCTATATCAATCAAGGGAAGCCCGTTACACCCTAAAGGCTCTGTGAATATTACATTTTCTCGGGTTGCTCAATCCTGATAGCTACCTGTTACAAATTCAGTAATTGTATAATATGGAATTACGCTTATTTTTTGTCTAAAGTTTGGCATAAACTTGACAATCGTGTAAGAACCCACTATGAATATAAGATAAAGGAGTGATATGATATTATGAACATTTTAAATGTCTATATATCATTTCTCTAAATTCAGGTATATCAATGTCCGGAGTTCCGACACAGTATACCGGTGTTCCCGTTCCTACTTTACTACCGTCACAAAGCTCGGCATGGAATCGACGATGGACGGGATCCGGTTATTTCCTGCCTTCCGGAAACAAGTGGTTCCGTGACCAGGACAGTCCCGGGATTCCAAGAGACTCAAAGTTATTTTATAATGAGGAGGATTGGATCAAATTCAAGTTCCAAACAGATAACCCTATTCTACTGCAACCAGAATGATCTAACTTCATAAACTTTTTAGGGGTTAAATGAATAGGTTATAAAAATGTTATTCTTTTAAAATTTCACTAAAATTGCATAATTTGTGCAATGTTTTTCAATGATTGAAAATCTGTTTTTTTATTTAATTTCCATTACTTTTTTTCAACTAGTTAATGTACATAAGATATATATTTTATTTGTTGAAATGCATTTTTACATGTTTATTTGTTAGTAAATGCATAATGTTATGTTAACTTTTCTATGAAATGGACTGTCACAATTACTGTGCATAATTTTGCTTTTGTATGAGAATTCGTTTTCTCATGTCTTTTCTATATTATTATTTTGATATCAGAACTTGAATATTTAATATTGCGTAGTACTTAGTGAGTTTTTTTCTTGTTCATAATCTGGGTTGATACAGTGTGTTGTAAATATGAAGCATTGTTGTGGGTTAAATACAGCGAATAAGACACTAAATGTTTACAACACACACGCACTTTCGTTATAAAATTGTTGACCTATAATGTTTATCCATGATAAAATTCCAACAAATTATGGCTGCCATGACTTGTTTCATACATATAAGTAATAACGCTTGGGTAGGCCCAAGTAACCCTCATGGTTTTGCTGTAAAGAGTGAGCTTTTCGATTATTGTTGAAAATTTAACAGCGACCTTCACGATGAACACCAATAAAATCTTTAATTACTTTTTAAAATTATATATAACATTTGTCAGTTTCTCATTTACATCAGCCATACACTCATCCTTCGCTTTTCAGTGAATAATTTTTTTCAACAGTTAAAATTCTAGTTTAAGCAAATTTTGCAGTGATTGTTATCATTTCGTTATTTTAGCTAAACGTTTTGCTTGTATTGCAATGTATTGCTCACAATATTTTGGTGCTTCTTTTATTTATTTTGACTTACCATAGTTTTGGTCAAGAGCGTATCTGTCCTTGGTTTTTGCTTTTCTTTTGTTCCATTGGAGTTTGAATTTGCTCTTTGTACAGAATTTTTGGGTTTTGTTTCGGGTTTCAACATGTTAAGCCTTGGGCACAACTGATGAGTCGTAAATCGATGGACTTTGCATCAAAGTTGGTATCATGGAATACTTGGAATCATTATGAAATGTGAGTCTATATTTTTGGTGAATTTATAGAAACTATTACCGAGTTATAGACTACTCAGTATGGCAGACGTGACCCTATTGTTTCTAGTTCGTCGCTGTCTACATTTTGCACGTACAGCATTGCTGTTTTATTTTTCCAATGATGTTGAGTCAAAAAGCAAGCCATTAATAATTGATCAAAATATATATGGGGTTTTACGATATTTTCAAAACAATTGGTTAGATCGTAGCTTTTAGTTTTTATCGATAGAGGAAGCCAGGGTGCCAGGAGAAATCCACCATACTACGAAAAGCAACCCTTGTCAATTAAGAGTCGCCACAAACTGGGTTCGAACTCAGGCAGGTGATTATTAGTAGACCTAAACCACTGGGTCATCGCGTCCACAGCTAGAAATAGTAATATGTCCATTAATCAGTCAATTTGGACATCAAAACAACATCATTTGTATGTTTCGGAGTTTAGTGTGGCGTAAATTTCGCTGAACTAGTGTGCATTATTGTTTAGGGGCCAGCTGAAGCTCCCCTCCGGGTGCAGGATTTTCTCGCTGCATGGAAGACCCATTGCCCCATTGGTGGCCTTGGGCTGTTTTCTGTTCTTGTATCGGGTTGTTGTCTCTTTAAAACATTCCCCGTTTCCATTTTCTATTCTAACAGTCTAGTGTCTTAAAGTGTTTAGTGTTTAAAGGTAAAAAAAACAGTAGAAGTACATAAGCGACTGTCAAATTTTATTCAAATGAAATTGCAACGCTCTTTTCCCATTACAATATGCAGTTGCTGCAAATTACATATTCATATCAAATATAACACAAGACGTTCATTTGTCTCCTATTTGTATCTTGAAACTATGCGAAATAAATCAATGACGTGCATGTACAATTGTATATTTCCTACCTACTCGAATATTTTTATATCTCGGGGAAAATCTATTGGGTCGGGCCGATTTTGTACATTTATTTTAAACTAGGGATTATGTAAAACTGGAGGAAAATATTATCCTTACCAAAAAACATGTATCTAAAATTTGAACTATAACATACATCGTATTTATTTGGTCATGTATTTCGTCTGGTCTTAAATTCATAATTTTTGTTGTTGGAAATATTGTTGTTTTTTGTCGATTTTAATAAATAAAAACACTTTAGAATTATATAACCACCCAAACTGATAATCCATGAAATTGGAATAATGAAAATTAAGAAAATTTCTTCCTACACGTACAAATCTTTTTTTCTATTTGTATTTCTCTTTCAGAAAATACACTTTTATGCAGCTGTATGATAAGGATACTAGGGGGTTCCAACCATTTGATTGTTATGGGAGGAGGGGTTGAAGGATGAATTGCTTGATCCTGCCTATTTGTTTTCGCCGAAATTTTCTTTTTTTCATTTAAACTAAAACATATTCTGATTAATACAAGTCCTGCATTTTTTTCACACCTAAAGTGATCATGGCGTTTTATTTTGCCTTAATCCTGGTCCTGCCTTTTTATTTCAAATTTCATCCTAGCTCACACATACAAATCAAATGGTTGCTCCCGTAGAACCCTTATCATACAGCTGCATAATATGCATTTTTCTGAAAGAGACACGTGAAAGAATAGCATAAACAAAATAATTTAATATCAGAATATAACGCATCTTCTGATTGGTTAAACTATTTTTTCTTTTCACTGTGACGTCGTTAATGGGAATTCCTACGTTTCAGGTCTGTTCGAAATTACCTAAATGCAGTGTACATGTTTATTATGCTACTTAATTCTTATAGACTGAAAATAGAGCAACAGTAAATCCTTCAATACCTCAAATAACAATATATACAAAAAATAGGTCATTGATGTAAACAATGATTTGTCATTTTTTAAATTTTTTTTTATCAGTGTCCACCATATCCAATAATATATACATAGGTATATCACAACATTAAATAATATCACAAGTATTCATAAAAGTACAAAAATATCAATCATTGACAAGCAATATTACTTTAATACAACTTTACATTTTTTTCTCAAAACTAGCACCATTTCATTATGATCAAAATATACTAAGTATTAGCTGTTTTTCTTTTCTTTTCACGCTTTTATTCTACAGAATATTTTCGTGGGAATTCCAGTGTTATACATTAACGGTGGGGAAAAAGATATAATGGATGCAAAATAGAATACGAAAATAAATACAACATCTTTGTTCCCACACCAAATTGACAAAACGTTTTAGTACAGTACTTTTTTTTAAGATGCTATCAGTGGCATGTCTTATGGGGTTTTGTGTCATTGGCACATACCCCAAAGTTTTACAGACGGTATCTTGGAAGTAGACAGGTTATTTTCCGTCTGATCTACTAAAAAGGAATTTAAGAAGATGTGTCGTAAATTTCATTAAAACAGGAATCTTGAAATGGAAGTCTTAAGTTCTTTTCAACGGTACAACACACCGAAACAAGATTGCAGCATGATCTACAAATATGGAAGTCTTAGAATTCTCTTCAACGGTACAACATACCGAAACAAGATTGCAGCATGATCTACAAATATGGAAAATTAATATTTCTAGATAGGAAAATATGTTGGGCATAAAGGTCGATGATACCACAATCACTTAACGGCATTAACTTAATAAAGGGTAGAAAAAAGCCTAACAAGCATTCTGAGCAATACAATGTCCCCTACCAAATGTTCCTTGACTATTTGGATCGGACACAGACGTACGGACAGTGATTCCTAAAAATCCTAAAACTATGTTTGCAAGGAGTACACAATAATTACCTGATCAGCTAGAAACTCAAAATTGATCTGTAGCTCATCATTATAAGCCTACATACTAAATATAAGATCAACTGGTAAAACGGGTTGCAAAAAAGTATGGAAAACTAATATTTGACAATAATTCCTATCTCCAAGGGTAATAACTCTCACAATAATTATTCGATCAGCGTAAAACTCAAACTTGATCTGTAACTCATCATTATAAGCTCACATACCAAATATGGGAACAGTTGGTATATAAACGGATTTTGAAAAAAAGTCCGGAAAACTGTAGAGTGACTGACGGACGGACGGAGTGCAAACCTATTGTCCCCTTCGGCGTTGCCGGTAGAAGACTAATTATGCACCTTTTGTGGAATTTCTACATGCTACTGTAGAGTATAATAGGTGTGGTCCGGTTGGGCAATCACGGATGTTGAATTGTAATGGCATACATAATAACCACATAATAATATCGTCTGCCAACAAAAATGACGGATTCTCTCGAAACATACAAGTAATGTAATATAATTATTATCAACTATGCTTTGTATCAACAGTATATAATATCAACAATCTCTACATTAGATCATTGTGGACGTATGTGTAATTGTACAAGTGTATGGTTCAGGCTCTAGACAAGTCCTGTTGAAGAACAACAACGATTCCAATCATATACCCATCTTAATGTGGTTGTTGTGATCAACAACCTATTTGTTGAGTATATAGGATGGATAATTCAAAGGATAGTTGATATTCTAATGGGTACTAATCATGCACCATTATTGGCCAGCTCGCTCTTGTCGTCTGAAGCAGAAGTCTTACTTAATCTTCTTCAAGACAAGAAACTATAACACTTTTATCCTTTTCGGATATTGTTAAAGCTCCTGCGTGAAGTAATTCTATACCAACTAATACATGTAATATTTACACAAAAAAAATATACAGTTGATATTGAAATTAAATATGGAACAGAAATAGGTAGGTTAAGTCTGTTTACTTAATATCTAGATGTCTTTATACGCATTGAAACTGAGAGGAGACCGAAGATGAGGATCTATGATTACGTCATCTCTGGTCAATTCCATTGTCGAATAGTAAAATCATCTCCCATATATAGTTCACATACATTTGTATCGCAGCTGGTTACGAAATATTCTGCAAGTTCAATTTCAGTACGTTTCAAAAATTTTTGGACTTCACAAACACACGGATATTTTATAGCAAAGAGGATTTTATAAGAAATAACTAATGAAATAGATACACCACAAGTTCTACAGTCGCTGCAATGAATGGGTTGTAATCTTTCGTAAGTTGGTGACTCAATAAATGTAAAGACTTTTTTTTTCTTTGATCCAAAATATCCAGGTGATTAAAGTAACGGTTTTGTTTTGGAATTTTGACACTTCGACCAATCTCTTCTTACTTCGCTCGGAGTTCATGCGAGGTTCGTTTTCCTACTTCTGTATCTTTTGAGTCACGGAATAAGGATTTGACGTCGGTGTACTATTTTATTTACACAGTATATTATAAATATACGGACAAATATTTATGAAATATTGAATTACATTTGGTGGTTTAGAAAACCAAAACATAATTTAGAAATATCTGAAATCATTTTTTTTAAAGTCAAATGTACAAAGAATGTTTCTAACAGTTGTAATCAGTTGAAAATGCAATGGACGCTGTACATAGATGATACTAAAACCAAACTCACATTAGAAAAACCGAGACACAGTGTCTTCCTTTCACTCAATCGTTCTACATACAAACACCTTAAAACGCACACTAAAGATTCATACTCTCCATTACAATCTCAAAGTTTTGATTTTGATTCAGTATTTTGACAAAAAGCTGCTTGTTCAAAGTGCAGGAGCGGACCAGAGGCGGATCCAGGATTTTTGAAAAAAAAAAAAATTTGGCGATGAAAGAGGGGCTGACGTCCTCTACGCCCACCTCTGGATCCGCCACTGCACATTTCCAGTTTCAACTATTATCCAAAAGAGAAGGTATTGTAAAGCCACATTTACCCTCAGAAATTACCCAAATTAATAAATGAAACTAACCAGCAATTGATAGATCCGCTTGATATATTCTATCAGAAAAACAAATTATATACGTACTTTTAGCGCCATTTTAAAGTGCAAAAAACAAAAGGTTGAAAAATGTTTTAAAACTGAGCAATATATATGCAATTTTATTATAAATTAAAGGTAAGCTAGAATGAATCCTAATTTTTACTATCAGTTGTGTAAAAAGATGCCAAATATATTTTTGGAACAGTCGCTCTTGCTCATCATTAACATGGTTAATGTTTACAAACGCACTGTGACGTCACAAACTATGCAAAGGATTTGTTATATACAATATTAGTAATATTATTAAATCATAGTATTCAGAACATTGTTATTTTATTTATTTTTGTTGGGAGGGAAAAGGGGGATTCAAGTAGTATTAAGGTTCGACAAAACCCCCATTTGGCGCCCCCGTAAGTACATCTGTACCACGTCGTATTCCGCCCAAGATATACACAGCTTGTGTGCCATATGGAACTCCAAAGTGAAGACTTGAAAATCTTCGACGAGTTTTTAAAATGCATGTCTTTACCGAGTGGAGCGCAGCGGAACGAGATGAAAGACGCTCAATTTTAAAAACGAGTTGGATATTTTCCAGAACTTCACTTTTGAACGAGTATAACCGTAAATATTCCTTTACCTAGGTTATTTCATTGAGCACAGTCGACGAAATAAAATAACTTTACACCTAATTGGTCAAAGGGTATGAAATGAAAAGAATTCTGTTTGGACGTCACAACAGTGAGAGATCGGTGCACGTGCAACGATCTTCTATGGGTCATATCTCACTGAAAATAGCCATTTTCGGAAGAACTATACGTTTCGTCTTTTGTTGTCTATATTCCTGTTGGTAAGTCTCCAATATCTTGATTACCAGGTGCAAACAATGCAAGAGTGTACGTAAACAAACCTAAAATAAATACAACCATGAACATTCTGTCCACTACTAAGGCTAACTGTTGCCACTCTTGTCGTATGTAGTCTCGCCGGTCCTGCTCGGCCAATCTCACCTCATTTCTTTCTATAGTTTGGTTGACTTTATGTAACACTTTTAAGAACTGATTATCAGAGTTTTCACCGTTTCCTGTCGCATTAATTTTTCCTGTATATCTGGAGGAAATTCCACCATTTTCAGACGGTTGATCTTCGTATTTATAGTAATCACTTTGTGGAACTGGTACCTGAAATCATAATTAATATCATATGAATGAGTTTAAAAAAATAAAAAAAAAATGATACAAATAGATTATAATTCTTAATAAATATATGTGTATATATTACATTACGTGATTTTTTGGGGAACCTTTAAAGCATTTTCATATTTGAAGTCGAAAGGGACTATATGTATATAATATCTAGCTGTCAAAATTTAGATAATATTTTTATCATCTTACTTACTTATCTGAAACGTAAATATTTGTAAACGTTCTGAATTCTCCCAAATTTTCGCGGGAAAAGTATGGATTTTTCATCGCAACGACAAGTTTTCCATTACGTTGTTTACCATACCAATAAGTATATATTTCCTGAATGTTCATGTAAAATATCTTATACACGATATAAAAACCGACATTAAGGTGTGTTTTCATGTTTTAAAAAACAGAATCAGTCTGGAAATCTTTGTTCATGATTTTCCGGGAAACTAAATCACCCGCTTTCAAACATGCAACCTCGTTGACGTCATAGTCCGTCACCATTCGCGAAACAACTTTGACTAAAATATGTGAACGTAAAATAATAACTCAAATTTAACCAAGGAGAAGACATATTTAAACAACATTTAGTCGTTTTTGTACTAATTCAGGCGAAAATATGGACATATAAAAATAAATCGTACATTTAAAAATTTGATTTAATCGCAAATAATGAAATGCAATGGAAAGAGCGGAAAGAAGTCCCAGCAGACATTATCAGCACCGAGGAAAGACATTTTGTTGATGTCACTTTTAGAAATTTCTTCATCATTCATTTAAATAAAACGCCATAATTTAAAAAAAAGAAACACCAAATCTTGATATATCTATTAATATTTTGCAATTTTGAACGCTATTTAATAAGTTCTAAGCTGCCAAACGTTGGGAGAATTTCTTGATAAGTCCTGCTGACTGTTCATAACTCCTGCCCAGCGCACGCGCTTCTTGATACGATTTTTTCGGAGCTGCTTAACAAGCTGATAGAATCACAGGGAAGGATGATAAATATATATAACAGTGGGTGTCGACTGTCTATGCGTCCGATCGTGTTTCGATTTCCGGTATGATAACTTGTGAATGAAAAATAAAACGTTCCAATGCAACACAGGCAAAAATGCCACCTATGTGCACATGCGTGACAAATGCGTTCCACATGTCTGTCACCATATGTGTTAGAGACCTTTCATCCCCTGCATGTGACACATTTTTGCAAAACGCATGTAATACGCATGATTCACACATGTTATCATGCGTTTCACATGTGAATTTCATGCGTGAGAAACACACCTGTATCACATGCGTTTTCAGATACATGCCATTCAAATGTTTGTGTCACAAATGTATTACATGCGTGGCATAAAGCGTGCATGCCACGCATGTGACACACCTGTGACACATGCGTTTCCAGGTTCATACGTGACACATCTGTGGCATTGTTGCCTGTGAACATATTTAATATCATCAACAATTTATTTTATATCTACTTATTATTCAATTTCTCAAATGTTTGTTGTACACATATCACTATAATACTGTTTACTTCAAATTTAAAATAAAAAAGTATGCTAAATAAGAAGGTGAAAAATTGAATTTGACGTTGGTGTACTATTTTATTTACACTTTATGTCATGAATATATGGACATGGACTGAACATTATAAATACACCACATATGCTCCCAAAATTATAGACTGATTGATACCGCAAAAAAATTTTTACACGTTCCAATATTACTTGCAGCCCCTTCCTCTCACCTATAAGAAAAAATCAAAAGACTGACCCCTTACTATTAATCGTGATTAACAGCTGCAGTTTATTGTAAACTGAAATTAACATTGTTTTTTTAAATCACAGAAAATTATCAATATTTAAAAATGACAGCTTGATAATTAGATTTTGAATAATCATTGATGATGATGATGATGATGATGATGATGATGATACTGAATTTTAGTTTTTAAAAATTCATTTACAAAAATTTGGAAATTACTAAAATTATCAGAACCCCCCCCAAAAAAGATTAAATATGCCAGCTGTGGATTTTCTCTGGAAATAATATTTTACTGTTAGGTTCCACTATAGAGTGAATGAAAAGGGACCTGTTCTCCATAGTTACTCTCCTAGAATTTAAAAACCTCAGATCGCCACATGCAATCTATGACCAGTATCGCTGGATAAAATAAAATAAAGTAAATTTTGAAATATCAAACACTTAAATATAACATGTCCTTTTAACTTTAGAAAATATGTCCAGCAATAAAAGAAAAAACTCTAAAAATGGAAAGAAAGAAACATTGTGTGTATTAAGTACACACATATGTAAATATAATTTTAAAAGTATAGTAGCATGTTTATATCATGTGTAAAAATGAAAATCTAAAATGATTATTCCACTGCAATATTTCAGGTGTTATTCAACATGTCAATACATGCATTCATGGAAAATAATAAATAATAATTTTGTGCATGATAAAATATATATGATAGCTTTTCCCTGGCGAATTCACATTTATCAAGGAGAAGTCGAAGATGGTGATTATAACACAGACTAATTAGAATCTCAGTCAGAAGAACATTGATTTTTGCTTGTTTTTACTAGTGTCTTGTAGACAAGTTTGCAGTATTTTGTGATTCTATCTATTTTAAACTTAGCCAACCATAAAATTACTTCATGTAAGTTATGATTTTCAGTACTTTTTGTGGTGCAAATGGCATCGTATAGGATTGG
This sequence comes from Mytilisepta virgata, assembly GCA_028015205.1. NCBI lineage: Eukaryota > Metazoa > Mollusca > Bivalvia > Mytilida > Mytilidae > Mytilisepta > Mytilisepta virgata. Next base: position 9,366,217 of record CM051514.1, read on the forward strand.
AAATCTATTTTGACATCTCTGAAAACTAATATTTAAAATGAACTATCTGTTTTTATACCGAATTACAATTATCTCTAGTTGTGTAATTGATAAATACATATTTAAGTAAGCCGATTACAAGAAGGTCAATAATAATATACCAATCAATCAACGCCATATATACAATCGACACGAATTTAGACGAAATCAACACAAGACATCACAAAACACAGAGAATTAACAGAGATAAACCTGTTTTATATGATTTACACAAAATTTTACACAAACACTACATATTAAGGACATATCTTATAGGTATAGGTTATTCAATTAAGGATGAGAAATCCCTGATTTGATAAGATCTGTACAAGTGGTGCCAGTCGTCAACAACCATGATCAAAATTTGCAAATGTTTTGTATCTAAACCTTGATTGAGTATTTTTATTTCGTTCTTTGAAATTTGCAAGGCTGTTAAAAAATTGAGTAAAAAAAAAAAACAAAACAAAAAACAAAAACAAAAACAAAAAAAAAAAAAAAAAAAACAAAAAAAAACAAAAACGGATAAATAAAGCACGTTCTATTGGGCTACAGGAACATCACCATCAAGAATCGGGAAACATTTGATTCATAGCAATACAGGAAACAGCCAGCTATAAGAGGTGCACAATCAGAACCCATGATATTCCTAAAAGCTGATGATACTTTCCCCAAAAACGAACAAAGATTTAGTCGGTTAGATAACTGGCTGATTTTATTACATCCGGGTTTAATAAGTTGTGAAAATCTCCTTAATAAGAGTGAACACAGACCAATAGCCTATAGACTTCCAACAAATTTATTAGACCCAAAACTTAATTGACATTACATGTTTCATAACCTTGAATGCAAACAAAATGATAAGTTCCTCCATGGTTTTAAGAGCATTTGAGAACTGATGAGACACAATGATAGTACTATAACCAAAACAAAATCAGATGAACAAAGCTGTTCATCTAATGTAGAAAGCCATTAAGTATTAGATGTATTTGCTATGAATTGCTGAAGATTGTAAACATAGAATCCAACGTCGTTATATGTAATGCGGAAAACAACGCTGCATTATATATATAGTTCCTGAAACTGAAATATGACTTTATGGATGTTAGATTAAAATCGAACACAAAAACGTCAATCAGAGTCTCAGAAATCAAGCAAGTATTGTTAGAATAAAACAGTGAAAGTACCAACTTACCAAATACCAAGGCTAATAATTAATCAAGTTCATAGTATTTTAAAGCGAAAATACAAAATTGCCAAAACCCAAAAATTATAATAGTTTTGCGCTATACCTAGTCTCCCAAATCTAGTAAGTACTGTCATACTAGAGTTTTAGAACAGGAGAAAATAAAAAGCGAAAATACAAAAATACCACCAAAAAAGCTTTACGTACATGTCGAAAATATGAATTTTCAGCAGTGGTGTCTAATCTAAAAAATTCTGAAATCTGAAATTTAAATTAAAGTTGGAAACTGAAATAACATAAACCAGCTACGAAACGCCATGGGCTTTTGAATTGCTAAAAAAAATTCCATGATTCTGTTTCAATGGTGTTTTCTCATCGACAGGTACCCAATATTTCTTTTCATTTCTATTCTGTTACATCAACTAGATGTATAGATTTTTACGAGTTACATGAGTAAATAAATAGATATAAATTCTGACGTTGTTTCCATAGGATTATCGGATTTATCTAATCGAAACAGTTAAATTAGCCAATTTTAGAGTCCGAGCCTTGGCGAGGACTTTAAGATTCGATAATTGATAAATCCGATAATCCTCGAGTAACGATGTAAGAATTTGTTTCTCTTATGATTATTCAGTAAATTTTCATATTTATTAAACCAAACGCCCCTTCGGGTGCCTCCGCATATCAGATTGTTACGCCATACAACTTAAAAGAGACGGGTTTTGTTTGAAAAAATCATCGATCAACTGAGACCGTCGGCAACCTCACGTTGATTAAAATTTTGATAAAGAATGGGTTCAGATAGTGTTAAATTGACAGAGAATTAGCGAAAAGGATGTTTGGTATACCCATAAAACCGATTTAACTCCACCAAAGCTCCGAGTGTCTGTACCGCAGACTATCCTAAATCTCTCCGTTGTTTCTGCAGTTTTTGCTTTTATATGAAGGTCTGTTGACTAGATTGCGTTAATTGATTGGTATGTTATTGTTGATATTTCCTGTTATCTGTTAATTACGTTAAGCAAATTTCAAAAGTTTCAAGTGTTACTAACTGAAAACTTATAAATTCCATCAATTCATTTTGTCAGCAAAAATGGACATTCCGCATACCACAAACAGGAATTGCTTTCGTTGCAAGTTTAGAGAACATTTGCAACACTAATGTTTAAAAACCTACTTACCAAGTTTCAGAATTGTTTGTCATATAGTTTAAGTCGATTAAGTTTCATGAATTTTTTTTCACATTTTCTAGGCATCCGTTGTACCTTAGTTGGCAGTACTATAGTTGTACCCAATACCTTTTCTCCATTATCCCTTACTAATGTATGACTAGAATAATGACCTTTTGCAACTACGTGTGAAGTCAGAGATGGCTCTCTACGTCCGACGGCCCTTTTTTGAACTGTTTGGGGGTTGAGCGCACTCCACGTAAAAAAAGTTGTATTCTTTTTGAACGAGATTTTTCTCTCTTTTTCGAATTTCAAATTAACTTTCTGTAGAGAATAATTATAAATTTCGCCTGTGCGCTTCTGTAACCTTTTAAATTATTATTTTTAAATATTATATTCCTCAACTTAAGATTAATCAAAATAAGAATAGATGTCAGAATTATGTCATCTATACCAGCCATTTGATTTTATCTTCTTAATAGTTAGAAGACATATTATGAAACTATGAATTTTTGAACAGTAAATTGGTTATAAAAGTAAAATGTGTAAGGTTTCCGTATAATATAAACGTGCAAGTCATGATAACAGTGAGAAGTGCAGACTGTGGACAGAATCGACAAATTTTCCAGTGATATTTATATATATAGGAGTGCGTGCACTCTGATGTCCCACTGTCCCAGTCAATACTAAAAAAAGCCGCCTGACGTCAGAAGAATCCCGGACTACAGTATATGTAGCATGTATAGTTAAATCTGTGTTTAAAGGGACCAGAGTAAAGTGGTCTTTATACAGAGGTTAATTCTACAAGCTTTGTATATGACATGGACTTTTTGACTGTATTAACTGAGACTATACCAGTGTCTGGCAAATTACTCAACTTATTGCTGGTTTTATATTCAAAGAACACCACGGCTTACATTTCACGATAACCCACATTATAACAATTGCTATCAAAAGAACAAAAACGAACATACTATGTTTTTACATGATGAGTTTAAATTATCTCTTTCTAGGTCTGTTTATGTAATCAAATTAACATTTTATCTATCAATAATGTAAGTCTCAGCTGATAAAATTAGGGTCATGAAGTAAGGAACCATTTACAACCGTAAAATTACTGATCAAAGACCGATATATACTAATATATGCGATATTGTATTTTGTTTTTGCAGTTGTCTAGATTATCTAATTTTTCAATCCCTAAAAAATAAATAATCTATCTTTGAAGTAAAACTTATTCACACATCCATACGTCTAACTTATGTGCGATTTAGCAAAATTCAGGAATGTGTTGACAATATTCCAGAAGATAAGCAGGATCTAAATTTCACTTTTGCCAACTCAAATTATTTAAAAGAAAATCCATATATCAATTTCACAGTTAAGGTATCCGGACCATAAATGACCACGTGATTATTTAAAAGTTCCCGGATGTTCCATACAACGCAATTGAAATGACCTCGGTAATTATCGGCAAACTTCGGAAATTCTAATATAACTAACTAATTTTTACAGACTCTGCATATAAGCAACAAAGTGTGTTTCAACTTGAGAAAAATATATATACAAAATTCCAGCTTTAAAGTGTTTGGTTCCGCCATTCAGGGTCAAAAAGAGATACAATTTTTTATCATTATCCATTATGGTCCGGATACCTTAACTGGCATTCTGGAATTCCCAAATACTGCAGAGCGTTAAGTACCAAATCGGTACATCTTTGAAATTATCCACATTTTAAATGCTAGTTTGAAATATTTTTATCTTGTATATTTTGAAAGAAGAACCGCCATCGTGTAAAAACAATTTATCATTTAATTCAATATTGACCAATGGACAGGGAGTCTCACATTCATTTCACCGCTGAATGTTCCTTCACAAGATGGTTGCACCCAGTATATTTTGAACTGGTACTTTGTGCACTGCAATACTTACCAAAGCCAACTTCCGGAAACTTATAAAAATACTTACCATCCCAGGCTCCGGTGGAAGATCTAACTTGATAAATAATATCCTAGCCACAATGCCAAAAAATATTTTTCGAAATATATTGGGCACTTCGTAACCTCTCACTCCTTTATAATGAATATTCAAAGTGAACACCGTCATGGCTGTAGCAAATGAAACTATGGCAATGTTAATGCCATAGTACAGACCTAAAAAATAAAATAAAATGTATGTCAATAAATACGATGTTCTTCTCATTGTTTATGGGGAACAGAACACATAAGGGAATTAACTCTTTAAAATTCAGCTGAACGTTTGAATTACACACTATTAGTAAAGAGAAATCAAGCTTCTCAATGATCAAAATTAGTGTTTGTCAAACTGCTATATATCCAATGAAATTATTTCCGTAAATTGTGTGGTTCAAATTTCTTGAAATTTTTACGTTTTTGTCAACAGGACAAACTAAACATTTCGTCAAAATTTTATGAAAATTAAACGAGCCAAATCTATTTTAGTCAAAGTGTTGGTACCCCCTTAAAACTACTTTCGAATTAACTTATTTGGACACACAACTTAGTACATTTATATGACCTTGTGCAGCGGAACATAGTGTCAAAATTAGCAAAGTAAACATATAAAAAGCCAAATTTCCTGATGACAAATATTTACAAAAGGGAGATAAACCGTAAAAGATGAAAATGGCAGTAGGGATGATGCACATTATTGGAAACGAATCCACCCAATAATACATGTACAACTCATCGCAAAAAACCAAGTTAACGTTAATTTTATTGTTCTTATCTTGACGACGATATGTAAGACTAGGTGAGGGAATTCCGAAAGGCCACACAAAAATTAAAAACCCAGAGACAAAGACAAAACCTAGATGGGAAAGGACAACATCAAACAAACAACACAAACCTAAAAAATGATGAGCAACATGTACCCCATAACAAAGCCGGGGCTGACTCAGATGGACCGGATAGGTATCTTATCTCCTGCTAAATTGCAAGGATATAATTGGTAAACGAGTACACGTGAAAACCCCGTATATTTAATATGGGTCAGTGGAATTCTTGTTTTTTAAATACATAGTTTCCGCTAAAGTTATGTGGCTTTTGTTTTGATGGCGGACGACAGCAGCTGGACTGAAATACTGTTTCTATTTTTTGAATACTGTGCATAGTCAAGTACATTTTGCCAAAGCGTATGCACATAACGCAATGATAACAATGATAATAGCAACAAAAAAAACTATGGAGTAAGGTGCTCTGGAGGAGTAAGCGTACTATTAGTTACAGAGTGTATAGTTGACCTAATACGGTATATACGGGGTAAGTAAATTTCGTAGTGGGTTCGAGCTGAGTTCTCACCCCGTACGAAATTTATTTACTCCGTATATACGGTATTAGGTCAACTACACACTGTAACTAACAGTACACTTTTATGAGATACCCCCATATTGCCTATTTTCATAATGTCCATTAAAAGTCATGATAGAAGCAGATTGGCGAATGTCGTTCGTCTAACCCTTAGATATCACCAATTATATAATCGTACGGTATATTACGAAATGTGCATCAAAATTGGTATCAAAGAATTTATCTAAAAGAATGCAAAGCATCACTATAAATAAACAAAGTTTGAATCAAAATAACTAATGTTGGAACCCCGATGATCAATGTAAATTATAATGCTTTTAGAAATGCAATAAAAGAAATTATGGCTATACCAGGCGGTATAACAAAAATGTTATTTTGACGTTTGTTAATGTAAATTATTGCATTGATTTGAATCAATGTATTTCTAGCGAAGGTTTTACGAAATGTTATATTAAATTAAGATTTATGATTAACTTGTCGTAATGGGAAAAGTATTCTGCTCCATAATAATTCAAAGCGGAATTATATGTAAATATCGGTAAGAAAATACGAAACGATAAGATTATGGAGAGTGAGTTCATTGGGTAAAAATCCAAAAGAGTGAATATGGGCATCAAACTTGCAAAAACTGAATTGCAACATAATTTGAATGTATTATTCAGGCATATAACCATGACAACAGTAAAATGTTGTAATTGAAATTCCATGGTTGATTTCCCCCTAACATATGGTTGCTAGATTTGTTTCGTAAAAAGTTAAATGGAATAGAGAATGGAAACGGGGAATGTGTCAAAGAGACAACAACCCGACCAAAATGTCTGAAAGTCTTCTAGGAAATGTGTAAATACTGAAATATTTCAATAGTTTAAATCACTTCCTGTTCCTGTTGATATCATTGAAGCAATATTGCTAAGATTTACCCCTAACAGTAAGTATATGGGTTTCTATCAAGAATTATTATACTTTAAAGGACCTGTTTCAGAATTGGTTTGAACTGTGGGGTGTCAGGGCGCACTCTGTATATAAACCTCGAACTAATGTTTTTCTAGTTTTTCAAAACCAGTTTTATTATTAACAAGCTAAACTGAGTATATATAATTGGTAAAACTGTGTTCATCAAACCGCAGTGTCACAGAGTAGATATGTGGAAATAAAATTGTTAAGTTTTAAAAATGTAGAAATACTTCTTATAGTCAAAATTCCTACTTTTACTGAAACTGAGAAGCAAGATCAATTTCAAAGTATTAAAAAAAACAGCGAACATCTATGAAATAATTGAGTGGTGAAACATTTGCCCTTGTCGGAATGATTGATGTTTGACTTCTACGAAATAAATTATAATGCTCCTCTGCGGAATGAAATATTAATTCTAAAGTAATTTGATGTAATCATCATATGTAATCAATAAATATCGAATATAATCCTGTTTCATACAGTTTTCCGCAATAAAGATGTCCGTCAAATAGTTTATATTTGTATAGAATGTTGTGGGAGGAGGCGAGATATCAAAACAAGATATGTTAGTCTATATACGGACTAGAAATCGATTTTACCATTGACAACAAAAGGTGTAAATTGTTTCCTCAAATTGTTTAACAACAAGATGGAAGATCTTACCAAATGATTAAAGCATTAAGTTGTTACAAAGTTAGACGTTATGACACACAAACACACCCAAAAAGTTACAATATATTGCAGTAATGACGCAGAAACATCTCCCATGTTGTTTATACATGTCTGATCTCGGTGTTTTTACTATGATCGTTTCGTGTTTTACCAAATGAATGTGGGGAAGATACGAAGGGCCATCCAGAAATCATAAATTCAGGGACAAAGACAAAGCCGAGATGAGAAAAGACACAAAAAAAAAAAACCAACACAAAAACTAAAAATGCGATGAGCAACATGCCCCCACACCAAAAAATCTTGGCTGAACTCAGATTGTCCAGATGGGTAAGCATACCTGACATGTTAATCATGTCAAGGCAATACTGATTTCTCTTTCAGTCGTCAGCATGATATCAATATAATAAATGGCATCTGAATTTTCCCAAAAAGATTTTTTTTATTATTGTGTTGACCTTCTAAAGTTTCTGCATTGTTTGTTGTCGATGAGATATTATTACATTATGTCATTTCGGTATTTAAATGTGCTCTTCAACATTTCGCATTTTTGTTTTGACTTTCAACATCTTTGGACTTGAGCACAACTAACGAGCTGTAAATTGACCTTGTACATTGCAATTGGCATCATGCATTGGTTTTCCTGTGTCAGTTTGACCATAAGCTCTTTTCAGAAACTCATTTCCGTATCACGATTCTGATTTTAAAATTATACTTAGAAGTAAGTTATTTCCCTTGCTCGGACGTAGTACTGGTTCGCTGCGTTGCAGAGCAACCAGTAGGAAGTAAATAGAAAATTTTTATTACTTTGATATTTAAATATTTCCAGCTTTATAATCAAGTTTGATTACAAGTATGTTGGAAGCTAAAAGATCGTAACTACTTCCCAAATTTATATAAACCAAACATTACGTGCAAATTAACAAGTTTTAAAAACAGTTAATCTTTTACTCTTCATTGCAGCTAACCAGTACTACCTCCCAGCAAGGGAAATAACTTGCTTCAAATTATAATTTTAAAGTCAGAATCGTGATTCCGGAAATGAGTTTCTGAAAAGGGCTGTAGTATTATTATAGACTTCCAGTATTGGAAATCTAAATACATTTGCAGGAAAATCAATCATGGAAATATAATTATGCGTCACAAAAATTAATAACAACTTACCTATCAAAGGCACAACATCGGATGATGGGGGCAGACTGTCTGCTACTATCATCAGAAATACAGTCATTGATAATAACGTAGTAATTCCCATTGAAACTTTCTCACCAGATTCACTCGGCATATAAAATCCCAATAAGGCCACCAAGGTGATCAATATACAAGGCATCACAAGATTAAACATATAAAACATTGGGCGTCTTTTTATCACAATAAAGTATTTGATAAATACGTAAGGATCCGGACAGCAAGAAAATGTAATTACCTCCCTTTCAAAATTGAAAAATATAAGCTCCCATTCGGAACTACTGACATAATTTGTTAAGTCTCCTGCACGTGCAGGATTTTGTATATCAAGCTGGAACGCATCATATGCCCATGAAGCGAACTCCATTGTACAGTTCTGAACGTCAAATGGAAAATATTTTACGTCAATAGAGCACGAGCTTTTAAATATCCACATTGACAACCATGTCACGTTCCCGTCGTATGTCACAATGACGTTTGTACTAACGGAGGAAACGTAGGAAGAAACATCCGCACTGAAAGATAAAGCCATAAACATTCAACTACACATTGTTACAGGGCATAGAAATTTCTTTTTGCATTAATTATACTTTTACAAATTATCAACATTTTTAAGGTTATATCAGTTTTTTTTATGAAACACACATACTAGTACACATAATACTTGTAAACCTTTTTCTCTTACCATTGCCTTTTTTTCATCGTAAATTTATAATAATCTTATAATTTCTGGAAACCACTTAACAATATTACTTAAGGTGCCTATATTATAGGTCCATTATGGTAAAAAGTCGGGTGGTAGGTCATTCAAATCGTAAAGTTAAATGTTTTAAAGCAGACGTTTTTTCTACAATGTTTACGCAAACAAAACATAAAAAACGTTAATAAATTTAACCGTAGATGTATTCAATGATACTGTTGTAAAATATAAGATTTTGTAAAAACTAAGCATATGTCCCATTGTATTAGCTCTGTCCTTATACGCTTTCCAGATGGTTTTGGCGTGACCCCTTCCAGATGGTTTTGGCGTTCCCCTTCCAGATGGTTTTGGCGTTACCCCTTCCAGATGGTTTTGGCGTTACCCTTTCCAGATGGTTTTGGCATGACCCTTTCCAGATGGTTTTGGCATGACCCCTTCCAGATGGTTTGGGCGTGACCCCTTCCAGATGGTTTTGACGTTACCTTTTCCTTAGATGATTTTGGCGTTACCCTTTCCAGATGGCTTTGGCGTGACCCCTTCCAGATGGTTTTGGCGTTACCCTTTCCAGATGGTTTTGGCGTAACCCTTTCAAGATGATTTTGGCGTGACCCTTTCCAGATGGCTTTGGCGTGACCCTTTCCAGATGATTTTGGCGTGACCCTTTCCAGATGGTTTTGGCGTTATCCGTTGCAGATAGTTTTGGCGTTACCCTTTCCAGATGGTTTTGGCGTTACTCTTTCCAGATAGTATTGGCGTGTTGCCCTTTACAGATGGTTTTGGCGTGTTACCCTTTTTTGCATTTGAAACTGCTGTCGAACGTTTTAGCTTTTTGTTTTGGCTTTCCACATTATTAGTCTTGAGCATAACTAATGAGTCATAAATCACCAAAATATGCCCCTGTGAATCAAAACTCGTATCAGAAAAGAAATTATATAATATCATAAATTACTGTTTATTGTTACTCCTTGTTATACTTACTTATTATATAGTAGTATGTCTGGTTTCCATACCTCGGTATACGGCAGACGTATCACACTCGTGTTACCGTATTTTCTTGGGTCCCATCGTAACATATAATCCATCCATCCCTAGTAAATAATAACTGTTACAGTTCATTGGTATACAAGCTTCAAATGAATAACCGGTTGAATTATTGTGATTTTACACCACGTTCAGTGCATTTGGCTATATATAGTGGTGACTGGTTATTTGCGAAGGAAGTGGTACAACCCGGACAAGGCCACCAACCTACGGCAAGTACATGCCAATCTTTGTCAATTAAAAAATGAAGTCGAACACAAGTACATGTAGCCACGAACTTGATTCAAACTCAAGAACACAGTGTCGACATGCTAGTGATCATTAATGAGTAGCTAGACAAAATACCTAGAACCACTGTAGTTTAATTTTTAAGTCTGAAGCCATCTTTCACATACTACAAAAACTTCTACAATCTAAATAAATCAATTACCTTGTTAATCATCTACATTATATGTTAAATAAATTTAACTGGGTAATCATTTAAATATGTTAATTACCTGGTTTAACCAACAATTCGTTGTAATAATTTGGTTTTTCTCGTCCTGAAAAATAAATATGGAGCTTGTGAAAATCTATGTCTTTACGCAATCTCCTGTGATCATTTATATTTATATATTAAAATATGGCCTAATCTATATCAGAACGCGTATCACCCCGAGACTTCAATACTGGACCGAATTCTTCTCCGAGGTCCGCTATGGGTTGAGGGATGATACCCGGTGCGATATGGATTAGGTCATATATTAATCTGTTTTCATACTGTCTATGTGCTTATGTCCGAACGCACCAGGTTTGATAAAAACTGAAAGTTACCAAACAGGTTTGTTTGAGATTTTGTATAAGAATTCTCAATGTAAGAAGTACAATACCAATTATCATGGTGGTTGGAAGATATCTGTAAGAATTGCTCATGTTGCCAGTAAAATTAAGATTGATATAGTTTACAATATTATGTAATTATTTGTATAAAGTTCAGTTTAAACATATGTTAGTACAATAACACGATCGGATTGGACACTGGTTTACAACTAACAGAGCTCCCCTCCGGAACTGACTCCGGTATATAATGATGTTATGTCTAAAACAGACAAATTTGTACTTTCAAATGGATCAGCTAAGTAGAAACTAATTTTGAATAATCCTAGTCTGGGGTGCTATGTTTTCTAGCCAAACAGGATTCTTTGACAAAAAATTGATAAAACAAACACTTCTATATCATTATGTAATTTTTGCGTTAACTTATATAATCGCCTGTCGGTATTTATTAACTATTTAAATAATATCTATCGATCTTATTACTTTTGTTAAACTTATGCCGACATGTATACATAATTATATCATTATAAAATAACAATCCAAATATACTAATATTAGATATAGTAAATTTATACTATGCTGTATACCACACATTTCAAGGAGTTACCTCTCATCAGCAGCATTAAAACTGAAACATTTGGAAGACCAAAAACCAAAATTATTTTAAACAAGAAGTACTCATAACCAAAAATACCAAACTGACCTGTTTTGTTCTCTACAAGAGACTTATCCCTTCCATAATTAGTTTTATGATATCCCAGTATGTTGTACAATATAAGAATTAAGACAATATTTGTGTGTGACTATTTACCGGTGAGTAGTTTCCAAAACTAATCACCGGTAAATAGTGACAGGTGAATAGTACAGGAAACTATTCACCGGTAAATTGTCTTTCGCTATAATAAAACACTTTCTGACTGCATATTCGGGGAATAGTAAGTTTATAGTCCCCTAAATAACAATCCTCGCATTGGGACAAGGCCGGAGCCGAAAGCCAATACAGCTGGCCGACAACCAATAACAAAGCCAATGCAGAAATAACCATGTAATGACATCTTTATTAAATATTTAGAATGTATATTCTTTATGAATTTTTATTGAATCAACTCTTTGATAATTCTTAAGTCTAGTCACTGAAGGATTGGAATGAGGGTTGTGAAAGATATTTTCAGTCAGAGCAAATACTGAATAATTTATAATCATCAATTTTGAAGCACCTTTAATCGCAGATCATGTATAGATATTATGTAAACATTTCGAAGTTTTCATAAAATCTAGACTAAAATCTAGAGAAAATTGACTCACTCTATATGGCTGGGTACAAGTCGGCCAATACAGCAAAACATCTGTATTTGTCGGGTTTTTCGATATTGGCCGAGTTAATGATTCTGTATTGAAAGGATAGTTTTAGTCGCATTGAAGCCAATACTACACTAGTTAATTAATAATTTGCTATATATATTTTCTACAAAAGACTTACCACATCAATAATTTGAGCTAATGCTACATCAAAGGTAACGTTTAATGATTTAGAATGGTTCTGTGATGGCCGTATTCTTTTATCATACGTTGTCATCAAGTCGCGAACCAGACGATATTCATTTTCATCAGTTAGAACGTACCCTAGAACTGAAGAAAAGCAGCATAAATAGAAATATAGTATGAGCTTTGAATAAGATCAATATATCCTGTAAGTTCAAAAAGGGGGTACAGAACACCTAAGGGAGTTAACTCTTTAAAAATCAGCTGAACGTTTTAATCAATACTATTAGTAATGAGAAATCAAGTTTCTCAATGATCAAAATTAGTGTTATATCCAATAAAATTATTCCCGTAAATTGTGTGGTTCAAATTTCTTGAAATTTTTATTTTTTTGTCAACAAGTCAAAGTAAATATTTCGTCAAAATTTTATGAAAATTAAACGACCAAATCTATTTTAGTCAAAGTGTTTGGTACCCCCTTAAAAATTTTAAATTTATATCGGTACATGTATCATAAGCTCAGTTGCTAGTATGTCGATACTAGCCCGAAACTAAAACTTTAAAATAACCGTTACATAAATGTTAATCATTTTAAAAAGTAAGGAGTGTCTCCTTCGTGTATAACTGTTCTCAGATGGTTTGGGATTTATCCTTTTTGGTAATTTTGATTTTTTAAAATTTATTCTTAAACGTTTTGAAGTAGTGTTATCGAATCAACCTTTTATGCCTTGTACATAACTGAGAGTCGTAGATCGACGAAATGTGCACAACTTGTGCATCAAAATAGGCACCATGCGAGTTATTGACTTAAAGTGAAAGAATTTACAAGGAATTTTTATAAGACAAATAAGAATAAAAAACCATTTTACTTTCGGTATCGTGCTGCATATTAACATCATATACTTTTTGTTACCCTAATCAAATTTGATTTTTCATAGTTATTGTCAAGCAAAATGTTATGTAATGCAGTTTGTACAAAGAGGACAAAATTTCAGATATCCGTGGGATTCTTGTTCCAGCATACAATGGCAAATTATAGAATAATTACCCTTGATGAAGAACAAAGTATATAATAATACTAAACATATATAAAATACACAAATACCATAAATAGACTTTGATCAGAATAAAGGTTTTAAGCAAGGGCAGTCATTATAAAATGCTGTCTGACCGAAGAAATATCAGACATAAATCGAGTCGGCCAGAAAAACATTTTGAGACTCTAGTTGAACATATAGGAGCAAAATACCAAATTTGACAAACCGAAAAACAATTTCGTAAAGACTGCAAGGACACTCAACGGAAACGGATAACTGTACGACGGAGATACAGTATATGTAAAGACTTACATGCTACAAACAGTAATCTCATTACATCAAAGTTCATTGGAACTGCCATTTTGTGCGATGTCCTCACTGGATGTGAATCTGAAAATATTTTTGTGAAAAATTGTGATTGACTCAGTTAAGGATTTTGGATTTTTTCAACTCATTTCATTTCATTTGGTTTTGTTTTGACTTCAGCTTGTTTTATTCTTACTTACTAAATATTTAATTTTTATTTGGTTGTTATAGCAAGGTCTTTCAATATGTATAGATTATTACATGGCATTTTTCATATCATACCCTTTATCAGCCCAAGAGCCGCAGGCTCGAGGGATGATATCATGACCGAGGGCCGATAAAGGGTCTGATATGAAAAATGACATGTAATTATCTTTGTATCATATACTTCAGCAGAAGAAATGCAGACAAGAACTATTAAAATTTTGTCTTTCTTTGAACATTAAGATTATAATTTATAGTTAACCAAAGACAAATTTCTTAACTTTAATTGTTTTTATTGATTTAACAAGCATTTTATTACAAAAGCAGCCGTGTCAGTGTCGTCTGCCATGTTTACAAACACATTTCCGGAAATGCACGAAGTTGCATGTGATAAACCCCACGGACAATAATGGAAAGGCATGCAATAACATTCAGCCTGCCGAGGAAATTCGTAGGAATCTGGTTAATAAACTTTATAATCGTTTCATAGCCTTTTAATATTTTTAAATGTTATTGAACTGCACAATTTAAGTAATATTTTACACAAGTATATGATAAATACATGTATATGTAGCATACACTCGTGTAATGAAAGAGAATGTCATTTATTTGACCTTCACTTGTATATTGGTTCTGAGTAAATACCACACAGACATTAAATAGGAAAATAAATGGAGTGCACCTATCAAACACATATTAATCTCCATATTGATAGATTAAGGCAAACTCGATCTGTCTGTTACGTCGGTTATCAATTAAATTGGATGTCTGAGGGGTTGGTTCGGAGAAACAAAAACTTGTTCTTAAATATGGTCAAAATTTTCCAAGCCTATGTTTCATGTTATTTATCTAGGATAAGGTACTTCATAAAACTTAACTGACATCTGTTATCGATGGATAAGTCTTAAGAAAAAAATTGAAATACTACAGCTTATTAGGTTCATTATATTTCTAAAACAAAAGGTAATTTTAGAACACTATATTTTAACTAGTAAGCAGTTACCTCCCTTAACCAAGTTATCAGGGGAAACTAACTGTAGTCTTAAGGACCAAAGGGAGATAATTACAGTTATCTCCTTTGGTCAACTCAGTAAGGAGAGATGAAATGTATCTCATTGTAGATTGAAGGCCAAAGGAGTGCATTATCAACACAACGTCCCGTAGATCATACTTATAATTATGATGTATACTTGGTATAACGAAAATGTTCGCCAAACGAGATAACAGTTAAAGATGATCGCTGGTCTAATAGGAAATAAATAAAATTTGAAATAGGTGTTTTAGTTTGAGAGAACATATGAATAGTAAACAAATAAGCAAGAAAAAATATAGGTTCATGTGCTCATTTTAGAGCTATAAGGCCTTGAAAATTTGCAGGAAATGGGTTTTCTCTGGATTTTTCACTGTCTTTGCATTGACAACTTCAGTCTCTCAAAAATGAATGAAAAAATAAAAAGGATTTCATAAAATTTTGCCAAATACCATTTTAAGGTATATATGATTGAATTATAAAATAAAAAGTGGGGGTTCGTGGGCAAAAAATTTCATGTTTGAGAAATGGATAAAACCCGAGGATTCCGAAAATCTGACAAAAAGACCAAAACATGACCAGCGAGCATCCTTAAGTGAATAATGTTGCTATTATATATTAATTGGTTTATAAAAGCAACAAAAACCCACTTATAACGGCCAGGGATCACTATAATAAACATAAGAGATACAAGGTAAAGTCCACAACACCAAAATACAAAGGCGAATTCAGAAAAACAGAAACAGAGAGATTAACTCCACAATGGTATCACTGAGTGAAAAATAGAAACATTTAATTCGGGTCCGTTCAGTAACTCGGTACTCGAATTAAGAGTGTTCGACAAAACGTGTTCGACAAAACGTTTTCGACTGTAATAAGCCAACAAGAATCAGAATAAAACAGTGCAATGCGTTGTTTTGAGAAAATTACAAATCTACGATTTAAGAATTATTTATAAGGTATTTTTCCTGTAAAAAAGACCGCCTTGGTGGTCTCGTGGTAGCGTGCTCGCCCCGAGTGCGGAAGGTCGCGGGTTCGATCTCCGGCCGGATCAAACCAAAGACATTAAAAATTGGTATTTGCTGCTTCTCCGCCAAGCACGCGACATCTAGGAGTAAGAGCAAAGACTGGTCGGCTCGGAGTCAGTATAATGTGTCCGAGTGAGGTGATATGTCTTCCTGTGGACAGTTACCTGGTTAAACAATAATTCATCCATCCATTCATCCTTTCAAAAATGTTCGTACATGAACCGAATGCTCAAACAGAAGTTCCTGGTATATGTAACTGTATGATTATATTCCAACTATTATCAACATCTATACATACGCGTGTTTACAATTAGTAAAAAGAATTGCAGAATATTTAAAATATATCGTTTGTGCCACGATCGTGTTGCAAATATTTCATAATTTTTATTTTCCGATCCTGACATGAAATGTCGTAAATTATGAGATTGGCATGATTTAATGAACTCAGAGTATTCATAAGTCGCACACTCTCATCCAGTAATGTCTTAAAATATCGGTGATTCTACATTGTATATTGGTACGATTTTAACATTTTACCATAACAATTAATAATTCATTTCTCATTAAGGATGCTCGCTGGTCATGTTTTGGTCTTTTTGTCAGATTTTCGGAAAACTCAGATTTTTTCCATTTCTTAAACATGAAATGTTTTGCCAATGAACCCCCACTTTTTCTTTCATAATTCAATAATATATACCTTAAAATGGTATTTGACAAAATCTTATGAAATCCTTTTTATTTTGTCATACATTTTTGAGAGACTGAAGTTGCCAATGCAAATACAATGAAAAATCCAGAGAAAACCCATTTCCTGCAAATTTTCAAAACCTAATAGCTCTAAACTAAGCACATGAATCTATATTTTTTTCTTGCTTATTTGTTTACTATTCGTATGTTCTCTCAAACTAAAACACCTATTTCAAATCCTATTTATTTCCTATTAGACCAGCGATCATCCTTAAACTATTGCAACATGAGTTACGACAATAGTATTTCGGCTGACGTTACTTCGTGTGATTAGAAGCAGAGTATTGTTGTTTTTCGCAAGGCGAATACTGCACTTGAAATAAGGTTCCACTATACAATTAGCATTTTATTTCTAGTTTAGTTTCGGGAATGTTTAAAACTGATGGGTAAAATTTGCTGATAATAATGATATCTGACTACGATGCCGATTTATGCTGAAAAAGAGAATGTTTCTCATTTTGATCGTTCAATGTGTTAACCATGGACTTAAGCGGCAACTCCATCTGACCTTGTAGATCAGCATCTTGTGTGTTTTTTTTTAAGTGTGTAAATTTTGCACGAAGTTTTGAAATGTAAATTACGTAAAAATGAGCATAAAGACCTGCTCTATTTTATTTATTTATTTTTGGAAATGGCCCAAATGCTATGTTTAATTTAAATCATATATCATATCCATTGAAATTATACATTAAGATGATAACTTGTCCTAAAATTGGGAAACTACAATTAATTTTGCACAATATTGTGAAAAAAATTATTTCCGTTGCTATGGGTATCCAAGGAAAAAAAAAGATATTTTGGAAGATATAGTGAAGTTTACCAGACCGGCACAACTTTGTGATTTTTTTCATATGGACATAATTGGGTCCAAAAACCAAAATAAAGGGAATAAAGTGCATCACATAAAGGTACAATTTCATATTTTGTGGCTAAAATTCAACTCAAAATGACAATTTTATGGCACTATCTAAGATATATCAACAAATCGTAAACAATTCAGGAATGCTTACGATTTGTCTCCGATTTTCTGGAGTTAATCTGCTTTTCTCTGTCAGATGTGTCAATTGTGCTGAAAATGGCTTGAAATCTCAACACATTTATATCAACTCAAACTAACATATTAAACTCAGACAAAATAAAAACTGTTATATACAGTTCAATTCTCTGAAGACTCTATATTTACGTGAGGTTATAAAGCAATGTTCCCCATTGTACGATTGTATATTAATGATCGACAGTTATTATCGCGATAGATAACTAAGAGATAAAAAAAAATAAAGGTTTTAAACAACCAGATTAAGAGACCCAACAGATATGAATGTTTTTTTTTAAATACAAAAAATCCTTCATTTTTCTACAATAATTCCTCGGTTACAATTAATACCCAATACAAAACTTTACGGCTTGTAGTCCACTATTTTTTTTTAATTTGGCCTGTTTTGTTGTAATGCTTACGAAAATATTGTATACACTACAGTCACTAGAAAAAATACTTTGTCTTAAACGACCATTTCTGTCTTGTTCAATCTTGACAGTCTCGATTTTCAAAATTTATGAAATTTCAGACAAATCAAATAACAAGTTCAAAAAAGGTATATTGTCTTAAAGTCAATCAAGTTAAGACTGGATGTCGGTTTATTGTCTTAACTGATCTTGATGAATGTCTTTTTGTAGTCTTAACTGATCTTGATGAATGTCTTCTTATTGTCTTAACTGATCTTGATGAATGACAGTTTGTTGTCTTAACTGATCTTGACGAATGTCCTTTTAATTGTCTTAACCGATCTTGATGAATGTCAGTTTATTGTCTTAACTGATCTTGATGAAAGTCAGTTTTTTGTCTTAACTGGTCTTGATGAATGTCTTTTTATTGTCTTAACTGATCTTGATGAATGTCAGTTTATTGTCTTAACTGATCTTGATGAAAGTCAGTTTTTTGTCTTAACTGATCTTAATGAATGCCAGTTTATTGTCTTAACTGATCTTGATGAATGTCTTCTTGTCTTAACTGATCTTGATGAATGACAGTTTATTGTCTTAACTGATCTTGATGAATGTCCTTTCAATGTCTTAACTGATCTTGATGAATGTCTTCTTATTGTCTTAACTGATCTTGATGAATGTCAGTTTATTGTCTTAACTGATCTTGATGAATGTCAGTTTATTGTCTTAACTGATCTTGATGAATGTCTTTTTATTGTCTTAACTGATCTTGAGGAATGTCATTTTATCGTCTTAACTGATCTTGATGAATGTCATTTTATTGTCTTAACTGATCTTGATGAATGTCTTTTTATTGTCTTAACTGATTTTGAGGAATGTCATTTTATTGTCTTAACTGATCTTGATGAACAAGATATGTGACTTCATATTGTTATCCTGATTATGTTTGAAAGTGTAGTGAAGCAGAAGATCAAAATAATAATAATAAAAAAAAAAAAATGAAAAAAATAAACACAAAATCACTGTTAAGGATAAATAATGGGCTACTATTGAGTAGATTAGGAAAAGGCGATTTAGATATATAAAATGTACGTGTTACTTCAAACTGATTTAAAAAGTATATTACATCTACATTTGTGTACCTGTTTCCCACAGACAATAATTATATCTCTATTCAGAGCTGAAAACCAATAATAGCTATAACTACATTAGCTCGTAGCACTTTCCGTGTGAGCGTCTTATGAAATTAGATTTTGCTGCGGATTAAATCAGATTAATTTTTTCATGTTCAAATTTCAGATAACGTATTGAAATAAAACTGAACGTTTTCCGTGTATTCTACTCTTCGGGGAATTTATTAGAATTTTATAGCCCTTGCACCAAGATTTGTGAAGAAAGTTTCAATTGATTGATATTAATGCTTTCTCATCAATAACACAGCATTTCCAAATCCATTTCTTCACTTCATGCATTAATGTAATTTACAAGAAATGTACGGAATTAAGAAACATAAAAAATGTCCGATTTTTTAGAAAATATATTACTAAGTATATAAGAACACTCTTAACTGACGCAACGATGACGGATTAAAATTCACATTCTATATTTTAATATTTTACATAGTATTCGTTATTTTCTCTCAAATGCCTTTTTATCGATTAGTTGATTTCTTTTCCCCTCTCAGGACTAGTTTATTCATTCTTTCCTCTCTCAAATCAAGTTTATTTCTTACACTCTCACGTGTACTTTTTTTTTAAATCTTGTCTCTCATGACTGGTATATGTTCTTTTCTCTCTCAGTTATAATACATCTTCTCTCCTGTCCCAGTTCTAGTAGATGTTCTTTCTCTCTGTGTTCTGTCAGTTCTAGTGTTATTTCTCTCTCACTTCAAGTAAATTTTCTTTCACATCTCAGTTCTTGTAGATGTTCTTTTCTCTGTGTGTTCTGTCAGTTCTAGTGTTATTTCTCTCTCACTTCAAGTAAATTTTCTTTCACATCTCAGTTCTTGTAGATGTTCTTTTCTCTCTGTGTTCTGTCTGTTCTAGTGTTATTTCTCTCTCACTTCAAGTAAATTTTCTTTCACATCTCAGTTCTTGTAGATGTTCTTTTTTCTCTGTGTTCTGTCAGTTCTAGTGTTATTTCTCTATCACTTCAAGTAAATATTCTTTCACATATCAGTTCTTGTAGATGTTCTTTTTTCTCTGTGTTCTGTCAGTTCTAGTGTTATTTCACTCTCACTTCAAGTAAATTTTCTTTCACATCTCAGTTCTTGTAGATGTTCTTTCCTCTCTGTGTTCTGTCTGTTCTAGTGTTATTTCACTCTCACTTCAAGTAAATTTTCTTTCACATCTCAGTTCTTGTAGATGTTCTTTTTTCTCTGTGTCTTAATACATGTTATTTTGTCTCAGGTATCTCGTCTCAGAGTTCTAATATATTATCTTTACTCTCTCGTTTTTAATCTATCACGTCTGTTTGATGTTACACCTAATCGATACAGTTTTTTCCTGATAAGTCTGAAATATTTATCAAAAATATCAATAAAAACTGATACCTTATGTTGCCTTTAAAAATACCCAAGAAACAAACCAAAAAAAAAAAAAAAAACGCAATCCATTAGACAGACAAACCCGGGAAGACAAATGAACAACCACAAGCACAATAAATAAACACTGAAAACTAAAATCCTATGAACAACACGAACTCCTATAAAAGCAGGAGTGAACTCATGTGCTCCGGACAGGTCATTAACAGTTCCTGCTCCGTATACGGCATCTATCGTGAAGTTCAACAAATTCAATCCGGTGGTAGTCACAAATCGGTGGAGGTACATGAAATGTAACGGCAGTTGGAACAGGTCCAACATCATTGGAACACTGTAACGGTCAATCAATTCACGACCGTACAATTTCCTATGAGATGACATCAACTTATCTCTGATAAAACCGTGGTTAAGCAGCTTTTGTGACAGCATTAATCCCTTTTGTCGAAAGTCATGGCAACTCACGCATGTGCTTGAATATCAGATAAGCTAAGAAACGTAGACGCCATATGGAGGCGATGCTTGTAAATTGCTACTCAAGAAGCGAAAGTTAACAATAGGAAAGTTTAAGTCATCAAGTTTGTCATAAAGTTTTCTCATCAAATGTCCCTCATTGTCTATTTCAAGAAACAAATCCACATATGAAATAATTCTTGCACCATTAATGCCCATATGCATCACATTTTTGACCTGATGATGATATCTTTTACGTTTTCATTGCATAATTCGTTTTTTCGTGTATGTTATGACATCACGAAAGACACGTGACGTTGTTAGAAAATGACAACTGTATTTACAAATTTTGAAACTACAGATATTTATGTTTTCTGTCAGGGAATTGGTTTCTGAAGTATATAGTTTATTCCCTTTACTTCCTCAAGCCTAGATTACCTTCAGACTTTTGTTTTTGGAAAGCGAAGATTGGACGGTAAATTCCGAGAAATAGGTATCGTGTTATGTTGTATGTGATTGGCGGACGAAGTACACCAACTGAGGCAATTGCTCATTTTTCCCAGTTTGTTTTTCGACAAATGAACACTGTTGAATGAATCCCTAATGTCAAAAGGGCAATCAAATGTTTTGAGAGAGAGAAATATCATTGCTTATTCCAAAGAAATAGCTGAACTGGAATTACAAAACGGAAAAAGTGATCAGTAGTTTTTTTGACAAGTATATATATATAAATAAACGCGAAAGCGAAGTCGATGTACATGTGTATATAATGTTTTGCATGTAATAAATCTCATAATATACCTTTCAGTATTACGCAACAAAAATGCAATCATTAATTATAAAACTGTTTTAATGAGTTTTAGATTTATCTAAAAGTGCAGTTAATCTGCTTTAAGAAACAGAACTTAACTGACTAGTTCTTTAACACAATCCGTTTATGAAACAGAAATTTAAAGTTGTTTTCATATTTCAGGGACAACGAAGAAAACACAATATTGAAAAGGTAGGATTCTATATCACGCGAAATAGTACCATATTTAGAGAAAACCAATTTTACCCTCTCTTCTGCTTCAAAGACAAAAACTCGGGCCAATGTACGCCGCTTGATCACTTCTTCTCCCCTTCCCCGAAAAGGGAAATCAAATATGTTGCACATAATTCTAACTTTAATATATGTCTGTATGCCCAACCCTGATCATCGATATTTTGTATTTTTATATCTATTTAACTCTTTCATCATTTCTACCCGTAAGGGAGCAACCATTTGATTTTTATGGGGTATGGGAAAGGGAGGAGGACAGGTAGGCTAGGATTAAATGTTCGATCCTGCCTATTTTTTCCATCAAAATTTTTTACCTGGATTAATTTCATATAAACCAAAAAAAAAATTCTGATTGTCACAGGTCCTGCATTTTTTTCACACCTAAAGTGGTCCTGTCTTTTTATGTTGCCAAAATCCTGGTCCTGCCGTTTTATTACAAATTGGATCCTAGCCCCTCACCATACAATCAAGTGGTTGCTCCCTAATAGTTAACCACCACAGTCATCTAGGCCAAGGTTCATTGTTGATAAATTTACACGTATTGATTTATTGTAAATATTGTAAATGTAAATTCAGAAATGGATGTGTTGCGGATATTAGGGAGCAACCATTTGATTTTTTGGGGGAGAAGGGAGGGGGGTGGCACTACCAAATTTGAAATAAAAAGGCACTTCCAGGATTTTTGGCAAAATAAAAAACTGGAACACTTTAGTTGGGAAAAAAATGCAGGACCAGTGTCAATCAGGAAACTTTTTGGTTTAAAGGAAAAACAAATCCTGGATCAAAATATCGACGTACAAAATAGGCAGGATCGAACATTCGATCACAGAGAACCAATTTTAATGTTGATTGCGCATTAAAGTTTCACGTTGCAGTTGAATTAAATCTAACTTAAATACAGTAAGAATGATAGAACACCCAAAAGGAAATTATATATACATTGTATTTCTCCAACGCAAAAATCAACAGGAAAACATTCAAGTTTAAAAGCATACTCAATTCTTATAATTTTGCCAACCATGGGAATTCGTAAAAAGCCTTTTAACATGTATGCTGTCAGCATAATCCCAGACGAAAAAAACATCTCACAATATAATAAATGATCAGGCACAATTTAAAAAGCCTAATTGATTGAAATCATTTGTCGAGATCTGAAAATTCATTTACCGACAGAAGTGCGATGCTACTAATACTTTCCATTATTCTGACATGACATTTGAAATGTTGTCTGATCACGAACTTAGTATTGGAAAACCATTTCAATTGTCTTGATATTTACCGATATATATAGAATATATAAATAAAGTAAAATATATTGTTCCCAAGAGTAAATAAATCTGGATACTTTAATGCATACAAATCTTAAAAAAAACACTTTTAAGATTAAAATGAACATTTGTACGCTTAAAACTTAAAGTGTATATGCATTCAACCTCATTTTTACGACATTGGTTTTAACGCAATATTCGCCTTCTTACCAGTTCAGAAATCCATCGTGAATACTCTTTTTTACGGATATTTCGGTATCCAACCATGAAATTCCGGTAGCAAAGTAGCATTTTCTTGCAAACTGTTAAATACATGTCTTACTTTAAATGACTGTCGTTATCAAAATTTCCCGCTCCTTTTAGTATGATCTGTTAGTGAAGAAAGTTGGAATTCATAAACTACATAACTAATGTCAATGTCCAGGAAAAATTTACATTCCCTACAAAAAATAACCTTATAATTTCAAAATTATAGATCATTGCATTAAAAAATCCAAACGACATCTTCATCAGTTTCTTTAAAGTCGTATATATTTTTCTCAGTACTCAGTGAATCAAATTAGACACATGGCAATATTTATCTAGGTTATGGGTGATAAACTACGATGAAGGTTTTACCCTTCCATGGGAATGGAGCTTATTGTATTTTGTCTGATTATTAAGGCAATATCCTTTTTCCAAAGGTAGCCTTATTGGATTTCATCTACTAATTAAGATATTTTCTTTTTTTAAAGTTAAACTTATTGTATTTATTCTGACTTTTGAGGTATGATCCATTTCCAACGGTAACCTTATTGTATTTCTTCTGATCATTAAGATATTACTCTTTTCCAAAGGTAACGTTATTGTATTTCGTCTGATCATTAAAATATTATCATTTTCCAAAGGTAACCTTTTTGTATTTCATCTGATCATTACGGTATTATCCTTTTCCAAAGACAATCTTTTTGTATTTCATCTGATCATTTCGAATGACTTCTTCACAACGTTTTAATATGGGGAGACTAAGAGCTTTTTGTACTTTTCTTTTTTAGTTCCGTTTCAGGTAGTCATAAAAATGGAGCAAGATATGCCATTGCACCAATTTTCAAATGAAAATTAAGGCATTCTTTACCTTTAAATGCAGATGAGCCTTAATTTGTCAAATTTTCATAATCATTCAAATATAGTTTTGAAAAAAAATAATGTATTTCTTTGTTTCCTCACAACTTACCAGATGATTAAAGGGGTATAGAACACCTAAGGGAGTTAACTCTTTAAAAATCAGCTGAACGTTTTAATCACATACCATTAGTAAAGAGAAATCAAGCTTCTCAATTATCAAAATTAGTGTTTGTCAAACTGCTATATATTCAATGAAATTATTCCCGTAAATTGTGTGGTTCAAATTTTTTGAAATGTTTATATTTTTTTCAACAGGTCTTAGTAAATATTTCGTCCAAATTTTATGAAAATTAAACGAGCAAAATCTATTTTTGTTTATTTTATGTTTTAATACTTTACTGAAATTAAACTACGATAGACATACAGTCAAACTTTACTTAATAGAAAAAAAAATCATATTTTGGGGTTGCAATATGCGAAAATAATCAATTCACAATCAGTTCATCTATATATACAATCTCAAAATAGCAAATCAATCCTTTTAAATCTATCTATCTCTTTGGTTGTAAGTGATTACTTTTTTTTGTGAAAATCGGTATTTGCTTATTATCTAGCTAAATTCATAAAAAGTACCTGCCAAACATGTGTGTATAAAATTAGCGCATCAAATGATCTATATGGCTCCAAAAGTCCATTTTTTTGTTAAGTTTTTCAAACCGGAAGTTGTTCATTATTACCCTTATTAAATACGCCACTTTCGAGTTCGTTGCAATTCCGTCAAAAACTCTGGTTTTAGTGAACGTCTTTAGTGCGTTTACGGGCATCGTCACTTCCCTCTCCGTGTTGAGCGAACGGTTGAAAAAAAAATGATGCTATGTTGCATGAAATATTTGGCAAATTAAATTCTTATAAGTCCGTCGTCGTCCGCAGTCATGAAGGAATTGTGATAAAGTACCTACGGAGCAAAATATATTTCTAGATCATCCTGCATAATGACGATCACGAAGACGCTTGATGAACTTTAATAGTGTAGGGATACAGGCGTGCCCCACAACTCTGGTAAATGACGTCATAAAGGCGCGCATAATTGACGAACGTTTCCGGTGATGGATATAACACGAAACTTCTTTATTACGCAAGCACTTTTGAAAGCGAAGCACTTTAGGCCACACCAAATTGATTTTTAGTTCTTTGCATTTCACCAACCTCCATTTTCGAACTCTGTAAATTTTAAGAATTTTTGTCGCTTCATTTTGCAAAAATTCTGAAAATTCGCCCAAAATTCTTCAATTTTCAAAATATTAAAAATAAAAAAGTATACACCCGCTTATAAAATTTAGAAAAAAAAATAGCGATTTTTTTCCATAGTTTGCAACATTTTGGTCAAAAACAAATGTTCCGCACGTTAATTTGTTCTTTCCTGAAAAAAATTAATCCTCAAGAAAAAAAAATTAAAATTTTGCCATAAAAATTTTCAAAGAACTAAAAATCAAAACAACTTCCTCTTAGCGTAATATATTTTGCTTTTTTTCATTGTCATTACCATGCTGAAAGAAATAACTTATCAAAACTATTTTCGGCAAAAAAGTGTTTATCATCTAGGGAGTCAAACAGACACAAGATGCGAGCTGATGGCAACACAGCAGAACTAACACAATTTAACAAACTTTAGTCTTCTGATTTTTTTTAATAATAATGTAAAATAAATATAGCGCCTCCTCAACATAGATGGTTTTAATTAAATCAGGTTTAAAACTGCTTAGATAATAAGAAACGGCTGATCAAAGATTAAATATATGCTATTAACGTGCTATTCTTGATATTGACTGTAATAGAACAACAGCAGGATACAAATTGAGTGATGTATGGTTAATTAATACAAAAAATATGATTATAGAGAAATGGAAGATCTATTCTATAACTTCGTGAAATTGATGTTTCAGAAGATTATTGTTCAAGAGAAAATGTGGTGCCTTCCACAATTAAGACTAGAAACCAGGAAAGTGATATCAGATACCCCGGAAGGGTAAGCATATCCTACCCCGCATTCGGCATATAAGATCCTGTGAGAAAAGATATTAAGTACTCTATCCAAGATCAATTGTTCTACACCAATAACTCTGGCGTTACGGTAAGAGTTCAAGATATTTTTATAATAAACAAGAATTTTCAAGTGTATAAATATGTAGAATACATCACAGGTCACATGGAATGTTTTTGGAGGGGAGGGAGAAATTTTAGAAGACAGTGCTAAAAAATTGTGGTGAAGAAAAACAGGAATGAATATTATCTGTAACCAAATAATGGTATTATAAAAAAAAATGCGAATGAAACTCCTAGGATCAAAGATTATTTCCCCCACCAATCTTTTTCTGGATAAAAATCGAATCGCCGATACCTTAACAAAAACGTCAATTAAAAGAGTTTCTCGGAATCAAAGATAACTGCATCCACTTCCTCCGTCCCTCTTTTTCTGGATAAAAATTGAATTGCCGATCACAATAATATCAGTTAAGGAGTTCTCAGGATCAAAGAACACTTCATCCACCCTTCCCTTTTTTCCAGATAAAAATTGAATGTTCGATCCCTCAATGATAACGTCAGTTAAAAAAGGTTTAAAAACACTACTATGCCATTATCGTTGGAAATATAAGTGACACAAGACGATTTTAAAGAGTGGAATCATTTTGTCAATTGGAATTTTATATCTTGATTAAATTCTTACAGTACAGTTGACACACTTCTCTTAAATCTTACTTAAAAACACATAAACGATAGAATGGCATTATTAGCTAACAGCCATCATTCACTACAAAATGGTTTTTCATGTTAAATGATCAGATGAATGTTCAGATCGAGCTACAGTCTCTTGTGTATTTTATGTAGCAATATCAATTCCTGTCTTAATTTTTGTTAAAAGATTTTGTAAATACATTTAAGAAATGGAAACGAAATTTCATACCTCTCATAGTATGAATTGACCGGAGATATGCTGTTGGAACTCTCTTCTATTCTCTTTCCGGCCAGCTTTACAATAGTACTTGATCATGACAGTTCCCTTCTAAAACAGTTCATCTGGCTGCTTTTCTGACAAATTTACAACAGCACCTAACAAAAGTAGTTCTCATCTAGGGTTGTCTTCAAGTCACACCTTTAAACAGTACCTGTTCAGAGCATTATTCCTTTAGGGAGTTACTTTTCTGATAGCTTTTGAA
The DNA here is from genome assembly GCA_028015205.1 of Mytilisepta virgata. Classification (NCBI taxonomy): domain Eukaryota; kingdom Metazoa; phylum Mollusca; class Bivalvia; order Mytilida; family Mytilidae; genus Mytilisepta; species Mytilisepta virgata. Next base: position 9,394,185 of record CM051514.1, read on the forward strand.
CAGTGCTTGGTAAGAGAAGCTCCAACCGTACTTTTAACCGTACAGTGAAACTTGCGTACAAAGGGCAACCAAGAGACCAGACCTTTATTGATTTTAAAAGCTTTGTTCATTATAGTGGCATTTACATGATGACCTTTATAGAGAACGATTTGCTAAATGTAGATCGCTTTCAAAGAAGGTTAGACTGTACCAGGTGAGTGTAGCTCTGCACTAGAACATTTCCTCTGACCCCCTTTCTGACAGTTTAGAACAGCAGCTCTTTATGAATATTTTTTATAATAATTTTTTATTTCTCTTCATATGGACCTTTTAAATTCATATCAAATTACGAAATCGTCCTCTGTCGATATATCTTTCTACATGTGTTCTATGTCCATACAGAACGTATTGACCTCAAGACTTTTTTTTATCCAAAGGCAAAAGAGTTTTCAAACTTTAATTTAGCCATATTTAAAACGGAAACAATTCCATTTCTCAAATTCTCTTTTCATGTCAATTACAACGATTAGTTATACATTATAATTATTTGACAGATGACTTTTGATTCTGTTATCGATTTAGCATTGTTTCCTTAGCGTGTTATCTAAGAATTAACGAACGTAATCACATGCTGTTGTATAATTAAGGAGCGTGATTAAATTATTTACATCACTCTATTATTATAAAAAAATATAACAAAAAGTTGTTGTTTGAAATTGAACCTGAGCTTTGCAGCAAGGAAGTGGTAATTCATAGATTTGAAATAATACTCAAAATGAGCAATTTTTTGACATCATTGAGACAAGAGTCAATTTATTCACAAATAAAATAATCTGATATGAAGTAGGAGTTCATATCGATTCTACAGTGTCAAGTCTCACGTGTAACACGTGGGTACACTGTAATATAAGACATCAATGTCACTGAAACGTCGTAAAATCTACATGTAAAACACGTTTTTCTGTTTGTAATTATATGTCTTCAGCATATCACAAATTGGTTTTGAAATGAAAACCTCAGTGATCAGCCGCTGCACATAGACCTGAAGACACAAAATAAATATCTCTCAAAATACCACCTAAACAACTTCAATATTATGATTTTCATAAATCCGTAAATGAAAAATAAATTGATTTTTTTTTTAAAAAATAAATAAAAAAGAGACCAGGCATTACTGTCAACCAATCCACGGATAGAACATAGCTAGTAGAAAAAACAAATAATTCAGTTTCACATTTTCGTCCTTTAGCAGAAATGATGCATAATGTTTGCTAAATGTGCCTCTGGTCCACATTATTTTTTATTGTCGGACAAATGGGAAGCCTTGGGTCTGACAGAAAAAAAACATATCCTTCGGATTTCCCGTATCCGCCATCTTTATAGATGAAAGATTACGTTTTTTTCGGCAACAAAATTTTATTAAATATTTATTACTACACGGCTTTATGCACTTATATGCACCAAATAAAAAATAAAATGAAATAAAAATCAAAGCACTTTTAATTTGAGTGATTTCAGTCTGTGCTAGCATCCATGCAAAACAAAAAACAATATAACTTGTATTATATTGTTTTAAACTCTGTGTTTCGTTGTTTTGTATGTTAATCACTTAATGAAATAATTGAAAACTTATCATTTATACGTCATTTTCCACATCAGCCATGGTACATGTATACATCCACATCGCCCTCTGGTCAAAGCCTTCGGTTTGATGTGCAAGTCGCGAGGTGATATGGGGTCAGTTTACAAAATGCTGTCTAATAATCTATTATTATTATATGACATTAACATATTTGCCCTGGTATTAGCCAGCTTTCTATCTCCGATATAAAGGTTTCGTGGTGATAACATATAGAAAATATAAATCTATAATTCATATCATTTGAAAGTCGTCTTTCTATGATAAGTATTGATGATAAATATTGCTACCGCAATTAAAGGACTATATCCATCTATATTTATCTTTGGTCAATTTTCTGTTTATTGTTTTCCTTTAATAACTTTGTCCATTTAGATTTTTTATTAAACGGGCAAAAGTTGTTAACATCAATCAAACGTCGTGACAAACACTCTTACTGAGAGTAGATGTCGTGCCGTTATTGGCATTTCCTGTCTTTAAGCGATTTTTAGATAATGGCCTTCACTAACTATAGACCAAATTTTCATGTTCTAGTATAAACCACGAACAATGATCTATTAATATGTCTATCTTACATTGATGTCCAAATCTCACTAAAAGAATTATAATGATCCTTTGTAAACAACCATGTTTGAGAATTATGAAAAAAAACAAAATGTACTGCTAAGAACCAGTTCTCACCATCACGGGGTTATTTGGAAACTCATATAGGCGAATCCTATATTCGTCAATTTTGGGTGAGACTCACCAAAATTTTTTGAATTCAGGATTAATTTTACTATGGGACTCAACATTATTTTGAATAATGATCTTGGACTCAGCAAAATACCTGCATCACATCTGTTATGCCAGAAAACAAGCAAATTGATAAATAGTTTGCTATGAAAAAATAACAGTCTAGCTTTCTCATACCATATAATCATTTTATGATGTCTATATTCTTTTTTTTATATGTCCGTCGGTTGGGGTTGAGAAAATTTGGTACTTGGCGAATACCGCTCGCTTTCCAGTAGTCGTCAATAAAAACAAGGCGACAGACTTGTCGGAAGTTCAAATGTAAACAGGAATTTGTCAGGTTCCCTGTCTATAGCCTGACAATTTGGCAAAGATAAGGAACCATACTAATTACAAAAACATCAATTAGCACAAAATGCCTATAATAATATATACTAAAAATATATTTAAAAAAATATACCAATAAGGAATGAATTGTTTTGTTTTGATATTATAAACAAAGGTTCCGATTTGAAAATGTAGACTAAGTCAATTTATACGGAGGACATGGTTTTTATAGGAGTTGTTCATTTTTTTTTAGTTTTCAGTGTTTATTTGTTGTGCTTGTAGTTGTTAATTTGTCTTCCCGGATTTGTCTGTCCAATCGATTACGTTTTTTTTTATTACATTGATGATGGTGATTTATCGTAATTTCCAGTGAAAATAAATTCGATATTTTCACTCAGTGAAAGATCGGTTTTTATTTAACGTCGTCAAGGGCGTTACTAACAAATGACGTTTGTGACGTCGACCGATTCAGGAAGGGATCTAAGGAAAATATGACATTTTTGAAGCATTTTTTTGTCTATTTTATCAATGTAATAAACAATATAACTAATTCAAGAATTTGAATATCGCAAAATATTCAACGAGTGACCGAAAAACACCTTAATTCACGAATGCAAATTATTTCATGTAGGTAACAATGTTTTCTCAACAATAAACAAGTATCTACAGTGTGTCTTGTTTAGATAAATACGCCCTCTATTTTTGCCACTGGCAGTGTTCGGATAAAACGGTAGAACGTCTTTCGATTTGATACAAATGATATGACGTTACGCGCGATGTTCATGCCTTTGAAAACATACAACGTGTTCTGCTATAAAACTGTCCAGAATTTAAAGAAAATATAGAAATGTATGCCAATATATATATTTTCTTGTAGATCTTAAATAGGACAGCCAATTTTACTTGTTTAAATTTTAATAAACTGTTATACATAAATATTACGCGCATTTAAAGATAGATTTACGGGAAAATGTTTGCCCAGGTAACATTTATCAAAAATATTTCAGCTTTAAGTCGGTCTTGTATTTTTATTTTTGGGCGCATATCCCCAACTTTTTGCCACATTGCTGCCACAGTGGCAAAATTTTCTGACGTAACTTTTTGTGACGTTATGGTGACGTCATAAACAGATAAGCCCATTTAAGTTCATAAAGTTTTCCTGTCCCATGCAACTTTTTGCGATTCAGTCATCCTAAATCTTGTGTGAAAAAAGACAAATTTCAGGCCGTTGGTTAAAAATCGCTTTATCTATGAAATGTTATTTTCAAGCAGATAAAAAATTCCAATGGACATATATTTTCAGTCAATCATTGAAAAATCATGACACTTTCATTTTGTGTGAATCAAATGTCACACTTGTGATTTTTTTAAAACACTGCGACAAATAACTTTTTATATTTTTTCCTGGGTTAACTTTGGTTAGTTTAAACACATTTTAAATCCAGTTATGAAATGTTATTTTCGTCTTCTTTATTTAAAAACTAAACTTATGAACATAACATGAACAGTAAGAAAATTATATGCCTCTCAAAAATAGTGACAAAAATGTCACAGAGGCGATTTTCTTTAAATAACGTCTAAATCGGACGTCGTACAAGTTTCTTAAAATCCCTTCGTTTTAATGCATCGTAAGAAATAAAAGACCAAATAAAAAAAAACCATACAATGATACTTGTTATTAGTTTTTTTTCGAATACATGTGGTATTGGGACTTTACTTTTCATTAATTTGTAGAAACCGTGTCACATCTAGAGTTATTTTTGAAGTTTATTCTATTCGATGAATGAATGCTCTGCTTCATCTAAACCATTTTGTACATTGAATCAAATGAATTAAGTATTTTTTTTTTTAATCTATAAAAATTAAGTGTTTTTATCCAGTTTAGTTTTTATACATTATTTATCTTAATCTGTAATTAATTTTATTAAACCATGTTAAAGGCTGTGTGATTGTTAGTGTAATTATACTGTTTTGTAAAATGATTAAAGTTATGCTGGTAGAAATGTTTGTTACTTTATTTACAAATTTCAAAAAAGGAGGGAGAGTGTGAGATTTAAAATAAAAAAATCTGTTTTGGGGTTTTTTTTGTTTTTTGTTTTGGTTTTATTTTTGATGGATATTGTTTATGTACTTAATTTAGAAAAAAATAAAAGGAGATAAAACTTAATGAAATGGTTTTAAGTTATTGGTGATCGTCGAAAATGAGAAACCAAGTTATTTCCATTGAGGTATATTAAATTTTGTACGAGTTTGGTATTTCAATTATTATTTTAACGTGCAAATGTGTAAAAGTAGAACATATTTAACTTTCACCATTGAAAAACGTCGCTTGTGACGGACGACGTAACGTTACCTTAATGTGTACGAACATCGCGCGTAACGTCTATGCATGTCATTATGAATATAATCAATATAAAGATGATATGTTTTAAAATCGATTTCCTGCTATGAGTAAATAAATCATGTTTGAAAAAAATTCTGATTTTTGACAAAAAACCACGTTTTTTCACCCTCATTTTTCACAAACAATATAAATGGCAATATATTATTTATTATAATGCAAATTTTCGTGCTTGTGTCCTTATCTGAAAAATAGTATTTTCTTGAAGATCAAATTCATAGCGGTAAAGTAAAAAAAAAAAATGAACAAAGGGGTCGCTCCCATATGGAAATTGCATTACGCGGTAATTACACTGTACAGATACTTATGCTAGTCAACAAAGGAAACAATATTATTTTTTTCTCCATATATATTCAAAACTGCGTATTGTTACTTTTCTTGACTATTAAAATTAATATCAGTATCATAATTAAAATATTAAATATTGACAAAATTCGTTCTGTCGTATGATAGATGTCAATGATAGGTTGTTCCAAATGTTATTGTTATCAGATGTTCTCCTGGAATCTTGCGTTTTATTTTGTAGGACAAGATAAAAGTGACGATCATAAAGCCAAATAAAATAACAAAACAGAGGTGAGGATAAACTAGAACGAACGAAAAAAAAAACAAACAGGAACCCACACCCCTAAACCCACCCCACACACTAATAAAAATGAACATCCTGGCATCCACCAAAAAACCATGCATTTGCTCTCTGAATGGCTTGCTTACTCTCTTGCGTTTTAATTTTTATTCTGAACTTTGACCATTTGGTTCAATTCTTAATTAATGCTTTGGTTTTACGAGAAATGTGTTTGCAATAATTCTAGAATAGCCATTTAATTCATGCATCTTAACACTGTCATTTTAAAACTTGGAATTTCTTAAAAATTACCTTCACGTATTACTAAAACTCTATAGGCTTATATTGAAGTTATAAACTGAAACGGAAGTCGGAATGTTTTCCATTACCGATTGTAACATAGATTTCACTAACATTTGTACACGTGACAGTTTGTTGCCTCCTAATCAGCATATTGTGAAATATTTTTTATAGATAAATAATGAATTTTATGATACACATTTTGATGCACTGAAATCGATTTACAGCTTATCAGTTGTACTCATAGCGTAAAATGTTGAAAACCAAGACAATAATCCAAAATTTTCAGAGCAAAAAAGTGACCAAAAGAGTAGAGCAATAATCCGAGGGTAGAAATATACTCAGAAATATGCACGAGAGAGTTGCTCCTTACTTTTAACAAAATTCATTTTTTAACAATAAATCTAAAGTATCGTTTTCGGACAAGTATCAACTCACTAGCAACTGAGCTGGTGATAAAGTAAAAACTTTTCTGTTGTAATTTTTTAATTACTTGGAAAACCAATTTTGTTTTACTTATTTAATGCAAAAACATTTAAGTGCTAACGATAACCCATGTAACCAAATTTATGTCTAGTTGTATGACACATTTTTATTCATCCTCTACTAAAAAATCCCCAAAATCATTTGATTTGATATTTAGGTTCATGCGAAATACCATATTTATATTTTTTAAACGTTATCACCACTACAAATTAGATTTGAAATATCTAAATAACTGGAAAGATTTGTCCAAACTTGATACTTCGAATTTACTGTTACAAAAATATGAATATTTGAAAAGTAAAAGTGTCTTCCTCGTGCATAGATTTATCCTCAGACGGTTTTTGCTTTTGGCATTTTTGAATTTGCTCTTCAACTTTTTGGATTATTGTTTTGGTTTTCAACATTTTAGGTCTTGAGCAACTTATTAAATCGATGATTGAAATGTGCATATATTGTGCATCAAAATTGGTGTCATAGAATTTATCAGAATATGATACAAGCAAATTGTCAGTCTCCGAACGCAAGAGGGCGAGGTTGTCTCGTCAATGTGTTAAAATGCTTGTTTATAGAATACAACTGATATAAAATAGGTAGAGTACAGATGGAGAACTTAAAATGTTTTTGATTTTATCCATCTAAAAAGATAAAGTTGAGAAAAATCCGAAGTATAGTGAAGAGCTGTGTATTTGTCGTCTGATTGACTTCTGCTTATTCTCATGTGCTTTCAATTTTCCCTGAAAGTTGACATTTTGATTCCATTATTAAATAAAGTTTCAGTTTTACATTACCTTAAATGCATGCAATGATTCCAGTCTTAACCAAGAGAGAAAAAAATCTGTTTGGGTTTATTTACTAGTATTTCATGCATCTTAACATTGTCATTTGAAAACTTTTTTTCATCAGAATCTCATAACAATTACTTTCGCATAAAAAATATCACATGTAAATAGATAACCATATAAACCGAAACAGAAGTCGGGATGTTTTCAATTACCGATTGTAATATAGATTTCTCCCAATGACTTGAAGACTTAAATTTATACTGGCCTCTCACGAATACTGCTGATTGAACTAAATGGATAACGAGATAGCATTAAACCCTTTATTGGATTGTTAATTCTGACTATTTCTTTAAAAAGAGCGACAGTATCCGACCAGTAGTTATGAGACCCTTAGGTAGTTTTACAGTTACATCTAGCAGGCGGTTACATCTTTGATAATCAAACTTTATTGACCTTGATACTAGTAGTATGTTTTATACACAAGAGTGTCAGGTTAGATAAGGGGGATCGAGGTTTGGGTACACATAAACCGGTTTAATCCCACGACTATTCAGTATCTGTCTGTTATGTTTGTGTTTTGTGCTCTTTTATGTTATTTTGTTTGTCTGTTAGGTGGCTTTGATTGATTGGTATGTCATTGTTGACCTCTCCTATTGTCCATGTTATTATTGTCTGACTTATTGTGCATGTGACCACATAATACCTTTCAGGAATTCCAAACAATCAGCCTATTTTAAACCATTTTCTATTCATAAATGATAAATTCTTTGGTACCAATTTTTATGCAAAAGATGTGCACATTTCGTCGATTTACGACTCGTCAATTGTGCTTAAGGCCTAAAATTATTAAAACCAAAACAATTAACCAAACCTGGAAGAGCAAATAAAAAAAAATACCAAAATGACCAAAGAGTAAAGACAAAACCATAGGAGGACTGAGATACATGTACATTTTCTACTCTTTGGTCGGGTTGTTGTCTCTTTGACACATTCCCCTTTTCCATTCTCTATTCTATGTATGAGGGAGTTAAAATAAAGAGAGAGAGAGAGAGAGAGAGAGAGAGAGAGAGAGAGAGAGAGAGAGAAATGAATATATTAAATAATTCGACTGAATTGTGCAAATATTAAATTTGCTGTTCGCATTCAATCAATCAATAAGTTGGTAAAATTAAAAAAAAAACGTAAAGTTCTGGAAATAGTGGATGAAAGTTTTAATCGTTACATTGCATAAATTTCACTCGCAGTAAACATTGTAAATGATAAAGGCTCAAAGTTTCGGCTAACTGGGAAAAGGTGCTTACAGATCAGAATATCATCCATTAGTAAATGTTGAAAAAAAATGTTAAGTTTGAAACTTAATTTTGTTTCTTAAATTCTTGCAAAAGATATTTTTGTCAAATGCTCTTACCTTAATTGATAATAATAACACTGGTTTTATTATCCTTTAACACGTATCCTGCTATCATTATAAAGCTTCTGTCAGTTATGCTACTTAGCTACAAATAAATCGCAGCAGCGATTCTGTTAATCTTTATCCAATTTTACAACGAAGAACGGCACATCAGTTTTCTATCTGACATTATCAGATTTCTGCTTTTATAAATGGCTTTTACAAATTTTTTACATTGGATATTCGGCAAAGATAGATTGCAATTATTTTTAGACATGAAGGACAGCAATGACGTCATATGAACATTTTTAGTATACAAATAAACGGATTAACCATATATATGGACATAACCTTTTAGATTATAGGATAATCTCCTTACACTTAAAATGTCTTAGTTAATATAACACTAAGTTTTATATAGAAAGTTGCAAATGACATTTATGTAAATCTTAGAATTCTCCCACATAGGCCAATTATTTAGATGTTAAAGCCCAATAAAAAACAAAATGTTCTTATTTAAGTATTTAATCTAAAAAATAATTACATATAATGTTTTATTTCAGAAAGATTATTACTCACGAAATAAACATAAAAGGTATTTTGAATCATATTTCGATGAAATTAAAAACTATTATACATCAACAAAGGTATATTTGTCGTCTTTGTTGACATAATATGATAAGTTAACTTTATTGTTGTAAATGTATTATGCATTGAAAAGTCTCTTGTAAAATATATTTTGTTAAACCTGAAAAGTCTGCCACCAGTTGTGAAAGAAAACATTGATTTTGTTGACTTTTGCCAGCGCTGTATTACCTATCAAGCGAATTCTTATCTAATTAGTATATAGGTAGTAAAAGAAAACGTTCCTGCTTATTTACACTTGTATTCCATGCATCGCTAGACTATTTATCGAATTTTTGTCTATCTTTCAGACTAATGATGTACAATTTTATAATCTGTATATACAAAAATGCGGTGGGGATAAACATGTTTTGTGAGATCTCAACCCTCCCCCTACACCTCTAGCCAATGTGGAATAAACAAACACACAGGGATACGTACAATAAAATTCTCATTGGTTGATTAAAAAAAGTTATTTTATTTCTGAAACTGCTTGGCCAAAACTGTCAGGAAGCATCTATGGAAAGTATCACAACTTTTTTCTACAGATCTAACAGGGTGCCCATTTAGAAGTAGGTTTTTGGTCACATTCATCCATTCAATTTCAAATTTCCAAATAGGTTTACAAATATAGCATGACTGTCTGCTTGTGATATCCTTCTGGCTAAACTATCAATGTGGCAACTAGCATTACTGTTTTTAGATTATATTGTAACACTTTATAATATATTATATATATATATTATATTATATTATATTTCATTATATTATATTTTTCAGATTCAATTTAGATTATATTAGCTTTTTGTCACATTCTGATAATTTTCTATTTCTAAGTTAAATAAGCTTATAAATATCGAGTGAGTGTCTGGTTCTGATGTCCTTATGGTTAAACTCAATACGGTAACTAACATAATGTTTTAGATTACACACTAATAATACATTAGATTTTTGTCACATTCGTATGATTTTTCAAATTCATTTTAGTTTATATTTGCTTTTTTGTAACACTTTATATTATATTAAATTATATTATATTATAACATTTAATTAGCTTTTGTCACACTGTGATAATTTTCTATTTCTTAGTACTAGGCTTATAAATATCGAGTAACTGTTTGCTTTCCTAATTCTTTCTGGATCTCTTTCTCACTCTAAATTGCCCATTTAAAAGTAGCTTTTTGCCACATTTATACATTCAATTTCACATTTCCAAAAAGGCTTAAAAATTGTCGAGTGATTTTTTGTTTCCGCAATTCTTTCTGATATCTTTCTAGCTAAGCTATCAATGTGGCAACAAGGATGATGTTTTTAGCTCACCTGGCTATTGCCAGGGTGAGCTTTTGCCATCACTTGTCGTCCGTCGTCCGTCGTCCGTCCGTCGTTAGCTTTTCATTCAAACATCTTCTCCTCAGAAACCATTTGGCCAATTCCAACCAAACTTTGCATGAGTGGTGTATGGAAGGTCCTCAACAAAGTTTCCTCATTTAGTTCTGATTGGTGAAGAAACATGGCCACCAGAGGCAATTCTTGTTTCTGATTGGCTGATTTTCAAAAATCTTCTCCTCTGAAACCACTTGGCCGATTGGTTTGAAACTTAATAGGAATGATCTATGACATGTCCTCTACAAAGGTGCCTCAATTTATTTTGATCTGACATAAAAAATGGCTGTCGTAGCTAAAAATAGAATATAGGGGTGCATGTGTTGTTTTTGGCTTATAACTTAAAAACCGTTACAGATATCAAAATCTGACAGGGGTAAAATTGATCAGCATGACAAGATCTACCTACCCTGAAATTTTGAAGGAAATCCCAAAACCCATTTAGGAGTTATTGCCCTTTTTTCGTCAAATTTTCAAAATTTAACATTTTTCGTCATTTATCTCCAAAACTATTTGAGATAGAAGTGAAATATAAATTTGAAAAATGTTTGCCATGTTGAGGTCTACATACCCTGAAATTTTAAAGGAAATCCCAAAACCCATTTAGGAGTTATTGCCCTTTTTTGTCAAATAAATTTTCCCTGGACAATTGAACCAATTGCAACAAACTTGGTCAAATAGTTGATTAATTGTCCAATGAAAACCAAACTCCAGGTGAGCGATACAGGCTCTGGTGAGCCTCTTGTTAGTTTATATAAGCGTAGCTTTTTATCACATTCATTTCATTGGACCGAAGCGAAACTGAGGTCCATATTCTGTTTTCGGAGTGACCTGCCGGTCCATATATTGCCATTTGTCCTAAAGTGTTATGAATTAATTCTTGTATTATACTTCAAGTTTAGTTCAAGAAATTTCCTAATGTTTTAATTCGGAAGCTAAAGAATTTCAAATAAGAAAACTCTAGATTAAATTTAAATACAAACGCAGAATGATCAGCTTTATACGTTGACGAAACTTTGACATTTTGATAGTAGAGAGAGATATTTTCGGTGTCATCCCACTTGTCCAACATTTGTAAATTACAGGTAAAAATCAGGGGAAATTATGTAGTACAACTGGGATATTAGTATTTGTTAATTAAATTAATTATACAGAGAATTATCTGTAGTCTATTTTAATAAAGCCTTAAGGATGATCGCTGGTCTAATAGGAAATGAATAGGATTTGAAATAGCTGTTTTAGTTTGAGAGAACGTATGAATAGTAAACAAATAAGCAAGAAAAAATATAGGTTAATGTGCTCATTTTAGAGCTATAAGGCCTTGAAAAATTTGCAGTAAATGGGTTTTCTCTGGATTTTTCATTGTCTTTGCATTGACAACTTCAGTCTCTCAAAGATGTATGAAAAAATAAAAAGGATTTCATAAAATTTTGTCAAATATCATTTTAAGGTATATATGATTGAATTATAAAAGAAAAAATGGGGGTTCATGGGCAAAAAATGTCATGTTTAAGAAATGGATAAAACCCGAGGATTCCGAAAATCTGACAAAAATACCAAAACATGACCAGCGAGCATGCATCCTTAATGAAGGTAAAAGTATAAACTTATTCGACTTTTATTACTATAAAAAAAGATCTCCATGTTTTGGTTTTATAATTTATTTATATCATTGTAGAGCACATAAATACAAAATTTTAATATTATTATATAATACAATAACAGCATACATTTGATATTCATACACTTTGCTATTTTGTTCAACAGCACTTTTTCCATAAAATATAATGTCAAAAAATAATCATTTTCTCTAACCAAGATGTATTAAATGTGAGCTGCATCTGCATACTGTATCACTGTCATTTCGTTGTTGCTGAGTCTCTGTTTAAGAGATTGAAGCCTGTTGTTAATGTGGCGGTACTTTTTAAGTTTATGTGCTGTAGTCCTCCGACATTGAGTTGGATAATTCTGACCTCATTTACTGCTTGAATCTGTTTGAGGTGGTTAATAAAAGTAAATATGTTTGGGCGAGCCTGTGGTATCTGGGTTTTTTTTATCTTCGAGTGCTGTCCTATCGTGCTTGGAGTGGTTCAAAAGATATTGGTCTGATTTTGCCCACTTTGTTGTGACGTAGTCAGTGAATGGTACTGTATTGACGTTCACATCTGCATTTTCTAACTCTGTCAGGGCATTGAACCATACATCTTCTACGCTAGCTTGAGGTACCAGTGGTAATGCTGCTGTTCTACGTACTATGTAGTTATTGCATCAAGTTCTCTATATGCAGTGTGTAGGCCAGTTTGCTTAGTGGAACTATCTCATTCGGGTGTTCTCAACTTGGCAATCTCCTTATCATAAATCTTTGGAACGGGGTCCGTCTCTCTCTGCATCTTTTCTTAAGGATGTTTGCTGGTCATGTTTTGGTCTTTTTGTCAGATTTTCGGTTTTATCCATTTTTTAAACATGAAATTTTTTGCCCATGAACAACCACTTTTTCTTTTATAATTCAATCATGTATACCTTAAAATGGTATTTGACACAATTTTATAAAATCCTTTTTATTTTTTCATACATCTTTGAGACTGAAGTTGTCAATGTAAAGATAATGAAAAATCCAGAGAAAACCCATTTCCTTCAAATTCTCAAGGCCTTATAGCTCTAAAATGAGCACACGAACCTATATTTTTTTCTTCCTTATTTGTTTACTATTCATACATGTATGTTCTCTCAAACTAAAATACCTATTTCAAATCCTATTTATTTCCTATTAGACCAGCGATCATCCTTAATAGCAGACATTACTTTATTTGCCTGCAGTTTATGTGGATCAGCTACATGGTTGTGTTGAAGATTGAAACCGACAGGTATATTGTTCAGAGTTCGTATAGTTGCTGGACATGATCTATCGGCAAATCGCCAGTATACTCTCTCATTACGCCGTGACTTTATCTGAAAGCGGTAGTTATTGTAAACAAGACTTTATCCTCCTTTACTGTACTCTATGAATTCAATGTTTAACTGGCCATCAGCCATAGCGATTTTGATGAATTTTCACAGTTTTTCTTTTTTCATGGTGTTTAAAAAAACCAATAGGCAATCAAAATACATAAATAAATAAATAAAATTTGAAAGTTCCATGTAATTCCGCGTCGGTCGATATTAAGTTGTTACGTCTATTAAAAGTCAAATTGACCGATACAAAAGGCTGTAATTGTTTTATTACATAATAATTCTTTAACTCTGTAATTTTAAATCTAGACTCTTTGATATTCATACTCGATACAAGAAAAAACCGTCTTCTGCATTAGTACATATTTCAAAATTAAAAAGAGGAAAACAACTGACTCAAAAGGCACATCAATATAAAATGGTAAAAAAGCCCCTAAACGTTGACGAGCAAATTCAAATGCTAAGATGCACGCCCCCCACCTACTCTCCAAAAAAAAAAAAAAAAAAAAAGAACAGGAAATTTGTTCGAATATAAGTTAGATTAAAATGTGTTCTTTTACCAATTCTATAGACTAAAGTCACTTTTAATAAACTTTGACCTGTGACAATGATGATGTAACGTACTACAATGTACATTGTATATTTGATTTGGTACAAGCATACCAGTGGTGGGACTAAACCGGATTTACTTATTAATATGAAAATTGGAAAAAACCAATTTTTGCAAAAAGATCGCCTAGGGCAGGCGAATTCGTGCAGACTGAATCTAAACATTGACGTTTCTGCAGTTGTTCATACAAATATTTTAGAACGTTAACTTTGAACATTATACTCAAAGTTTAAAAAAGGTCTAAATATAAAGAAAAAGTAGATGGTTTAGATATTTTTTATATAAAAAAGAGAAAATTCTTGAATAGACCTATAACAGTTTATTTTTTTTAAATATTCTGTTATCTTTAATTCTAATTATAAAAAAAACAATCATATGCTATTTTTCGGATAGAAAAAGTGTTGCATTATTGTAAGACTATTCAGGCTTATCTGAAATTTTTTTTATGTGTATATTAATAATAGCGAGTGAAACATACAACGTGTATTCGGATTTCATCGTTCGTCATAAATTATATACTTTGTAATCTTGTATGTTTGTACATATAATTTTAGAAAGGGTTCATTTATGGATAAAATAAAATATAATTTGTTTCTACTTCGGAAAAGGGGTTTTGGACAAATAAAGAATTAGAAAAAGGAAGGCTCCAAAATTTGGTAAAAAAAAAGCAAGCGAAAAATATGTTTGTAAAAATCCATGATTATATATCAGCTGGATTTTCATTGCATATGTTACATTTAACAGTAAAATGACAAATATTTAATTAATTTTCTATATTTTCAGCTAACTGTTTGTTCATTCTCCATCGACATACTTATTTTTTATTTAATTAAAGTATTGAATTTCAATAAAACGCACAAATTGTGGGAAACCTGTTACACATGTTTATTTAAAGAATATAATACATTGTAAACATCTGTTTATTATCTCTCTGCACAGAGAAATTTATCTGTACTGGATATCTTGATTAGTGATAATTACTTAAAAACGTCTAAAAATTGTAATTTATTGGAAAACGCTGTAAAATAATATCTAAATCATTTGTGATCAATCGCATAAGATTATTTGAAGTTTCCGATAGTTTATTTGTTTTCTCTGTGTTATTTTAATACTCCATTATTTTTGTTTCTTTAAATTAGAGATAAATAATATAAATGAGTATTTGATTTTACTTTCCATTAATATAAATAACATGATCACTGGTAATTATCTGTGGAGGCGTGGATTACAGCAGCGCGTACAAAAATATGTAAAATATACACTGGGGTCGACTCCTATCATTTCATTATTGGAAATAACGATAAAATCAAAGAAAAGATATACAGATACACCTACCCAAAGCTGTTTTAAAGTATATGTCAACAAGTGATGTATAACGTACTTTTCGTTTTTTTTTTTGTAGAGCGACAGTATCCGACCAGCAGCTATGAGTTCCTAAGCTAAGTTTGCAGTTAAAAACGAGAATATTTTGACCCTGCTATCTATAATGTGTATTGTTAAACCAGTTCTTACATTTCTAGCTAGCAGTCAAGTTGTTGATAATAATATACCACGGGAGCTCAACCAATATAGCTTCATAACGAGTCCCAAAGTGGCGGATAGGGGAGACACTCTCGTTGGGTTGTTGTCCGATCATAATACGGAAAGCTTGACCGCGGACCATAGTGGGTAACGTGTTTTGAGAATGCAACACTCCCAGCACGCTAAAGACCCCTTTTGTAGTTTTCGAAAAGACTAGGCTGATGGCCGCTACTGAAGGCTAAATTATCCGACCCTACCCAACCATTCTCATTTTACAATGGCAGTAAAAATTGGTTTCCCTTGGTCTCCCAACCCACCCCTGTTTGAAAACGCTATCTACGTACCTGTAGTGTACGGTTAAACTACAGCGCCCCTTTTGTATTGTTATAAGTAAATATAAAAGGTTTTCAAGACATTCAACACATTTAAATTTTAAAGTTGTTACCACGTCCAACCTCATATTCTCAAACCTTTTGATGACGAGCATACCTCATCAACGCAGAAAAGCTTATAGTACGCACTGTACATGTATTTATATTATAACTATTTATAGTATATTAATAGCTGAATTCAAATACCAGAAATAAACAACTTGTGACCTAACTATGCAGTAAGTCACAAGTGCTGGCGCGCAGCGCACGAGTTATTTACAGCTGTAATTCGGTCACGAGTTGTTTATTTCTGGTATTTCAATTCACCGATTAGTTATACTTTATATTACATTGTACAGAATCTATAATTTTAGCAGAAAAAATGAAATAAAACGGACTATGTCTTTTGATATCTCTCCGCAACAATTGTGACGTCACTTCCTAGAGTAAAATACCGGTTGTTCTTTTCACATGTTATTTATCAGATTTTCTTTCATTCGGATGCTACTGTAAATCACCGGTTACAATGTACTAACTGTATTTACTTTGAATAACTGCAACATCATTCATCATTCGACAGTTCGCTGGCCTTTTGTCTTGGTTTGTGACAGGCACGTACAGAATTTGACGGGATTAGCCATTCAATAATTGCTCATTGTTGAGGGGAATATTTAATTACCTCATGTATAGTAAAACATGATATGTTTAATTTGAAAGATCTTTACCTACTTCATGTTTTGAAACAGTTCAGAAAAGATTTTTGACATTTTTCTTCACGAGAACTTTGGCAGTGATGAACAGGTTTTCTAAAAATTTTAATTGCAAGTCCATTCAACATTTTAGTTTGCATATACTTAATCAATTGTCATTCGAGCATGTCGAATGGATGTAAAACTTAATACGGTTACCTCAGATTAAGGGGCCAGGATAAAGAAGGTGTCTTATGGTCTCAAGAGATGTCTAAGTGTTCAGTCAGGTTGATTAAACGATCTCATGTTTGGATGTTTCGTAAATTTTGTCTTAAATATAAGACAGAAATAAATATCTTACATGTAAGACCTAAATAAAACATATTAAAGGTTTTGACAAGATAACAACAAAACAATATGTTACAGTTGTTTACAAGCTGACAGTACAGTGATGTGTATAGATTTTGTAATTTGACACCGTCTATTGCATGTGTTGATTATCACATTTTGAATCTGTCCTAACATACGTGTAAAACAAATTTTCAAATTATGAGCAATATGAAAGTCTTAACAAGAATTTCTTCATCTTTGAATATTTTAATACGATGTTACAAAGTAACTCCGCAAAAAATATATTTATATCTGGTTAAGATATCATCCTAAGATAGCTTCGTTAACCTGGCCTCTGGTTTTTTTAACAATTTACATGGACGAAAGAATCGATCATTGTAACATACCCTGAAGTAGCTTTAAGCATTTTGTAGGTCAACGCAAAACACAACATTATCATTAACATTATCGTGATTGTCATTTCAGTTGAAATTGTGTATGAAATTATTGAAAGTATTCAGTGATGGAATTATGTTTTTTTTTTTAAACAATGGTTATTTTCATAAAATTGATTATTTTCCCTCCTCATAGCAAGTGACATCGTTAGTAATAAACGCTCCACCCACTGCACGTAAAAATGGCACAATAGGGTGCAAGATTTCAAATTGTGTAAAATATATAAATAACAATTTTATGCTATACAATAAATATAGAACAATGGAAATTTGTTTTCTAGTACTGATTTTGTTATTGGACAATCCCATCGCGGGGAGTAAAAGTGACAAACCTGATCAAGTCAGTATATGAAAACAAATTGCAAAACAAATATCATTTGAACTACAAAATTAAAAAATGTCATATTTATGAGACAATAGAAAACCTAAATTTAATATAACTGATCATAAATCAGCTTTCTAAATTGAGATGTACACTCGAGGGAAAAGAAAAGAAAATTTACACAAAATCTAAGTATCGAGACACAGACAATAACGGTGGAATGAAATATTGTATAGAACGTTGTAGGTTTGTCTTAAGACTTTCTTATTTGTAAAAATATCAAAAGTATCAAACAATTTTAGAAGTAATTTTATGTCTTGTTAAAAATACCTAATAAAACTTTTACCTCCTGTTTTGTAATTCTTTCTAACCAAAAAAATATTTGATAAAGGTTTTATTTTATTTATTGAAAAAATCTGGAACATTTCGTTAATTGAACTATCAATTAACGACATCCATCTGCAGTGATTATAAACAAAGGGGAAAACCTGTTTAAAAGCGCACATTGATAGCATATAAAACTAGCCAAATTGAATAGATATAACAACCAAGCTATGGGAGCCTAAGCTAGTTTTACAGTTAAAACAAACAAATTCTGACCGCATACCGTTCAAACAATTTTTGCGGTTCTAACATGTGGTCACCTTTTTTGGTAATAGTACTGTATTGGCTTTGATTAATAGTATTTTTTATACAACAGAGTATCTTGACGTGCAAACAACAAGTCCGACTATATCCCTACTCTCTGATATGTTTGTCTTTTCTGCTATTTTATGTTAGTTTTTGAGTGGGGTGTTTTGTGTTCTTTTGTGTTAGTTTTTGTCTGGGGTGTTTTGTGTTCTTTTGTGTTAGTTTTTGTCTGGGGTTCTTTTCGTTTGGTGGCGTTGATTGATTTATATGTAATGGGCGAATTTTCTTGTTATCCGTTTTGTTGTTGGTTCAAGTGTCATGGTATATTGTATATTTACAAATTGTCTTCATTTTTTTTTCAATTTGCGGGAAGCTATGTCAGATATTCTTTAAACCAAATATTCTTACCTTTTATATGTTCCTGATAGTTACAATAGTATTTCCATTAGCCATTGATATACAGTTTGTACGTCATTTCATAATTGAATAATTTTTTCTATATCAAGATAAAAAAAAAAAAACTACTGAAAATTCCAATTTTTTGCACTAATGCACATTGTTTAACCGTTTCATAAACAACTTTGATAAAATTAATCTCTTTGTAGTATATATAACTAATTCATTTGAAAGTGTTCATGGAATATTTAGTGATCGTTTTATCTGGATAATTTCACAATTATCTACACAGCATGCACTAACAATGTGTCATATTTGATTATTGGTGTGAAATATGACAATTATAAATAATGGCAAAATACGGGGGTTGTAATTTTTAAACCATGTGTTATTTTGATAAACTTATCGACTTGCAAATAAATAATTTTAAGAGAAAGAAAATAATTACATCTTTTTATTAGTTGAAAATAAAACGATCAAATAGATTACTGACTATTGACACGATATAGATCATACCACTTGTTATTGAACAAAGAACAATATGGGTCGAAGAAAGAATCATGAGGTAAAAACAATCAACAAGAGTCTGTTACGTGAATGTTGTCAACAGCGACAAGCTCTTTGGGGGCAGTGTAATTTATTTTGGTAGCGAAGGGGATTAAAAGGATAAAATGACGATATAATCGTGCTTTATTTACTTTTCAAAGCAAAAAACGCTAATGAACTCATGTAGGCTGAAAAGTTATAGAGAAAACAACGTTCCCATTCGAATTACTATAATCATGCTTATAACAACATTTTTAAAGTTAAGAATTCTATGTCAAACTGTATGAAATACATGCAAATTAGAACATTACTGATTTAGAAATTAATAAGAGTACAATGTCTATGTTGCAGGTTGCTAGATTGCCTGTTTTACTTTAATGTAGTGACAATTACCGGTAGTTCATGATAACAATTCTAATGCAAAGGATGTGCACACGTTCGATTCACGACTTGCCTGTTGTTGTCGAAGCCTAAAATGTTGAAACACGAACCAATCACAAAAAATAAACCAAACTGATAGTCTCTGTAACATATTTGCTTATTGTATCAGCATACCAACGTTATTGGTCATTAGCGCTACGCGGTTATTGTTTAGGCAAACCAGCGTTATTGGTCCTTAGCGCTACGCGGTTATTGTTTAGGCAAAACAACGTTATTGGTCCTTACCGCCGCGGGATTATTGTATAGACATACCAACGTTATTGGTCCTTAGCGTTGCGGGGTTATTGTGTAGGCATACCAACGTTATTGGTCACTAGCGCTGCGAGGTTATTGTGTAGGCATACCAACGTTATTGGTCCTTAGCGCTGCGGGGTTATTATGCCGATATACCAACGTTATTGGTCATTAGCGTTGCGGGGTTATTGTTTCGACGTACCAACGTTATTGGTCATTAGCGCTGCGAGGTTATTGTTTCGACATACCAACGCTATTGGTCATTAGCGCTGCGGGGTTATTGTGTCGACATACCAACGTTATTGGTCATTAGCGCTGCGGGGTTATTGTGTCGGCATACCGACGTTATTGGTTCTTAGCGCTGCGGGGTTATTGTGTAGGCATACCGACGTTATTGGTCCTTAGCGCTGCGGGGTTATTGTGTCGGCATACCGGTGTTATTGGTCATTAGCGCTGCGGGTTTATCGTTTCGACATACCAACGTTATTGGTCCTTAGCGCTGCGGGGTTATTGTTTCGACATACCGACATTATTGGTCCTTAGCGCTGCGGGGTTATTGTGTCGTCATACCGACGTTATTGGTCATTAGCGCTGCGGGGTTGATTTGTCGGCGTACGACGTTATTGTTCATTAGCGTTGCGGGGTTAATCTGTCGGCATACCGACGTTATTGGTCCTTAGCGCTGCGGGTGAGACTGCTTCACTGTTGAAAATGCATTATATTTTACATTACATCAACATTTTTCTTTAACATAACATAACCAATATTTCTCTATGGATAAAAATTAAACAAGAAGAAATTACATCATATTCCATTTGTTTACATAGTAATCATCCTTTAGCTATTGAAAAAGGTACATATGTAGATACTCTAAAATGCCAATAAATTTAAGATTATGTAATGTCTGTAATGATATACTTTAAAACAAACATTAAAATCAGAGAAAACTTCAACACTAATTTTCAATTTGAAAATGGCTATACTGATTTGGACAACTACGGGAAATGTTACATACAAACACCAAGGACAAAGTGAGAGTGCTGGGTTTCTTTTTCAAACAGTCTTTAGCACTGAGGACAGGGTACTAATTCATTCTGTACGATGTTTCTTGTTGTTAGTTAAAAAATATTTCGCATTTTTGTTTTGTATGTAGCTATTGGTCCTTAGGGACGCAAAATTCTAATAAACTTATGACTTATGACTTATTATGATGTTTTGAACTCGTACATGTATCCTACAATGCTTTTTGATTTTTCCAATTATATCGGCTTCTAAAAAATCAAATTTCTGTCATTTAAATACGCCAAACCATTTAAGAATTGACTGTATGAAGAAATAACCTCAATCACGTGGTGCACACCAAATACGCGGGTTATTTGAAAGTGTGCAGCATGTGCATTGAGGTTATTTCGAATAGACTGAAAACAAAATTACAGCCACTCATTATAATTTAATTAAAACGTTTTTTTTTGACGTCTAAAACGTGGGGATTCCCTTTTATGACACGATAGACGAAAAAGTTTGACCAATAAAATCACGCGTTACATCCGATACTAAATTATTTAAAGATAAATCATTCGGTGGATCATATATTGTTATATATATTTTTTTTTTTTTAAATATATTCCAGGAAGAATCCACGGATTTTTTTACATGTAAAGATATGCTAATTACACGAAATTGCTTAAAATAATTTGTTTCAAAGAAAAACTTCCGTTTGACTATTTCCCCAAAAATACTTTGACAAAAAAGTTTAAAATGTTTCTAAAATTTTTATTTACGTTTAACTATAAAACGAGGACGATTTAATTAATTTCTAAACACTGTACATGCTTGTTCACAATAGGTTCTGGAAAACTCCAAAGATAAACAAAAACAAAAAGCGCCGTTGTTACGCAGATTGGTCAAAGAATAAAATACAAAAAAATGTGGCCTTGACATTTATAACATAAAATTTTAAAAAGAGTGATCTTGATGAGAAATATTAGTATATTAATTTTTCTCCAATCAAATAATAGGAATCGGTCTATTGTTACGTCAAAACCACGGACGCAAGGTGATCACATTGACTGAAAACTAAAAGTAGAATAACGTCATAAGCGATCGTTTAAATTTGTAAAAATAAACGTCATAAAATTCAACGTTTTTTTTACCTAAATTAATTATGCTGCCCGTTAATTAGCTGTATAATAATAAAAATGGAAATCAGTTTTATTGCCGTATTTTTTGTGCGACCTATTAAATACTCGCCTATCACTGCAGAGAGCTCAAAGAAATGAAAATTGCATTCACTACAGACATAGCAGAATGAATAATATAAAATTGGATAGAAAACTTGGTTCATATTCTATTTATTCGTACGGATGCAAATATGCAAGGTTAAGCCCTGTCTTGCTACATGAAGCAATGAGTTGATTTAATTAACAGTTGACTCCATTTCTTTCCAAGTAAATAAGGACTTATTATATCGCCAACTTGTCCACAACTTATTTCTACCGGATCATTACATAGCGTTTCGTCGATCATATTAAACATTTTATTGACATAGATCATGAGCAAATGACCACATTCTGAAAACAGACGGCCATTTATCAATCTTTCTGAAGAATCAATGAGTAATTTGTCAGTCCTAGTTTAGAAATACTGAGAAAGATGTTTTTTTCCTCATTGTGATTTTCTTACGTGAAGCTGGATTTCTAAAACAGCATAATGTCAACAAATATATAAAGGAGTAAAACCAATATTAGATTTTCCTTAACATTCTATGTAAAATTATCAAATTTCAATCTTCTATGGAAAGTTTATATTGATTTTAAATGAAATAAGAACCATAATTTATCATATGAAAACAGCATCATGTCATTTCTTTTCCTCTACACCTCACCTCACCTTAACTTGCATGTAAGAAAGCAGTATGCCTTGGAACTCTAACGTCCTGAATTTTGCACCTCAAACCTGGGTGTCCATCATTTTAAATGGTCATCTTTGACAGTGTGTAAATCCACAATAGGTTTTTAACAGATTCATTTCATTAATTCATAAAATCTGCCAAGATCTTAAGCCTTCCATTGATACCAAATTCAATTCAAGATAATTATTAATTTACATAAAACTGAGAAGCACAAAGAACTATGTTTTTTATATCCACTTTTTTTTCAGGTAGGTTCCAAAAGGGAATTTCCCGTAAGAGTGAAAGACCGAAAACGACAAACAAAACTGTATCAACCATTTTGAATTCATGATATTTTGCCCATTGCGGTGCCCGAGATCGTAAAAAATAGAAAACAATTTCATTTGGTAAACAATGCACATACAAAAAACATGACATTGACCAATAATATAGTCATGTCTACCTGATTAAGGAAATGGATATTTACAATTCACTTGTCAACCCCACTTACATGCAAACTACTAAAGAAAGATATTATCAATAATCATATGTATGTTCTATCTTCATTCGGTATTGCTGTAAGTGGTGACAATTTTAACCTCCCTTCCATTTACTGCATACCCAACTTCATAAGTGTCCATATAAACAAAGGTACATTTGTACGTAGCAGGGTCTGCCAAATGCACTTCTAAACCCCTTTCATAATTCCTTACTGCTTTACTTACAGCGATTAAGGACTGTCTCAAGAGCTGCTGTGATAAGGCCTACTCAACCAGTGGTGTGAATCAGATAATTCTAAAGACGTACAGGAATATCTCTCTTCTAGTGATCGTACCTGCTGTAGACCCTTTGGATTTTCTACTCTGTATCGACCCTCCTACATGATAAACTAAGATCTGTTTTTTTTTAATCTACTCACCAATGTTTCTGGACTAAACAAAGTTTACAAAGATATGCTTATCTGGTATCAGGTAAGGATAAGGCATATTTTGTAATGAAAAACCAATGATTCTAACAAAAAGTACTCTGAGACTGATCTTGTAAACATGCGGGAATTTCCCAGTGACAAAATCTTTGTTGGGTTTGGAGGACAAGTTTTTTAACAGGCGGTTGGTATTCCAGTGGGGACAAACTGTGCACCGCTTTTTGTCGACTTTTCAGGGGCTACTAAATCGAAAAGAAAATAAACTAGCAATCCTTCAATTTCAGTTTCCGCTTTATAGATGAAGTTCTGTCACTTAATAATCCTAACTTTAAGGATTAACACATCTCATCTATCTATCCCAATGATCTTGAAATCAAAGAGATCATATACTAGTACACACGCAATTCTATTTCATATCTAGATTTGTACTTGCACATAGATAATAATGAGCAATTGAAATAAAAAAATTATGATAAACCTGATGATTTTATTTTTCCGATTGTGAACTTCCCCTTTCTTAGCAGTAACAGACCAAGGTCTCCGGCTTATTTGGTGTACATTTTACAATTGATTCGTTACTGTCGTGCATGTGATTTATACGGCGATTTTCTCGGTAGGGCGAGATTGTGTCAAATAAACTTGTTAATTACATTACTTCTAAAATTGTACAGTCGTCATCCCGAATTCATTGGCCGATACGAAGTTTCTATCTCACGTATGAGTTTAGATATTTTAAGTTAGATTTCACGTCCTTCTGGAATTGACACCTCAAAAAACACTGGCTTTTACTCACTGGCAATGTGAAGGGTGCCGTTAACGGAGCAGGGCATGCTTACCCTTCCGGAGCTCTTGATGTCACTCCCGGGTTTTGGTGGGAGTTCACATTGCTAGTGCTTTAGTTCTGTGCTGTCTTGTTCTATATTTGTTTAGTTTATTATATTTTGTTTATTCTTTTAGTTATACATGTACCATTGTGGCGTTTGTATGTTGTGTTCTAATCTCATGACTCTATCTTTATCTTGTATTTCGAATTTACGGACTTTTCCCGCTGTTTAGTCGATTCGGTATTTTTTGCAGATACTTCTATAATAAAACATACAACTTTTTGACAGGTTAAGAAAAATCCCTCAGACGATAGTTAATTCCTGAAATAAGTGGTTATCCCGTTTTTAGAGGGAAATTTTAAGTGCTCATTAATTTCTCATATTTCGACTCTTGATTTGTACTAGACTGACACTCTGAGTCGGATTTTAATGTGCCAATTCACCAGGTACAATCCGTAGGAAGACATGTCACTCCATCCGGACACGTTATACGGACTCCGAGCCGACCAGTCTTTGTTCTTACTCCCAAGTGCAAGTCGTTGGCGGAGAAGCACCAAATACCAATTTTACAGTCTTTGGTTTGACGCGACCGGGTATCGAACCCACAACTTCCGCACTCGAGGCGAGTATGCTATAAAATCACCGAGGCGCGGCTGAGTACCATTTAGGACAAAAAAAAAAAAAAAGATTTATTTAACTAGAAATAAAAAATTATGATTCCCCTATTTAATCAAATGAGATTTAACCTCAAAAACAATATTTTTTTCAAACGGAATTTAAACTGACAGATAATGCGAAGGAAACTTTAAATTTTCCAGTGACAAATGTACAACTGGTTAAAATGCAATTAATATCTCCCACAGAGAGCAAGCGAGACAATCAATTATAGGGATTTATAGCACCTATGGCTTCGCAATACATTAGAAACGTCATCTAGAACGCTACAACAGTACAAATCGGACTCTCTTGGGGGCATTCTGTTTGACGACAATCGTAAACGAATCGATTGCAATGTTAGCAATGATGGTTGTCGATAAAGAACATTCAAAGATAGAAGCGATACAAAATAATGTCTTTCCATGATATTTTAGGGAACAAATTACTATAAATTTATTAAAGAAATCAGCTAATAACTATAGCAGAGACTTTTTTGTTTAAAAACCGAACTGTTAACACATTTTTGATATTCTGAAAAAAACTTTAATCAAAAGTTTACTAAAACATATATATAGTTTATACGAGCAGTAAGTTCTTTACGGTTATTTTTGTCTGCTCTCTGCAAAACCGGATGTGAATAATTAAAAGTTAATTTTTATAGATCTAGAAATCTACCCCAACTCCCTGCCTAAACTTTTAATCGTTTTATTAAAATTGTATTTGGCAGATCTGTCCATAGACATGACAGATGACAATACAATAATATCAAATATCTTACTTTTGCTGAACGAGATTTGCCAGTTTTTTTTCGAAATACAAATTAATTTTCTGCCAAGAAAACTTTATCTTTTTTGCTTCTTTGACCACCGGAATAATTATTTCCAAAAATAATTTTCCTCTGTTTAGGATTGTGATTCATGGTGAATCCAAATAAGAATACAGGATGCAAAGTAAATCAACCGTATCTATCAATTCCTTTTTATTAATTTCATGATTATTAAACTATAAACTTTTTTTAAGATTCAAATGAGTACGGGAGTAAACTATAAACATAATAAAAGGGTACTTTTTTGTTAGAAAATGAACCTCTTAGTTATAACAAACATAAAAATGCATGCAGATTGATCAGAATCCGTTCGACAAATTTTCCAGCTGTATGTATGGAATGCGCCCGGACGTCCAACAACCTCAGCCAATTCAAAAAGGCCGCTTGATGTGAGAGGATATGCTTACCCTTCCGGAGTACATGGCACTCACTGGTTTTGTGGTCGTGCAAATTGCAAGTGGATTAGATTTGTATCGACTTGCTCTTATTCTCTTTTGGTTCGCTATGTTTTCCATTCTTTTCTTTATTTCTTTGCGATATTTGTTTGCTGTGTTAGTCTTCTCAAGGATTCACCTCGTCTTTTAATTTTGGTATTGTGGAATATGCCAACTGTATTCTTTTCCCGATGTTTATGACAACTATTTTGGTTATACTGATCAAGATCACGTCTGTTGTTTAAACTGAATGACAGCTAAGATAAAATATGAAACATGACCAGTCGATGTTTGATATTTAACATTGCTGTGTCTGATTTGATTAAGTACTAGTTATAAGATGTTTTATCATGACTACCAATCAATTTATGTCACTCAATTACAAAAAGGATGTTATTTTTCTAAATATTACAGAATTATGATATGACGTTGCAAAATGGAAGCAAAAGCGGTATTTTTCATGTTTTTATATCTAGTCTTAATCTATTAACAACTCACCCACTTATCTCTTTCTCTGCCAGATTAAGAAAGTTGTTTGTGGCACAGAGTTGGAAATATTTGAATAAAGTTTTGTAAATTCTTAATGGGTCGATTTTATACCTAAAAATTATAAACTTAACAAGGAAGTGTGACGGACGGACGGACTTAGACAATCGCTATATCCTCGTATTTTCTACTTTCTTTCGAAAGTACGGGGATAATAAAAAGTGACACTAGACAACAGTTAATTTTTTTTTTGGTTGAAAAAAATTAAATCCTGAACGAAATGACAAGTTTTTGTAATCTTCTGCTAATTTTATGCTCTACATTAAGGAAAACACGAGGCTGACGAATTATGGATTTAGAAAAAAAAATCTGCGAGGTGAGTAGTTTTTTAATTCAAAGTTCAGAATCCATACAGGTTGCAAGCATTGTTAGAGATATATACACAAACGAAAACGGCATACTGTAAAACAATAAAAATGGAAAGAATTGTCAGACAAGCATGTAGATCCAAAAATTGTAAACAATGTGTTTAAATAACAGTTTACAGATTAAAACAAAAGTCCTGACGTCAAGCGCTTGTGAAAATAACGATATATTCAGACTAAAAATATGAAAACTTGTACAATATGATGACAGATCAAACATCATAAAAAGTGCAGATTGAATAATGATGGCGGGTGTGTGAATAATAAAAAGTTATAAACTGCTTGATAAAACCAATAAATCTTATTAATCTGGCATGATAGTGGATATAACAAACAAATAATTAAGATTAAAAAACGAAGCAAACAGCTGTATCCTCATTTGCACCTCGATGGTTCATACAAATATCAGTTTTCGGATTACAGTAGTATTTTTTAATAAGTCTTATTCACATGCAATATATCTTTTATTTATTGGTAGAAGCTTTTTGCCCTTATTTGTAAATTCCATCTTTTATTTTAAGTTATTTTTGTTCCCTCGGTAGTTTCTTGTTTTATACTTGTGCTATTAACTTTGATATGTTTTCTTTTACTTAAGTTGACTTTTCACTGCGTAAAATGTGAAGGGATGGATGGATGAACTATTGTTTAACGTCCAGTGGCAACCAGTTGTTGATATGATAATGAATATGATCCCTGCTTTGTACTAGACCGACACGCTAAGTCGGATTTTTAATGTGCTAGCTCACGAGGTAACTGTCCGCAGGAAGACATATCACCTCACTCGGACATATTATACGGACTCCGAGCCGGCCAGTCTTTGCTCTTACTCGTAGATGCCGCGTGCTTGGCGGAGAAGCAGCAAATACCAATTTTAATGTCTTTAGTTTGACCCGGCCGGGGATCGAACCCGCGACCTTCCGCACTCGGGGCGAGCACGCTACCACGAGACCACTGAGGCGGTAAATGTAAAGGGAATTATTATTATATACGAAAGACATTTTTTCATATATTCATGTGTGTAAACCCACGATCTTCAAACATCTTATTGAATATGAGGGAAAAAATGATTACCGGTATATTCTCGATAAAAATGTTTTGTTTTCATTAACATTACATTTGTGGTTAATCAGTTATTGAAAATCCTCTACCTGACTTTTATGATTCAACTCAGTCTGTAGTGCTTTCCCCGGAAATTTGTGAAGGCATGGTAAATTTCTTATTTTGAGGGCAATCAGTGGTTAAAAAGGATAATATTGGGGGCACCACACCTTGACATGAGGGCAGTATATTTATAAAAACATGCAATAAACAGCCTTCACCCTAGTGTGAAAAGGTGTCATAAAAGTGTGCCAACACAACAGGGGTACATGATTAAATGCAAATCAGTTTCAAAAAGATAAGATTAAACTAAAAATTGACAGTTAGGTTTGGCTAACTTGGGGCACATTGTAAAATTCATGAAGAGGATAGCGTGGTGCTTGAAGATGAAGGCATGGTGTATCACCATGCTAAATTGGTCTAGGGAAACATCTAATCTGGATAAATATTGTTCTGTTGTTGCCTCGATCTTGGACTCGCTGATGTCGGTCTTATTTTTGCATTTATATCCTTATATGCAAATAATTATAATATAACTAATCTTGAAATGCGAATTCCTGACAATCTACAACGAGTTACCGAATAACACATTAATTCACGAGTGCGCGTGCCGCACGAGTGAATTATTAGTGGTTTTCGGTCACGAGTTTTCGAATTTCAAGATTAGTTAGTCTGTTTATAACATTGAAATATTCCATGTATTCAGAAATTGTAACGAGAAAATACAACAGATTATGTTTTTATATGATTACGCGTCGACCATTGTATGGCAACGCCGTTGGTGACGGCTATTGTTACGTCACTTCCTAGAGTGAAATATGACTTTCGATTTTACTGGGTGAATTATCGAATTTGATTTCACCTGGAAATCCCGATATTTCACCTCACTCAATGTAATAATGTTTATTAATGAAACGTACTATTCCGACGTTGTTTGCAAATTTTATTTCTCTGAGATTTAAACATGCCTCAACGCGCTCATTTTCATCAGTAGCCTCCATTTACATGTCCATTGACTAAAACAAACCATTACAAAATAAGACAATAGCTAAGGGAAGAAAAATATCACCGCATGATAGAATCTAGAAAAATTCAGTCGATGACAGTGACATCCCTAAGTGATTTATGACCTAGAAATACTTTTATAATGTATATATTATACAACCGAAAACAGAATACAGTACCCTTTCTACGTAAAAATAAAACTTTATCAATAAGTACATGAACACATTTTTCTTGTTGTTTCCAGTGTATTCATAATTATTCTAAAAAACGTAAATCATCGTTACTAAAATGGTGAAAAAGGGTTACAAAATATTGCCAAATTCTTTGTATCTGTGATCAAAATTTAAAGTTGCTAAAAAGACTGGTACAAGACTAACTAGACTGCCATTTCCGAAGCCTCCTCTACTGTAACCTTACGAAAGTCAGATGTTGTTCTGGAGTTAAGTCGCCTTGTCCATAAAAAATCAAATATGCACGAAAAATCACAAAATTTGCCATTTTCTGGTAAATTAAAACACGTGTCGACTTCGATGGGCTCAATATATCTTGTTAAAATTTGAAACATACTTTGTTAAGATAAGTATCTGTCAATGGTCAACTTCTTATCAATGCTAAACATACAGATTTAACTCCTATTTTGTGTTTTAATTTAATGAAGTTTACCCTTGACTTAATGAAAAACGTCAAGAAAAAAGCCTAAATATGGAATAGAAAAAAGAGTATTATAAGTACAGTTGCAAGACTAAAGACAGTCACATCTCTATGTGATTAATTGACCAGATATACTTTTATGTATATTTTAAAATCGAAAACAAAACATAAAATAGAAAAGGTCATGGTAAGTCGATACAGTTTCAAGACTAATGAGAGTGACCTGTTTAATTAATTGACTAGAAAAACTTAACATCGAAAACAAAATACGTGTATAAAAAATAAAAAAAGATAATGTCTTCGTGTATTTGAATACATGTACAGCCTCGCACAAATCAGAAAAGAAATGCAATGTGGACAAAAGCAACTTGTGATGATCACAAGGATTTATCACCCTTACAACACATTGATGTCCATAAACAAATCATGGGCCATTTTGCAGGCAACGTTAACGGATCGGGGTGAAGTAATCTTGGAACGTCGACTGTCAAAAGAGATCTTAGTATGAGGGTGACGATCAAGGGATTACAAAAGACCGCCAGCTATTTCTTTTTATTTCTCCTCATTCATCTATCTTCCTTATTCTCCCTAGCAACAGCAGCAAGAGTAAGATAAGCTTGCTCATAGTCCTGAGTAAAGAGACCACGCGTTCTGTAGTTGCGAATAGGTAGTAAGCTGTATGCTAGCATAGTTCCGAACAAAGAAACCTTACTTATTACTTCTATTTTTCGGCAGCAGTAGCAAATATCGACAGAAATAGCAATTACCAATAGCAAATAGCAAGAAGAAGCAAATTAAACTTCTTAACCATATCGTCTGCAGATGATTTCAAGATGATCAATTCTGATCGACCCAAAAAAAGACAAAACACCATTTCTAATGAAATATTTTGGAAGAGAGGAAAGTTTGACCAAAGTGTAATCTACCGATTGCGCCACTTTATGTGCTTGCTTTGACGACAAATCCTCCTAATAATGATTTGCAAAACCTAGTTCAATGTTGGATAGACGGAATGCTCTTCTATGAAAGATGCTTCACGAAGTTCTTATAATGAAAACAGCTTTTTAGTGGTATCAATTTCTAATATCTACCTTACATTTGGTCTGAAATGTATTGTAAATACCGAACAAAACAATTGCATTCTTCAGCAGAGTAAATCTGCCTGTACTTGTTCCCATTGAGCAGTGGGCAGTGATTTTATGATGTTTGGTTAAAGCACCCAGTACAATTATGATCCTGATCAGCAATTAATTGATGCCATCATCTATGCTTATTTTAATATGGACAGACATTTGAATTGAGTATGTGCTTGCAGCATTAAAGGAAATACGGGAAGATGTCGCAAGACGCCTGAAACATAACCCGAAAAATGCCACCCCCACCCTCCCAAAAAAAAAAAAAAAAAAAAAAAAAAAAAAATAGAAACAGAAAAAGGATTATCGTAGATCCTTCAACACAGGTCTTGAAACCTTATCAAACAATGTAAAGAAATGAAACAGTATATCTAAAATAAAACCTATACTCAAAATACGAAAAAATCACCGACATGTAAAAGACACACAAAATATGGCAGAGAATTTTAATAGGGCAACATTTATCCTTTTTCAATCCAAGAGAGTATTAAAATGGCAGCTACATTGAATTGAACAAACCTCTTTGTTGAATTTATTAATTTGCCTTTAAGATGAAGAACAACAATAAAAGCGCTATTCCTTTGCATAAACTTTTATCATGTGTATGTTTGGATTTTATGTCAAGAATAACCACACCTTTCTTCATAAATATAGTACATTTGTCAATACCGTTTACTAGTATCTTATTTTTTTAAATTAAAAATAAGAAAGAACACATTTTGACGTTTCATCTGAAGTATTATAACCGATATTTGCCTTTCTGACCAGTCGCTTGCTCAATAGAACCGGAAAGATGAATGCGACTCTGAAGCGACAGACATGGAACAATAAATTATTTTAAATTTAACCTATTAATAATAAAAAATAACCAGCAACATACTAGAATATGACATGGAACTGCACCATCGCCAAAGCAGATCAATAAAGCAATCATAACTCATTTTAGTCTAAAAATTAGATTTTATAATCTTGACCAACCAACGAATGACTGTGTTTTAATATATAAAAACTTAAAGGAAGATATTTTTTTCATATAAAGCGTCGTCTAATAGTTAACACGTATACCTAAAGAATTAATTTCCTAGCATTTGAAATTATTTAGGATCTTATTATTATTATTATTATTATTATTATTATTATTATTATTATTATGTTAAATACAACAAAATTTTCCTTGAGGGGATAATGAACTGCAAGATATGAAGGTCCCCCCCCCCCCAAAAAAAAATTAAAAAATAACGAACTGCTTTACCGGAAAAATTGTGGAACAAAATGTACAAAAACGCAATGCAATTAAAAATTTAGTAAATGTATATAATAAGACATTACCTTATTTTCTTATTTTCGTCTCTAATTCCAATATATTAGACGTAAGATTCCTGAATCTTCAACAACAGTTTCAAAAAGATGAAGTCGAGAAAAAGTTTTGAGTGTACCTCATATTACATATTCTCTTCATAATTTGATCAAAATCTAATTGAGGAAAAGGCAGACGACAATTAAATTTGATTTCCATCAATTAACACAAAACGATTCCGTGCGGGTCTCAAAATGGTTTCTTACTCTTCCAATTGATTTGATCATTATAGAAATTCAGTTTAGGGAAATTGATTACGGATTTCCAACGGCTACTTGGATCAATCTCCAATGTAGGGAAATTAAATACCACAAACAGCGACATATTTAGAAAACTGCATTAGATGTTGTGGAATACGAAATGTATTTATGTTCATTATAGGGAAATACAACAGCATTCTCACCGCCATAGGTTGAAAATTTACACGAAGATATTTGTTGATTGGGAAAGTAATATTCAAATGATTCAACGCTAATGAGGTCTTGTAGCGACGTTCTTACTTTCCTTCATGAAAACTTCATCTCAATTAAGATCAGAAACCAATTTTCTTAGACGATAAGTGGAATGATGAAGACATCGTTTTAGATTATTTTGAAAAAATGTCATTCTTTATTATCATACTTCATATAGATTCCTGTATTTTTTACGAGGGTAACATTCTACTGTACCATATGGCTCAGTCGGTAATGTTTTGTATGTCCACTCATATGCAGAGCGTAACAAGTACCATATTCAAAAAAATATTCAAAGAATTTTTCGAATAAAAAAATCGTCTCTTTCATTTGTTTGTTTACTTTAAAATCCCGCACAGTCCCACGTGGATCAACCAACAGGAGCAATGAATTCGTGTATACATCACACGTGATATTTTAGTAATTTACATGCAGTAAGTATTTTAGTTGTAGAAAATATTTTTTTATCAAAACTCTGTTTTAATAGTTATTTTGTTATAATATGAGAATTGTGTAACAAGTGCAAGAAAGATTTGACAGTAACTTAGAAAACAAATCACGGCAAAAGAATACCGAAGCAACAGATCAGTGGGAAAAGTCAATAAAAATGACATCCAAATGCAAGGCAAACTCCTGAGAATGCAACAAAACAAATAAGAAACTAAACATAATTAGAACAAAACAAAAAAAAAAAAACAAAAACAAAAACAAAAACAAAAACAAAAAACAAAAAATAATAAAAAAAAAAAATTAAAAAAAAGAAGAGAGTGAAATCAGGAGCTTCGGAGGAGTCAATTACGGAAAGACCCGAAATCAAGTCTCATTTGTGGAATAGAAACTTCGTTTCGGCCAATCGTGATGACGACAGTACAATTTCGTATCAACGAGGCCTGAGCACATAGACCTGTCTCAGAAGTCTATCTCGTTGTGTATATATCAGATGTTTATGCGAGAAAAAAATAGAGAGCAAGACCACCCATTCAGATGTGGATGAAAAAAGTGTAGACAGTGTTACTAGTATCCATGCACAGTGAAAAATACAGAAAATTAAGACGAAGTTAAATATAGATTAAAGAATGGTTTTCCATATATTATGATCATTAATGCCAAAGGCGATTTAGTTAAACAAAAAGATTTGAAAGAGTTATTTGGGAAAAACTAAGGGAGATAACTCGACAACTGTGTGACAAGTTAAATTGTATTCTATTGAAAACTGAAGAATTTAAAGAGACGATTTGATGCGATCATTGAAGCCTAAAAGGCGAACTGATAGACATTAAGAGATCTTCAGAAGGATTGAAACTGTCAAAGAATAATTATGAATATTCAAGGAACCATAACACTGTAAAAACTAAACTATTTATATGAATAAACAGGATGAAAACTTTATAAAACTT
Source organism: Mytilisepta virgata (assembly GCA_028015205.1). Lineage (NCBI taxonomy): Eukaryota > Metazoa > Mollusca > Bivalvia > Mytilida > Mytilidae > Mytilisepta > Mytilisepta virgata. The sequence continues at coordinate 9,428,850 of CM051514.1, forward strand.
GTGACACAGCTGATTCAAACAACTCGCCTTATTCTTTAGGGCGAAAGAAAAACACTGAAGTCCAAATAACGAATAAAAGGAATGATAAAAATTTCAATGATGAGATTAAAAGTCATGTCTAGACGTAGAAACAGTAAATGAGTTGAAGGTATCATGTTCTTCATTGACGGTATACATTCGAAGGCTCCAAATGGAATAAGCTGTAGATTTCACATTGTGTAGTCATGATGATATTTTTTTTTATTTCCAAAATTATATCAATGTGTCTTCCGAAATAGTTTGATCAATAAAAGGGTCACTGAATTTCTTTTTGACACAATACAGATATATTTTTGGAGTCTCATGATTAAATGGAAATAACACAAATATTTTAATTATGATTTTAGAAGACTTTGACTGATTAAAACATTTCACAGCTCAAACAAATTTATTGAGTTTTAAAGTTTACTCAATGTGTAAACATATATTTTTCGGCACATTTTCAACTCTCCTCGCCAGTACATGTAAATTCCCCCCCCCCTTTTTTCCAATCTTATTAGATTTAAACAAAAAATAACGTATTGAATAGTATTGTAGGTTTTTTGCATTACTATTAAGGAATTTTGTTCCTTGCCGTATATTATTCATTTTATTTTATTTTAATAATATCATTTTTCAAGGAAATATATTTCTCAATATTACTGCAATAACCTTTATATTGTATAGCAAGATGTTTTAAATGTCAAATATGTCTATTTTCTAAACCACCTACGCTTATGTTTCAAGAAACATTACACGTTAAATTATAATTACGTTCTACATCAAATATTACATTGCTAAACAATAAAAATGTCTGAGTCTTCCAAGGAAGACATGTGTCGCCTGCGGACGTCAATTTTTACAAAAGATATTAAAATTTTCTAAAAATGAAATATATATGCACACCTTTGCATTAAGGTTAATGCACAGAGAAAGTTTCATCAAATTCCCTTGAGCGGCTATGGAGTAGTTGAGGATAGAAGTTTTGACCCCCCCCTCCTTTTTTGCAAAAATGTCAATTTTTACACAAAAAAAATTTTAATTTTCAAAATATGAAATATATCTGCGACGCAAGACGCAAGATAGTGATCCCAATGTGTCGAACATGCGTTCCGCAGGCGACACAATAACTATGCTTATCACGTACTTAGACGTGAAACGTACACTTTTGAACATTTAATAATAGAGCAAGTGCCCGATCCATATCACTGCCCGGGACAAATAACCGGTTATTATGCCCTGCTCTCGTGACGTCATCAGTGCGTTCCTAACAACATGGCGGAGGAGGCTGCTCGCTTCGTAAACGTTGATGAAAATGACACCACACAGTTCGTGGAACAAATGAAAAACATAAACACTAAACGCAAAACAGAAAGTGACCTCAGAATATTGAAGGAATGGTTGGCTACTGTTGGGGAACTACGCAACCCGGAAGAAATTTTAGTTGAGGAGCTCAACGCATATCTCGCAACATGGCAAGATTTTTCCTGTCAGTCAGAACAAAAACAAAGGAAGACTACGAGCCGGATTCGCTTAAATGTATACAGGCCTCTGTTAGCAGATATCTGAATGAAAAAAAGAACATTAACATAATGGAGGACAAGGAATTCGCTCACTCCAGGGATGTGTTGGCTGCCAAACGCAAGGAGTTGAAAGGGAAAGGACTCGGGAACAAGAAACGCAGAGCAGACCCCTTCACTGCTGATGAAATTGAGACGTTATACACCAAGAACCTGTTAGGAACTAGTAAGTAATTTTCTTAATTAATTTTTTGTTTACAAAAAAATGAATAAAACATTTATTTTTGCAATTAACTCTGGGTAGTTTAAAATTCGGAATTCAATTACAGTTTTAAAAATAATTAAATTTGAAAAAAACAACACGGCATTAAGTTCATAATTGCAAAGTTATTTAATTTAATAATCAATGTCCCCCCGCACCCCCCAAAAAGTCAAACATCTGTTTAATTTCATTATTTTTAATCTATCTATTTTAGGTAACCCTGAAGCATTGGTTAATACTATTTGGTTGAACAATTGCATACATTTTGGCATGAGGGGTAGACAGGAGCATACAGATATGTGTTTTGGTGATGTGACAATGAAAGCTACCTCAGATGGCAAACAGTATCTTGAATACTGTGAAAGAGAAACCAAGACGAGAAAGGGTGATTCTGGGAACACAAGAGCCTTTGCCCCAAAGATGTTTGAAAATCCAGGTAAGGAAGCATAACGTTAATTACAATATAACATACATCCATTTTGTACACACACACACAAAAGAAAAAAAAGTACCGACTAAAATGAAGCAGATATATTTGATATATTTGCACCAACAACAAAAACATAAAAAAAGTTTTTATCCCATATTATTTACTTGTTGTTGTAACCTTGTGTCCACTTTCAAAATCAGAGTTGATGTAGACATTTAAATCTTCATATGATGTAGGTTTATTCATATTTTTTATTAATTATAATATATGATATATTGAATAAATTGATATGATTTTTCAGGTGATCCAAGATGTCCTGTTGGCACATTTAAAGAGTTCATTAAGAGACGACCAATTGATATGCTGACACCAGAGAGTAGAATGTATTTGTCCAAACTCCATGATATAAATCCTGACAGCACAAATCCACCTGTCCGGGAAGTGTGGTTTAGTACGCAACCAATGGGGAAAAACAAACTTGGTGACATTGCAAAAACCATGTCTGAGAAAGCGGGATTAATGGGCCGCAAAGTGAATCACAGTGCCCGTAAAACCACTGTGACGTCTTTATTGCATTCCAATGTTGAAGGCACTCAAATTATGCAATTAACTGGACACCGTAATATTCAATCAATCAACCAATATAGCACTGCTTCCATTGATCAGCAGGAAAATATGTCTCATATTTTAAGTGATATCACTTCTGGTAATCGTGGTACTGTCACAAATATTACTGTAAATTCTCCACAACCTAGTACATCTAAACAAATAGTTACTGAACCATCATCAGATGATGAACTAGCAAGTGTAGATGTTGATGCAATAGTTTCGCAAATAGAAAATTATGAAAATTCCACTACCGCATCTACTAGTAACTCTGTTCACGTGCAACCAACTGTTATTGATTTAGCACAAGCTTTACCCACTTCCAAAATATGTCTTTTTCCTTATGCTAAATTAAGTGGAAATGTCACAGTTAATTTTTATGGTATGAATGATAATCATTAGACCAATGTTTATATGATATGGATCTACTATGTGATACAAATATGTATGTTGTACATCTGTTACTGGACATGCAGATTTGTTATTGTTAAATTTGATAAATAATATTTAATAAATGTTATGAAGTTTAAGTCATCTTAATTTCTTTTTTCAGCTATGGAAAAAATTTTGGTATGTGATAAACAGATTATAACATGCCCTTTTCCATATCAGCCCTGGTATCATCCCTCGACCCATATCAGCCCTCGAGCTAAAGCTCTCGGGCTGATATGGGAGTCTCGGGATGATACCAGGGCCGATATGGAAAAGGGCATGTTATAATCTTTATTTTTTACTTGACGTTTTTCATTAAGTGAAGGGTAAAATCATTAAATTAGTTGACCATTGAAAGATACGTAAAGTATGTTTCAAATTTTAACAAGATATATAGAGCACATCGTTGTCGACACGTTTTTTTAATTTACCCGAAAATTGCAAATTTTGTGATTTTTCGTGCATATTTGATTGGTTTATGGACAAGGCGACTTAACTCCAGAACAACACCTGACCTTTCATAAGGTGAGGAGCCTAAGGAAATGTCAGTCTAATGAGTCTTGCACCAGTCTTTTTAGCAACACAGATACAAAGAACTTGGCAATATTTTGTAACCATTTTCCACAATTTTAGTAACGATTATTTAAGTTATTTAGAATAATTATGAATATTTACACTGGAAACAATAAGAAAAATGTTTTCATAAACAATTAATAAAGTTTCATTTTTTAAGTAGAAAGACTATAATAACAAATACAGTTTTTAATTTCTATAAAAAGGTACAACATTCATGTATTAACTTCAGACACAACATCGGAAAACAATTCAACATGATCTAATGGCAGAGTTTATTTAATCAGAATACACCTAAATTCTCCAACTCATTTTTAATAACTGTAAATCTTGGACGACTACACGGATCAATCTTCCAACACTTACGCATTAATCTGTAATACCTACAATAGCGAAATTGTAATTTATTTATCAATTTGTTTATGAATAAAGTACTGGAAATATACTACAAGATGTGTTATATAGTACTAAAAACCAAAATTCTATGATTTTTTAGTTTAACGACGTAACGTGGACATTGATAATAAACGCACGAATATTCGTGTTTATGGTAAATATTTATTGAAAATACTCATGAAAAAAAAATATAAATAAATAAATATCCAGAAGTCGGGTCCCTGTGGTACATTGTAGTTACATGGGATGTAAGAAATTTTTGTATATTGGAAAGTGATAAATTTTTAATTTTGTAGCAACACTTGTATTTTGTACTTTCACTTTTTCTGTTCGCATTTTTTGCCTGAATTTTTCCACATTTATTTTGGGGGAAATACCCACTTTAAACTGGTTTATTATATCATTTGTGGTTTTTTCTTGATACATCGTATTTTATGAAGTGTCACAGAAAATCATGGGAGATAAAATTTTAAAGGATTAAACTTATTTAATTAGTAGATATTGTTTTATCAGTATACGCAAAATGTGACGTGTAAAAATCTGAAACGACGTACTCATCATCGGCGTATTCCGGTTTCTTTATTCTATAGCCGTCTTCGATCTCTTTTAGGACAGCTCTACTCTGTAGATCGGGATACGGCGTTTCACCTACAGTTAATTATAAAACTATAATTGAATGTATGGTTGGGATTTGTAGAAAAGAGAATAATGGCCCAAAATAGCGAATAAAGAAATATAAAATAGAATATTGATGTTCAACAGTATCAGAATGATTTAAAAGTAGATAAAGAATTTGATGGAAAAACTACTGATTACAGAAAATGGCAAATGGACATAATAAAGAAAATTGTTCTAAAAATCTATTACTTATCTATAATACTAAATTTACGAATTAGCCGAATAGGCGGCAAAACGTGTGATTCAAAATAAACGATGTATAGTTCAGATTATAAAGGTTATTATCGGATTTGACAATCTGCATTTATAAATTTAAACTACAGTTTTGTTTATGTGCAAATGGAATTTGTATGCACTTTTCCGATATGAATTCTCCCAACGTATCCCTTAGAAGGTTCTCGAAGGCATCATTTCAGCACATTGATTTAAATAAACAAGTATGCACATATTTTTAATGTATTTCTGTTTGAAATTACGGAAGAAGAATAAAAAAAAAAATTAAAAACATTCTCCTTCGAGTGGGATGTTTCCGCTTTATGTATTCAGGATTGTTTTTCTACAATAACGCAATTTCTCCTAACTGTAAAGGTTATGAACTTTGAAGATAATGAAGAAGTAAAGTAAAGTTCAGAGGAATTCCTAACTTAGTTGTTTTTTGGATTGCTCGGATGTTTACCTTGCACAAAGTGATAAAACCAACCATTATCTATTTTTAAATTATTGTCATGTGACCTGTCTAAATATATCTCTACTGTAAGCCCTAGATAAAAATATTTTTAACAAATGGTCATCTTTATCATTAATGACGAAATTTATCTCGGACATCTTTGATAAATATAAACGTGGACAACACAAGCAGCCACACACTAAAAATGCTTTCACCTTCTGATTATTGGATATATTTGTGAAATTAAGCCTCGCTTGCCCTGCCCATGATGACAATGGAACAATTGGAACAATTATTTTCCAAAAATATGCTCTAACTAACTCACGGCATCTTTTGAAAAATTCATCCGTCACTAAGGAAATGTTTACATCTACAATTTCATTTTCATATTTATTCTGAAGGAAAAAGGTAATGCATTATGAAATGTGTATTTAATGAAAGCTTTTCATCAAGTTCCAGTTCAGAATTAATTATAACAATAAAAATATTGACAATTTATGTGGTTTTGTTTTCGTCATAGATTTTAACTTTGATGGCACCTTAAGGTCCATTTTGGTAATTCTACGTGGCATACAGTCTACTGCATCAGTGGATACATCTTCGGTAGTAACGAACAGCCATGACAATTGGGTCACGATGACCTACATTTCACGCTTCATTGACTTTGGTTAAAGTCTGCATTAAAATTCATTTCTAAGAATACTACATGCAGCACATATAGACATGAAACTATCAGTTGATACCACCTACTTGACAGGAAAGTTTATGGAAGCCTGCCACATCATCCATATTGAGTTCCTGTTCCATGAATGGCATGGCCGCAACAAATTTTTATAGTCAATATGGCACCACAAAAAAAGCTTATTTTCCCGCGCTCCCGCGGGTTCAATGTCTAGTAATAATATATATTTCATTGAGTTACTTTAAACAACATTTCCAAAAGACACGCATTTCACTTGAATCTAATAACCTTAACAGACCTTTGCTTCGACTCTTACATATCTTTGAATTTCTGTCATAATAAATTTCAGTCTCACAATATTTTCCAGAATTAGCAGTTTTTAATTGAATACAGAAAAAATAAATTAACTGAATTCAGAATTTGAGCCCCCTCCCGAGCCAGACCCTCATAATTGTAATGTTTTAAAAGTTTTATTTCCCTCCTGACTAATTTTGCATATTTGTCATATCACTCTCATCACATCGTATTTTTTCTAGTCGTTGATAAGAAATAATTGGCGCCTCTGGTTGGACTCAGTTAATTTTGGGTCATGGCATTCATTGCAGTTTAAGTATTCATTGTGGGGTTTTAAAAGTTGTACAACATGTAATCAAATGTATCTTTCAATCTTTCGACTTGGATTTAAAAAAGGGTGGGCACCTATCCCTCTTTATATGTTACTCACAATTCCCGATTTAAAAACAATGTTAACCTGTATTTCGAACATCTAATAGACATAAAGTATGTCAGCTGCAAAGAAAACCAACGGCTGTGTCAAAAATATCATTTACAAGAGAAAAGATCTCCAATCATACAATTCCAAATGATTCACCCATAGAAAAGATCACCTATAACACTATTCCAAATGACTCACCAAGAGAAAAGATCTCCCATAATACTATTCCGAATGACCAAACGTCGCTCAATTCATCTGCATTTATCGTCGACGTCATACATTCTGGTGCCATCCACTTTATAGGTATGTGTTCAGGTTCCTATGAAATTATAAAATTGGAAGAAAATAAAGTCATCTAAAGAGATGCAGAGTATATGTACTTCATTCGTATGTTCAGATATATTTTTGTGTCCCCTGCATAGAAGTTTCGACTTGCGTTGTCGTCTGCGTCACATTATTTACTGCTGTAGCTCCACCCGAGGCGGGGATTGAAATTTTCATGTAAACTTTAGTAAGTAATGCATTTAATACATCTCCTATTTTATTTCATTTTCGCTCGGATTTTTCGTCATAATAATGCAATCTGTCATTCTTTCTGTAAGGGACGAGATCAAAAGTTCAATGTCGGATAAAAAACTTAATTCACATAGTTTTTTCTCTGACCCCCCCCCCCCCCCCCCCCCCCACCCCCCCTCTTAACTTAATTTGGGAAAAATTGATTGACCAATATAGGCGTATACAAAAATCGATGTCGGATAACAAAACTTCCAGTGATTTTTACCCCCCACCCCCAAACTATTTGAATTAAGTTTTTTATCCGACATTGAACTTTTGATCTCGTCCCTAATGGTCGCAGAAAAAATATCGTTCTTTGTAATAAGGGAGACAACTCCAATATATTTAGGTCAACACTCTGTAACATCTTTTAGTGTAATGATATACTGCTCATATATATTTTTTTTTATTATACCTGTTTTTCTTATATATTTTGATTGAAGTTATTCAATTGTTAGGACTTTAGGTTCAACAGAATCTACTTAGGGGGTTACAGCAAATATAACTCCTCCTTGTACATGTAATCATGGGAGTGGACACATGTGTTCGATAGAACACTCCAACCTATGTTATATCTTTTCGACACTAAAACCTATTTTTACATTATTTTGACCATAGAAATGATTTTTTTTATATGAACAGAAATTCTATGATACCAATTATAATAAATATTTATAAACAAGACACATGTATGCATATTTCATCAAATTGCGACTCGTACATCAATCAGATTAGAATAGTTTTATTAAAAAATACTTTCATGTATTACTTATATAAAATTTTATACGAACAATTTTTAATCTCGACTTTCGTAGTGTAGATTTTTCAGTTATTATGTATTTTCGTGGTCTTTTGCATTTTTTAATATGTCTTCTCTGGATGCATTTGGAGGGGAAGGGGGGTGGGGCTCCCAAATACTCGTATATTTAACGGACCAAGGGTTCTTCTAAAGAAAATTTACCGATGAAAAATGTGAGATCTGCTTTGGATCCAGACCAAATCCTGCTATCTTTGGTTCATCCAAATTATTGAGATAGATGTTTCTAGCTGCAAGTCTTCTGTGAACCACCTAAAATGGTTTACAAAGTTTTTATTGTACACATCCTATTCATGTTAAAAATTCTTCTCAAATGATACCGATGCAACATTTATTTGTCCTTGGCTCTGGTCAATTGTATAGCTTCCAGTGCAAAAAACAATTAAGGATGATCGCTGGTCTAATAGGAAATATTAAGGATTTGAAATAGCTATAGTAAACAAATAAGCAAGAAAAAAATATAGGTTCATGTGCTCATTTTAGAGCTATAAAGCCTTGAAAATTTGCAGGAAATAGGTTTTCTCTGGATTTCCATTGTCTTTGTATGGGCAACTTCAGTCCCTCAAAAATGTATGAAATAATAAAAATTTCATCAAATTTTGTCAAATACCATTTTAAGGTATATATGATTGAATTATAAAAGAAAAAAGGGGGGGGGGGGGGGGGTTCATGGGCAAAAAAATTAATGTTTAAGAAATGGATAAAACCCGAGGATTCCGAAAATCTGACAAAAAGTCCAAAACATGACCAGCGAGCATCCTTAAAAGAAGGGAAATGGTAGATTGATTCTTACTTATTCCCTTTTTGCGGATATTGGAGTTATCTGTCCTGACAGAAAACAAAAACGGCAATAAGTACTTTTAATTTCTTTTAAAAATATTTAATTGAGGATGTCAGACACGAAAAATGTGGAAAATATATCCAAGAACATATCATTAATTCGTTTGGAAGGTATTGTTAGGAAGGAAAAATGTCTTCCAGAAAAGTGACAATTTTTCCATTGATCTCTATGCTAAAAACCTTCTCCGAAGAGCAGATAACTCCGTAAATAGAACACAACTTACGTGTACCAAAAATTGAGAATGGAGAAAAAAAGTCCAAGAAATCAAACTTCGTTTTCATTGCTGTTATTCGTCTTATAAACATAATCAGTCTATAACATGAAGAAATATCTCGCGTCTAACTGCTATTTCAATATGGCTCATAGAAATGTTTTGGGTGGAATTCTACGCCCATTTTAACACAGTAGTTACATGGCAAATTTATGTCACATTAGAAATGAAGATCTCTTTATTATATTCTCCCTTTATAATCAGAATATGATAAAAGACACAGTCAGCTTCAATAAATAAAAACACTCTTTACTAACTAGTCATAATTTACTTGATTCAAACAATATTTACCGACCTCGGCCATGACATGTAAGTTAAGAGAAAAAAAACATAAATGATTCTGCTAAACTAAAATGAGATCAGTTACGAATTTTAAACTAATATTAGGTCTTTTCTCTAATCCTTAGTATTGTCTAAGATTTAAATTGTCTGGTGGACGTGATTGACATCTGATGAAATTGGCATTTACTAAAACACATGTAAAATATCACACTACCTTTCTGGATGATAGGAACTCCATTCCAAGACAAATATCGTAAGCTATTTTACATAGTTTAACATTTAGGTCTGTCGTGGCTGTGGAGTTGGCCTTTTCTAAATATTCTGCAAGGGTACCATTCTCATAGTATTCCAGTAGCATTATCGGTCCACCTTATGAGAAATCGGTATTGATTAATACTTATTCTCCTATTCTCGACGTGTTTAATCGGTGGAATAAAAATACATAATATCTTTAACCACTTCCCGGTGAATAAATTTCTACGTGGGAATTACCGCCCTTTTTTCTACAGTTATTGGAACGAGAGAAGTCCCGAAATGAAGTCTATGTAAACAACTACATAAGAACGACATTTTCTTGAGGTTTTTGTCGAAAATCATTGGAGAAATTGATTCTCCTTCAATTTACTCGTGATTTATGGAATTTCTCCACCATCAATAGTTAAATTTTAGATTTTAAAACGCTCGCTAAAGGCTCGCGTGTTGAAAATCGAAAATTTAACTATCTCGGGTGGAGAAATTCCATAACTCACTCGTACCTGAAGGAGAATCTATATTTATTGAACGGTTACCAGGTTACTGTACATGTGAAATAAACTTATGTTAAAAGATATGCTACGACGGTCACCTCTTTTTGTAATTTTACTTTCGGTTTACTGAAATAGTTGTCGTTTCACATATTTTCTTCCTTCGTTTCTAATATGAACTATTCTAATACAAAAATCTAGTAGCAAGGATACAGAAAATGTGCAATACTACTGTTTTTCCATGGACAATGTTCACTTCTGTTTCTCTCATGCATAACAATTGATTATTCTACGCTATTTAAATCCTGGAATATAATTATGGATACTAAATATCATTTCCTTAGTCTGTGTGTTCAATTCTAATTTATACATGTACGCAAGAGTCACTCGGCGTTCTCCAAATATTGAAATATTTCAATATATAGTTAAAAATCAACCATAACTTATGAAAGAGAAGGGGGGGGGGGGGGGGGGGGGGGGGTGGTTGGCGTGATATCGATGTCCTGTCCTCTGATATATATAGGGCTTGATTCCTCCTTACTCCTCTAGAGCAGTGATAAAAACCTTGTTATTTTTCTACTTTCTGGTGTTTTACTTGTATTGGCTTTTCGTTTTTTTTTAATTTTCTTTTAAGTTTTACTCTTATTGATTTGTTTTTTCACTATCCTGTACTTTGTCTTTTTGTCTTTGAATTTTGCTTTTAAATAATGATTTAGTCAATACCGGGCGTTGTATAAGTTTATAAAGGTAATTCAGATAGACTTTATAATGTTATTAAATGGTATTTTTATATTAAGTAAATAGTACTTTACTGAAAGAAAATGCTCATTTATGACACCTTTGTTAACCAATGACTGGAAATTACAGTATTTTTTAAGTTTTTACTGTGGTATTAACTATACTATATTGTCGTGCAGATTATTCATTTTTTTTTTCTTCAACGGCAACTAAACGAAGATCTATTTTTTTATGGAGAACAGGAACGGTGCCTTGCCAAATGCCAGGGTTCAAGAACTTCGTACTGAAAATGGTACATTTCTACTGTATCTTAAGTCATTGATTAGTAAAAAAAATTCAAATTAATAAATGTTTTTCTGTCATTGAAAATGCTAAATATTCTGTCTTTTAAAAGTAGGTTAATTCACACACAAAAATGTTAATCATGCAAGACTGGATTATCTTACAAAAGTCAGGTGAACAGCCACAATGTATTTTTATTTTGAGATGTGGATCTTTTTTCAATACGAACTTAAAACACAAACACTCACGTGAGTCATCTTGAAAACTATTTATGAACTGAAGTACATTTTTGTGGCAACCAATAGATTCATATAGCTGAATTTTCGCCTCCATTTTTAAGATTGACTCCTTATTATCTGGGTCTAAAATTAATATATTCATATAAAGATTTAAGATATATAATAATATATATATATACAATTATGCAGTTTTTAATTGCGCAAATAATTTGCACTGAATGACCAATTTTTATAGCTCATACCTCACAATAGTATTACTGTCAACATAAAAGTTGCTTTTTAAGATATTTATGATCGGAAATCTACAGAATTGTTGCAAAGTCAAAAGTTTTCCATAAAGAATCACTAGGACAAGTAGGAACGGTGTTGAGAGAAAGCGCATGCAGAGAAAATATTTTTTACAATTGAAGTGTTGTAAGTTGTATGATATTTGTATATTCATGTCATTCCCTGTTGCACTTAAATCGTTTCTAGTTGTGCTCTTTGCTACATTGCGTTTGTATGTAACGATTTTCCTGTGCATGTCTTTTCCATCCAAAACTAATATTAACATATTTTAAAACACCTTGATAACCTTGAATATTCAGATGAATCTGAACCTAAATAATGCCTGAAAATACACATTTATTTACCTTTTACAGTTTTAGCCACAACAGTTCGAATTTCGTTATCCTTGTAGTATATTGCTAGGAATATAGTAGCGAATGTTCCTCTAACCAATTCAGATTCCAGTTTAAAATGACCGGAAGATCGTGTTAAATTGTTCAAAGCTGCCATTTCAGTTTTCCAAATGAACTTATACCTGCATTAGTGAAAACCATTAAATGCATACACTTATATTTTAAAGAATCCATAGTAGTTTAGACACATTAGACCTTAACAAATTAAAGGCTTTCAAACAGGAAGATATTTGCTTTATTTGAGAGAATGACGATAACAAAATAATTACTGAAGGAATTTCAATCCAAATCTTCTATCTTGTTAACATTTTTAAGGCATTTTTTAAAAAAAAATACAGAAAACAGAAAAATATGAAGCAATTACTATATTTACGTTAATTAGAAAAAAATAACTCTTCAACGACTTTTAAAAAAAAGGATACATATAACAGAAGATTCTGCCTGAATAAGATGTATATGAAAAATTGAACATGATTATATAGAAATTTAGATTATAATGTAGCTTGTTCACTCCGATTTACGGATTGTTACTGTTTAACCCCATCCTAACCAAACAAGACAGAATTTGGCATACACAATATATAGTTGACTCTAGTTTTTTACTTCCAAAATGAAGGAACCATTAAAAAGAATTTTGAGATTAATAGGTTCTTAAAGACTGAAAAATCTTCAACGAGTTATTAAAATCCACGTCTGAATTTTAAAAACTTGCTGAAGATCTTCCAGTTCTTCACTTTTGAGCGAGTATGCATGCACGTACCTATTTCTTCCGTAAATACTCGCTTTTTAGGTTTCCTGTACCTAGGTAAATTCATTGAGCACAGCCAATGAACTACCAATGACAAACATGGTCAGGTGCTCCTGCCTGTCATACAAAATGCCCCAAAACAGAAGAAATCATAAATTTTCTTTCTTTTTTGAGCTTGTAATGATATTTCTACACAGGAGATCTTTATAAGTAACGAGCATATTAAAATCTAAAAAAATAAGTATAAAGAGTGTAGAAATATTGTAACCCACGGGCGAACGAAACGAGAATTATGTCTTCCGTTTTGACAGGGATCATATAATACTATCATATACAGTTCCTGGTTTTGAGCATTTTCTATGACAGACAGGTGCACGCGACGGTCTCTGTCATCGGTAGATCGACTATTCAGAATTCTTTTGTCATACCTTTTGACCAATCAGGCGAGACGTTATTTAACTTCATGGGTGGTACTCAATGAATTTACCTAGGTACAGGAAACCTAAAAAGAAGTATTTACGGAAGAAATAGGTATTTATACTAATTAATAATTTGAAAACCACAGAGGGGTCTTAAATAGCGTGCAGGGACCATGGCATTCTCAAAACATGTTACTCACTGCGTTATCCGTCGTCAGACTTCTATGCAGCTCTGTGGGTTGAGCTCCCATGGTCCATCGCAGGTGGCTAACACAAATTTATCGGACAGTTAACATATTGTAACATTTGAAATTAATGTGTTCCTTTCCTTACATTGAATAAAAAGTAACTGTAATTTTTTATGGGATTCAATATGTGTGAAAAAAGTCTTACCGTTTAGTAAAATTATAATGTCTAATGTCGATTGTGAAATAATTGAAATACACGTAAAATTTCCTTCTTATTCATGCTACTGTAAGTATTTCCTTATACCCGTTGTGTGTCTTCATCGAACAAATAGCACATGCGAAACAGGTTGATTAAAAACCATTTCTTTTTACTGAATAAGTTAAAATATCCCCAATATTGTACAATTAAGGAAGTTCAATCCATGTATACATTTAAAATTTAACATAACATAACTAGGGATGAGTATCGCTAGCAAACAAATGTGTCGCGACAATTCGATACGGTTGATATGTATCGATACGTACCACGGGTGGATTATCGGATATCTCCAATCGAGATAGTTAAAATTCCGTAATTTAACTATCGAGATTTTCTTTAATTTTCAAAACGCTTTAAAAACTAGTCAAGGTCATCATATTATTAAAGATTGAAAATGAACAGTTTAGAGCAAAACAAAGGGCAAATGTGTCTGGAATGATATAGACTTTCTCACATTTACTGATAAATCCTGTATTGAAAAACTACATTTATCTTTTTGTAAATATGTACTAGGAACAAGTAAAACCTCTTCTAACATAGCAGTTAGAACTGAGCTAGGGAGGTATCCCTTGGAACTCCAAATAAAGACTCAAACATTATTGTACTTAATTAGGTTACTAAATGGTAAAAAATAATCTATTATTAGATGAGGCCTTTCTATTAACTAAACAACGGGAGTATACTGTTGGTTTACATATGTAAAATCAATAACTAAAAAAGTTGGCTTAGCTATAACAGATTTTAGTAATATCACTGATAACCAAAAACATAGAGTGAGAAAAAACCTTAAATCTACTTTTGAGAAATTTTATAAAGATGATGTACAACAAAAAAACGTGAAGAGATAGATACGAACAGTAAATTGTTTTTATATAAATCGTTGAAACAATCTCTAAATAGTAAATTTTATTTGAAATCAAAATGCTTTGAATTTAAAAAACTTATAGCTAAATTCAGAACAAGTAATCATTGCCTCCTTATAGAAAAAGGAAGATATTTAAAAATTGCAAGGGAAAATCGTCTACGTATGAAATGTAATTTAGTAGAAGATGAAAAACATTTCCTGTTGTATTGCAAAAGAAAATTAGAAATACGAAAAACTATTTGGAGAAAACCAAAACAGAAAACCCTTCAATTAATTTTGATCTTAAAGATGATAAAGAAAAAAATCATTATATTTTGAATCCATTAATACTCCAGCAAGTAGAAAACACTGGTTCCTTTTTAAAACAGTCATTAGCACTGAGGATAGGGGACCTATAAACAAATGTAATTTTATTGATTTAGATTTCGTATGTTTATATGTTCATACATGCTAGTATGTATTTTGTTTATATGTGTCAATATGATTTATATGACAATACAATTTGATTTGATTTGATTTGTTAAATGTGGGATTTTTACAGCATTTATAGAAGCTTGAAGAATTTTTTTATATAAATAGTATACAATTGCCAAAATATGGCATGCATATTTTCCTAGGCCATATAAAAATGTACAAAAAACTTCAAGTGTGATAGTGATGCTTATTACTAGAAAACACCGGGTTTTTTTTAAATATCGTATCGTATTGCGTACGTAACGTTAAGTAAAATATCACGACATGCCGCTTCATAGATAAATACATAGCCTTTTTCATATTGCCCTTGTTATCAGCCCGAGACGTTGATATCGGCCCCGAGCGACGATATCAGTCGAGAGCTGATAACAAGAGCAATTTCAAAAAAGGCCATGTATTAATCTATTTATCACATATGTTGCCACTAATAAGAAATAATCTTACTGCCGAATCAGATATGCCTGTCGTTTGACCATCGTCATGCTGTAAAATTCCTACATGACCCGACGATTATTTACAGTTGGACGAAAGTGACGTCAATGATGCTCACGAGAGGGCAATAACATGTTATTGTCCCGAGGGGCAGATAACATGCTGCAAATTACACATGCAAAATCAGCATTATTTCAATAAAATATGTAATAAACCGGTATACAGTTACATCCCTGCATGCTTGTACCCAAGTACAGCACGACGTACATATTCTGTTTTCTAAAATTTGTGATTTTGATGGTTGCAAATAGATTTTTCTGGCGACGGGTTAGTATTTTTAACCAGTAAATCAGAAATTGATGTTGGCAAGTTTTACGATATTTGGCAATTATCTCTATATATGTAAAGGTGTCAATCAAAATTTAAATATGTAATGCACATGATGCAAATAAAAGAGATTCAAGAAAAATTAGACTTTGAAATTTCGCTTTGCATGCGTCATAAACTTCGACGACTGCATCGACAGATTGAAAATTAGGCTACACTAATTGTCGAATTGCCGAGTTTCTAGAAAGAAAGAGCCACCTAGTGGTATCAGGAGATAATAATCAAATTTAAGTGTAAGACTGATATGCTTAGCTATGTGGCCGGCCTAGGACATTTCGGACAACGGACGTTTCGTCCAAATTTTATATTTTCAAATAAATAATCTAACTATTTATAAAAAAATTAGTAATATTAAGGATGCTCGCTGGTCATGTTTTGGTCTTTTTGTCAGATTTTCGAAATCCTCGGGTTTTATCCATTTCTTAAACATGAATTTTTTTGGCCCATGAACCCCTACTTTTTCTTTTATAATTCAATCATATATACCGTAAAATGGTAATTGACAAAATCTTATGAAATTCTTTTTATTTTTTCATACATTTTTGAGAGACTAAAGTTGTTAATGCAAAGACGAGGTAAAATCCAGAGAAACCCCATTTCCTGCAATTTTTCAAGGCCTTGTAGCTCTAAAATGAGTACATGAACCTATATTTTTTTCTTGCTTATTTGTTTAATATTCATATGTTCTCTCAGACTAAAACACCTATTTCAAATCCTATTTATTTTCTATTAGACCAGCCATCATCCTTAATGTCTTTGAAAATAATTATTTTAAATGTTGTGTGATTTTAATAATTATTTTTCAATCCACTTGATATTTAAAAATTAGATTATTTATATTAGAGGAATAAATTAATTATTCTAACTAAAAATTTTCTCAAAACTTATAATTATTATTAATTAACAGTAGATTAAGGTAATTAATTAATGGCCAAAAACAATAGAGGCAAACATCAAAAGCAATCATCACCTTATGTCTATTATTTCTAACATATTTGGCTGATATTTTTATATTTAAAAACTTTACTCACATTTGTATGTCTTCTTTTGCTTAAACATACATAAGCTCAGCAAAAAGTGTCCTATGTAACACAATATAAACTTTATAAAAATTGTCCGAAATGTCCTAGGTATCACAATATACACCTCATAAAAAAATTGGCCGAAACGTCCGCCTTGAAAAAAAATGGCTGAAATGTCCTGGCCGAAACATCCGCGCACCGGCCTAACAGACCATGTTTACAATATTAATATACATGTGCCCGTTGAAAAAAATGTTTGTTTAGGTATTAACACGTTAGGAAGAAACCCTCTGGTTTCTAAATAATATGGACATATTTTATCTCAAAGGTATGCATAAACCGGCCATTGTAAATATTCCGTTATAACAATCCGTGTGTAAATAATACTCTGGGCTGTGCACAGATTTAAACTATAAGTCAATCGTTTAACGAGTGCTCCAAGACAGGAGGGAACTACGAAAAGAAAGAAAACTAGAGGCTCCCAAGAGCCTGTATCGCTCACCTGGATTTAACTTTTCACCTTGAGCAGACCTAAAAATTTAAATGTTGTAGTCAATTTGGCTGGTTTTTCTATAGGATTCAATGTTAAACTAATTTCAGCTGTGGCAGTCATCTTGGTTGACAGTTCAGGTCGTCAGATACATTTCTAAAAGAGAACCATCTAAGGACTATTTCTGCTAAGTCTTGTTCCATCTGGCTAAGCGGTTTCAGACAAGAAGATTTTTAAATGAATTTTTCTATAGGGTCCAATATTTAAAAAAGGTCGATGTGGCAGCCATCTTGGTTGACAATCCGGGTGATCGGACATATTTCTGAAAGAGCACCTCCTAAGGACCAATGTTGCCAAGTCTGGCTCCAATATGTCAATTGTTTTCAGACAAGAAGATTTTTCAATGAATTTTTCCATAGGGCCCTATGTTAAACTAAGTTCGGGTGTTAATTTACCCGAAAATTGCAAATTTTGGGATTTTTCGTGCATATTTGATTTGTTTATGGACAAGGCGACTTAACTCCAGAACAACATCTGACGTTTCATATGGTATGCGTAACATTATAAGGAGCCTAAGGAAATGTCAGTCTAATGAGTCTTGCAGCAGTCTTTTTAGCAACACAGATACAAAGAACTTGGCAATATTTTGTAACCATTTTTTCACAATTTAGTAACGATTATTTACATTATTAATTAGAATAATTATGAATATTTACACTGGAAACAATAAAAAAAATGTTTTCATGTACTTATTAATAAAGTTTCATTTTTAAAGTAGAAAAGCTATAATAACAAATAGTTTTTTTTATTTCTATAAGGGACGAGATCAAAAGTTCAATGTAGAATAAAAAACTTAATTCAAATAGTTTGGGGTGGGGGTGGGGTGGTGGGTAAAAATCGCTTCAAGTTTTGTTATCCGACATCGATTTTCGGATTGAAAAATACGGATTCAAGTGCAGTCCAAGTAAATATACAGAAAAAACATACATTGTTGAGGAAAAACAGGACCCATGATACAAAAAGTATACTCTCAAAGCATATGCCCATATTGGTCAATCAGTTTTTCCCAAATTAAGTTAAGAGGAGGGGGGTCAGTGAAAAAACTATGTGAATTAAGTTTTTTTTATCCTACATTGAAATTTTGATCTCGTTCCTAAAAAGGTACAACATTCAAGTATTAACTTCAGACACAACATAGAAAACAATTCAACATGATCTACTGGCAGAGTTTATTTAATCAGAATACACCTAAATTCTCCAACTCATTTTTAATAACAGTAAATCTTGGACGACTACCCGGATCAATCTTCCAACACTTACGCATTAATCTGTAATATCTACAAAAGCGAAATTGTAATCTATTTATCAATTTGTTTATGAAAAAAGTACTGGAAATATACTACAAGATGTGTTATATAGTACTAAAAATCAAAATTATATGATTTTTTAGATTACAGATGTGGACAGTGTATAGCACATTGATAATAAACGCACGAATATTCGTGTTTATGGTAAATATTTATTGTAAATACTTATGAAAAAAAAAAAAAAATATCAAAGAGTCGGGTCCCTGTGGTACATTGTAGTTACACAATGTAAGAAATTTTTTGTATATTGGAAAGTGATAAATTTTCCATCTTTTCGTTTTGTAGCAGCACTTGTTCTTTGTACTTTCATTTTTTCTGTTCGCATTTTTTGCCTTTCTCCGCATTTATTTTGGGGGAAATATCCACTTTAAACTGGTTTATTATACTTTTTGTGTTCTTTTTTTTCTTGATACATCATGAAGTGTCGCAGAAAATCATGCGACATAAAATTTTAAAGGATTGAACTCATTTAATTAGTAGATATTGTTTTTTTAACGGTATACGCAAAATGTGTGTGAAAATCTGAAACGACGTACTCATCATCAGCGTATTCCGGTTTCTTTATTCTATATCCGTCTTCGATCTCTTTTAGGACAGATCTACTCTGTAGTTCGGGATACGGCGTATCACCTACAGTTAATTATAAAACTATAATTGAATGTATGGTTGGGATTTGTAGAAAAGAGTCATGCATTTCACATGAATCTAATAACCTTAACAGACCTCTGCTTCGACTCTTACATATCTTTGAATTTCTGTCATAATAAATTTCAGTCTCACAATATTTTCCAGAATGAGCAGTTTTTAACTGAATACAAAAAAAAAAAAAAAATTACTGATTTCAGAATTTGAGCCCCCTCCCTATCCAGACCCTCATAATTGTTCTATTTTAAAATTTTTATTTCCCTCCTGAATAATTTTGCATATTTGTCATATTACTCTCATCACCTCGTATTTTTTCTAGTCGTTGATAAGAAATAAATGGCGCATCTGGTTGGACTCAGTTAATTTTGGGTCAAGGAACCCCGCATTCATTGCAGTTTAAGTATTCATTGTGGGGAACTTAAAAGTTGAACAACATGTAATCAAATGTATATTTCAATCTTTTGACTAGGGTTTAAAAAAAGGGTGGGCACCTATCCCTCTTTATATGTTACTCACAATTCCCGCTTTAAAAACAATGTTAACCTGTATTTCGGACATCTAATAGATATATAAAGTACGCCAGCTTCAAAGAAAACCAACGGCTGTGTCAAAAATATTATTTACAAGAGAAAAGATCTCCAATCATAAATGATTCACCCATAGAAAAGATCACCCAGAACACTATTCCAAATGACTCACCAAGAGAAAAGATCTCCCATAATACTATTCCAAATGATTCACCCAGAGAAAAGATCTCCCATAACACTATTCCAAATGATTCACCCAGAGAAAAGATCTCCCATAACACTATTCCAAATGATTCAACCAGAGAAAAGATCTCCCATAACACTATTCCAAATGATTCAACCAGAGAAAATATTTCACATAACATTATTCCAAATGTCTCACCAAGAGAAAAGATTTCCCATAATACTATTCCGAATGACCAAACGTCGCTCAATTCATCTGCATTTATCGTCGACATCATACATTCTGGTGCCATCCACTTTATAGGTATGTGTTCAGGTTCCTATGAAATTATAAAATTGGAAGAAAATAAAGTCATCTAAACAGATGCAGAGTATATGTACATCATTCGTATGTTCAAATGTATTTTTGTGTCCCCTGCATAGAAGTTTCGGCTTGCGTTGTCGTCTGCGTCACTGCTGCAGCTCCACCGGACGCTAAACATGTGGATGGGGATTGAATTTCATGAAATTTTCATGTAATCTTCAGTAAGTAATGCATTTAATAGATCTCCTATTTTACTTCATTTTCGCTCGGAATTTTCGTCAGAATAATGCAATCTGTCATTCTTTCTGTAATGGTCGCAGAAAAAATATCATTCTTTGTAATAAGGGAGACAACTCCAATATATTTATGTCAACACTCTTAACATCTTTTAGTGTAATAATATACTGTTCATATATTTTTATTTTTTTTTATTATACCTGTTTTTCTTATATATTTTGATTGAAGTTATTCAATTGTTAGGACTTTAGGTTCAACAGAATATACTTAGGGGGTTACAGCAAATACAACTCCTCCTTGTACATGTAATCATGGGAGTGGACACATGTGTTCGATAGAACACTCCAACCTATGTTATATCTTTTCGACACTAAAACCTATTTTTACATTATTTTGACCATGGAAATGATTTTTTTTATATTAACAGAAATTCTATGATACCAATGATAATAAATATTTATAAACAAGACACATGTATGCATATTTCATCAAATTGCGACTCGTACATCAATCAGATTAGAATAGTTTTATTAAAAAATACTTTCATGTATTACTTATATAAAATTTTATACGAACAATTTTTAATCTCGACTTTCGTAGTGTAGATTTTTCAGTTATTATGTATTTTCGTGGTCTTTTGCATTTTTTGATATGTCTTCTCTGGATGCATTTGGAGGGGGGGGGGGCTCCCAAATACTCGTATATTTAACGGACCAAGGGTTCTTCTAAAGAAAATTTACCGATGAAAAATGTGAGATCTGCTTTGGATCCAGACCAAATCCTGCTATCTTTGGTTCATCCAAATTATTGAGATAGATGTTTCTAGCTGCAAGTCTTCTGTGAACCACCTAAAATGGTTTACAAAGTTTTTATTGTACACATCCTATTCATGTTAAAAATTCTTCTCAAATGATACCGATGCAACATTTATTTGTCCTTGGCTCTGGTCAATTGTATAGCTTCCAGTGCAAAAAACAATTAAGGATGATCGCTGGTCTAATAGGAAATATTAAGGATTTGAAATAGCTGTTTTAAATTGAGAGAACATATGAATAGTAAACAAATAAGCAAGAAAAAAATATAGGTTCATGTGCTCATTTTAGAGCTATAAAGCCTTGAAAATTTTCAGGAAATAGGTTTTCTCTGGATTTTTCATTGTCTTTGCATGGGCAACTTCAGTCCCTCAAAAATGTATGAAATAATAAAAATTTCATCAAATTTTGTCAAATACCATTTTAAGGTATATATGATTGAATTATAAAAGAAAAAGTGGGGGTTCATGGGCAAAAAATTTAATGTTTAAGAAATGGATAAAACCCGAGGATTCCGAAAATCTGACAAAAAGACCAAAACATGACCAGCGAGCATCCTTAAAAGAAGTGAAATGGTAGATTGATTCTTACATATTCCCTTTTTGCGGATATTGGAGTTGTCTCCCATATGCATGAGTTATCTGTCCTGACAGAAAACAAAAAAGGCAATAAGTACTTTTAATTTCTTTTAAAAATATTTAATTAAGGATGTCAGACACGAAAAATGTGGAAAATATATCCAAGAGCATATCATTAATTCGTTTGGAAGGTATTGTTAGGAAGGAAAAATGTCTTCCAGAAAAGTGACAATTTTTCCATTGATCTCTATGCTAAAAACCTTCTCCGAAGAGCAGATAACTCCGTAAATAGAACACAACTTACGTGTACCAAAAATTGAGAATGGAGAAAAAAAGTCCAAGAAATCAAACTTCGTTTTCATTGCTGTTATTCGTCTTATAAACATAATCAGTCTATAACATGAAGAAATATCTCGCGTCTAACTGCTATTTCAATATGGCTCATAGAAATGTTTTGGGTGGAATTCTACGCCCATTTTAACACAGTAGTTACATGGCAAATTTATGTCACATTAGAAATGAAGATCTCTTTATTATATTCTCCCTTTATAATCAGAATATGATAAAAGACACAGTCAGCTTCAATAAATAAAAACACTCTTTACTAACTAGTCATAATTTACTTGATTCAAACAATATTTACCGACCTCGGCCATGACATGTAAGTTAAGAGAAAAAAAACATAAATGATTCTGCTAAACTAAAATGAGATCAGTTACGAATTTTAAACTAATATTAGGTCTTTTCTCTAATCCTTAGTATTGTCTAAGATTTAAATTGTCTGGTGGACGTGATTGACATCTGATGAAATTGGCATTTACTAAAACACATGTAAAATATCACACTACCTTTCTGGATGATAGGAACTCCATTCCAAGACAAATATCGTAAGCTATTTTACATAGTTTAACATTTAGGTCTGTCGTGGCTGTGGAGTTGGCCTTTTCTAAATATTCTGCAAGGGTACCATTCTCACAGTATTCCAGTAGCATCATTGGTCCACCCTATGAGAAATCGGTATGATTAATACTTATTCTCCTATTCTTGACGTGTTTAATCGGTGGAATAAAAATAAATAATATCTTTAACCACTTCCCGGTGAATAAATTTCTACGTGGGAATTACCGCCCTTTTTTTCTACAGTTATTGGAACGAGAGAAGTCCCGAAATGAAGTCTATGTAAACATACTACATAGCAACGACATTTTCTTGAGGTTTTTGTCGAAAATCATTGGAGAAATTGATTCTCCTTCAATTTACTCGTGAGTTATGGAATTTCTCCACCCTCAATAGTTAAATTTTAGATTTTAACACGCTCGCTCTATATTTATTGAACGGTTACCAGGTTACTGTATATGTGAAATTAACTTATGTTAAAAGATATGCTACGACGGTCACCTCTTTTTGTAATTTTACATCCGGTTTACTGAAAAAGTTGTCGTTTCACATATTTTCTTCCTTCGTTTCTAATATGAACTATTCTAATACAAAAATCTAGTGGCAAAGAGACAGAAAATGTTCAATGCTACTGTTTTTCCGTGGACAATGTCCACGTCTGTTTATTCCTCTCATGCATAACAATTGATTATTCTACGCTATTTAAATCCTGGAATATAGTTACGGGTACTAAATACCATTTCCTTAGTCTGCGTGTTCAATTCTAATTTATACATGTACGCACGAGTCACTCGGCGTTCCCCGAATTTTGAAATATTTAAACATATAGTTAAAAATCAACCATAACTTATGAATGAGGAGGGGGGGGGGAAGGTTGGTGTGATATCGATGTCCTGTGACCTGATATGTAGTCTAAATATATATAGAGCTTGTTTCCTCCTTAATCCTCTAGAGCAGTATTTTTCTACTTTATAGTGTTTAACTTGTATTGGCTCTTCGTTTTTTAAATTTTCTTTTAAGTTTTACTCTTATTGATTTGTTTTTTACTATCCTGTACTTTGTCTTTTTGTCTTTGAATTGTGCTTTCAAATAATGATTTAGTCAATACCGGGCGTTGTATAAGTTTATACAGGTAATTCAGATATACTTTATAGTGCTATTAAATGGTATTTTATATTAAGTAAATATTATGTCGTATTGGATCGAGGTTAGCTATATCGATGCCAATACGACTATACGAGGACATAATAAAGACTTTAAAAGAAAATGCTCATTTTATGACACCTTTGTTAAGTAATAACTTAAAATTACAGTATTATTTAGTTTTTATTGTGGTAACTATACGGTGAATATATTGTCGTCAAGGTTATCATTCTTTCTTCAACGGCAACTAAACTTAGATCTATTTTTTTTATGGAGAACAGGAACGGTGCCATGCCAAATGCCAGGCTTCAAGACGTTCGTGCTAAAATGGTACATTTCTACTGTATTTTAAGTCATTGGTTAGTAAAAAAATCAAATTAATACATGTACCTTTGTCATTGAAAATGCTAAATATTCTGTCTTTTAAAAGTGGGTTAATTCACACTAAAAAATGTTAAACATGCAAGACTGGATTATCGTACAAAAAGGTAGGTGAACAGCCATTTTGTATTTTCATTTTGAGATGTTTATCTTTTTTCAATACAAATTTAAGGCACAAACACTTACGTGAGTCATCTTGAAAACTATTTATGAACTGAAGTACATTTTTATGGCAACCAATAGATTCATATAGCTGAATTTTCGCCTTCATTTTTAAGATTGACTCCTTATTATCTGGGTCTAAAATTAATATATTCATATAAAGATTTTAGAGATATATATATATATATATATATATATATATATATATACAATTATGTATTTTTTAATTGTGCAAAGAATTGGCATTGAATGACCAATTTTTATAGCTCATACCTCACAATAGTATTACTGTCAACATAAAAGTTGCTTTTTAAGATATTTATGATCGGAAATTTACAGAATTGTTGCAAAGTCAAAAGTTTTCCATAAAGAAACACTAGGACAAGTAGGAACGGTGTTGAGAGAAAGCGCATGCAGAGAAAATATTTTTTACAATTGGAGTGTTGTAAGTTGTATGATATTTGTATATTCATGTCATTCCCTGTTGCACTTAAATCGTTTCTAGTTGTGCTGTTTGCTGCATTGCGTTTGTATGTAACAATTTTCCTGCGCATGTCTTTTCCATCCAAAACTAATATTAACATATTTTAAAACACTTTGATAACCTTGAATATTCAGATGAATCTGAACCTAAATAATGCCTGAAAATACACATTTATTTACCTTTCAGAGTTTTAGCCACAACAGTTCGAATTTCTTCATCCTTGTAGTATATTGCTAGGAATATAGTAGCGAATGTTCCTCTAACCAATTCAGATTCCAGTTTAAAATGACCGGAAGATCGTGTTAAATTGTTCAAAGCTGCCATTTCAGTTTTCCAAATGAACTTATACCTGCATTAATGAAAACCATTAAATGTACTATATACTTATATTTTAAAGAATCCATAGTAGTTTAGACGTGGTTCTAGATCTTAACAAATCAAAGGCTTTCAAACAGGAAGATATTTGCTTTATTTGAGAGAATGATGATAATGAAATAATGGTTGAAGAATTTCAATCGGAATCTTCTATCTTGTAAACATTTTTAAGGTATTTTTTTCAAAATATACAGAAAACAGAAAAATGGAGCAAATATACTATACTTACGTTAATTGGAAAAAAAATAACTCTGCAACTACTCCCCGGGCTATAAAAAAATTATACATATAACAGAAGATTCTGCCTGAATAAGATGTATATGAAAAATTGAACATGATTATACAGAAATTTAGATTACAATGTAGCTTGTTCACTCCGATTTACGGAGTGTTACTGTTTATCCCCATCCTAACCAAACAAGACAGAATTTGGCATACACAATATATAGTTGACTCTATGTTTTTACTTCCAAAATGAAGGAACACTTAAAAAGAATTTTGAGATCAATAGGTTCTTGAAGACTGAAAAAATCTTCAACGAGTTATTAAAATCCACGTCTGAATTTTAAAAACTAGTTGAAGATCTTAAAGTTCTTCACTTTTGAGCGAATATGCATGCACGTACCTATTTCTTCCGTAAATACTCGATTTTTATGTTTCCTGTACCTAGGTAAATCCATCGAGCACAGCCGAACTACCAATGACAGACATGGTCAGGTGCACCTGCCTGTTATACAAAATGACCCAAAACGGAAGAAATCATAGATTTTCTTTTTTTGAGCTTGTAATGATATTTCTACACACGAGATAATCAAATTAATTTAAAATTCCAAACGGGCGATCTTTATAAGTAACGAGCATATTAAAATCTAAAAAAATAAGTATAAAGAGTGTAGAAATATTGTAACTCACGGGCGAACGAAACGAGAATTCTGTCTTCCGTTTTGAAAGGGATCATATAATACTATCATATACAGTTCCTGGTTTTGAGCATTTTCTATGACAGACAGGTGCACGCGACTGTCTCTGTCATGGGTAGATCGACTACCCAGAATTCTTTTGTCATACCTTTTGACCAATCCGGCGAGACGTTATTCAACCTCATCGGTGGTACTCAATGAATTTACCTAGGTACAGGAAACCTAAAAAGAAGTATTTACGGAAGAAATGTGTACTTATACTAATTAATAATTTGAAAACTACATAGGGTTCTTAAATAGCGTGCAAGGACCATGGGATTCTCAAAACATGTTACCCACTGTGTTATCCGTCGTCAGACTTCTATGCAGCTCTGTGGGTTGAGCTCCCATGGTCCATCGCAGGTGGCTAACACAAATTTATCGGACAGTTAACATATTGTAACATTTGAAATCAATGTCTTCCTTTCCTTACATTGAATAAAAAGTAACTGTAATGTTTTATGGGATTCAATATGTGTGAAAAAAGTCTTACCGTTTAGTAAAATTATAATGTCTAATGTCGACTGTGAAATAATTGAAATACACGTAAAATTTCCTTCTTATTCATTCTACTGTACGTATTTCCTTATATATCCATTGTGTATCTTCATCGAACAAATAGCACATGCGAAACAGGTTGATTAAAACCCTTTTCTTTTCACTGAATAAGTTAAAATATGCCTAATATTGTACAATTTAAGGAAGTTCAATCCATGTATACATTAAAAATTTAACATAACAAGACTAGGGATGAGTATAGCTAGCAAACAAATGTATCGCGACAATTCGATACGGTTGATATGTATTGATACGTACCACGGGTTGATTATCGGTTCTCGAATCGAGATAGTTAAAATTCCGTAATTTAACTATCGAGATTGGAGAAATCCGATATTCTTCAATTTTCAAAACGTATTAAAGATTGAAAATGAACAGTTTAGAGCAATACAAAGGGCAAATGTGTAGACTTTCTAAATCCTGTATTGAAAAACTACATTTAACTTTTTGTAAATATGTACAAGGAACAAGTAAAACCTCTTCTAACATAGTTCTAACGTATCTCTTGGAACTCCAAATAAAGACTCAAACATTATTGTAAATATATTAACTTAATTAGATTACTAAATGGAAAAAATAATCTATTATTAGATGATGCCTTTCTATTAACTAAACAACGGGAGTATACTGTTGGTTTACATATGTAAAATCAATAGCTAAAGAAGCTGGCTTAGATATAACAGATTTTAGTAATATCACTGATAACCAAAAACATAGAGTGAGAAAAAAACCTTAAATCTACTTTTGAGAAATTTTATAAAGATGATGTACAACAAAAAAACGTGAAGAGATAGATACGAACAGTAAACTGTTTTTATATAAATCGTTGAAACAATCTCTAAATAGTAAATTTTATTTGAAATCAAAATGCTTTGAATTTAAAAAACTTACAGCTAAATTCAGAACAAGTAATCATTGCCTCCTTATAGAAAAAGGAAGATATTTAAAAATTGCAAGGGAAAATCGTCTACGTATGAAATGTAATTTAGTAGAAGATGAAAAACATTTCCTGTTATATTGCAAAAGAAAATTAGAAATACGAAAAAACTATTTGGAGAAAACCAAAACAGAAAACCCTTCAATTAATTTTGATCTTAAAGATGATAAAGAAAAAATTCATTATATTTTGAATCCATTAATACTCCAGCAAGTAGAAAACACTGGTTCCTTTTTAAAACAGTCATTAGCACTGAGGATAGGGGACCTATAAACAAATGTAATTTTATTGATTTAGATTTCGTATGTTTATATGTTCATACTTGCTAGTATGTATTTTGTTTATATGTGTCAATATGATTTATATGACAATACAATTTGATTTGATATGATTTGTTAAATGTGGGATTTTTACAGCATTTATAGAAGCAAGAGTTTTTTATGAATAGTATAAAAATGCCAAAATATGGCATGCATATTTTCCTAGGCAATATAAAAAACTTCAAGTGTGATAGTGATGCTTATTACTAGAAAACACCGTTTTTTTTTTTAAATATCGTGTCGTATTGCGTACGCACCATTTTGATCTGCCAGATAACATGTTATTGCCCTGATGGGAAGATAACATGCTGCAAATTACGCTTTTATTACACATGCAAAATCAGCGTTATTTCAATAAAATATGTTATAAACCGGTATACAGTTACACCCCTGCATGCTAGTACTCAAGTACAGCACGACGTACATATTCTGTTTTCTAAAATTTGGATTTTGATGGTTGCAAATAGATTTTTCTGGCGACGGGTTATTATTTTTAACCAGTAAATCAGAAATTGATGATGGCAAGTTTTACGATATTTGGCAATTATCTCTGTATATGTAAACCGTCAAAAGGTGTCAATCAAAATTTAAATATGAAATGTACATGATGCAAATAAAAACATTCAAGAAATATTAGACTTTGGAATTTCGCTTTGCATGCGTCATAAACTTCGACGACTGCATCGACAGATTGAAAATTAGGCTACACTAATTGTCGTATTGCCGAGTTTCCAGAAAAGAGCCACCTAGTGGTATCAGGAGATGATAATTCCAATTTAAGTGTAAGTCTGATATGATTAGCTATGTGGCACGCCTAGGACATTTCGGACAACGGACGTTTCGTCCAAATTTTATATTTTCAAATAAATAATCTAAATATCTATAAAAAAATTAGTAATATTAATGTCATTGAAAATAATTATTTTAAATGTTGTGTGATTTTAATACTTATTTTTCAATCCACTTGATATTTAAAAATTAGATTATTTATATTAGAGGAATGAATTAATTATTCTAACTAAAAATTTTCTCAAAACTTATAATTATTTTTAATCAACAGCAGATTAAGGTAATTAATTAAATGGCCAAAAACAATAGAGGCAAACATCAAAAGCAATCATCACCTTATATCTATTATTTTTAACATTTTTGGGCTGTTATTTTTATATTTTAAAACTTTACTCATATTTGTATGGCTTCTTTTGCTTAAACATACATAAGCTCAGCAAAAAGTGTCCCATGTAACTCAATATAAACTTTATAAAAATTGTCCGAAATGTCCTAGGTATCACAATATACACCTCATAAAAAAAATGGCCAAAACGTCCGCCTTGAAAAAAAATGGCCGAAATTTCCGCACAACAACCTACCTGAGCAAAAACACCATCGACCATTAAAAAACTGTTTTATATATGTTTTAAATGTTATATTTCTTTAGTTTTGGTTTAATACAGGTTTTTTAGCCAATTTATACATGCGTCAATCCATTCTAAATCAATCATTTAGATCCTCGGTAAGGATCATTGCTATAAAGTTTTGTTGAAATTAGCCTATAACAATGATATAAAACTGGAAAAATTTACCGACAGTCGGAACAACAAATGTCAGCTGTCAATAGCTCTAATGCACCATGGATTCAAGTGAGCTAAAAATCTAGAGAGGGATGCATAACATAATGCATCTTTAATTCAGTAAAATAAAGGTAAATGTAAATTTATTGATAAAAATTCTAAGTAATTTTATTATCAATCCTCCGATACAGCATTGGTGTAAACATCCTCAACTTCCTCAATGTCTTTTAGCGTGTCAACAAGTTTTGACAGCGTGCTTATATTTTCTTCGGACATTGTTATAGTATTCACTGCCTGAAAGACCGGCTCAGCATAAATCACATTCATTCCCTTTGACTCCAAATACTTCTTTACACGATTTACTCTTAAGTGATCACTTTCAAACTGAAAAAGGAAAATAAATATTCAATAAATATATTTCATTAACATAAAAATTGTTATTATAGACTTGAATACTACCTTTGAGTCACTACTTCAGATTACTCCTAGTTGCCCCATCCTAAATACCAATTTTAATATCTTTTTTTTTGTTTGACCTGGCCGGGTCTGCACAAACTTCTGCACTCAAGGTGAGCATGCTACATGTGTACCACAAGACCACTGAGTCATTTTAATTTGCTTGATGTAATTTGTTTATAATGGGTTAAGTACACAAACTGACAAAATCCAGATATAGAGAAGAATTCAATGAGGGCTATTCCAGAAAAAAATGTATGGGGGGGTTGGAAGGCACTTTTTTTTATACCCATCACCCACTAAATTACATTTCATTATGGGACCATCACCCATACAATTAATATTCAGTTTGACCCCACTACCCATATAATTTAAAGTATCAGCTAGATTTTTTCAAAACATGCACAAATAAGGAACAAAAATCATATGCATTTTGATATGAGCTGAAAGTGGCTATATTAAAGACAGTATGTATATTAGTTTTAGCATTCTAAAAAATTTTTTGCACATTTGGCAATATCAGATTATTATGACAGATATTTGATATAGATGATTCGTGACTAGGTTCTAAAGCTAAACACAATATTTTGTCCTGATACTCTTGTCATTAAAAATAACTTTTATGTGTGCATGTACTAGTCACTGTCACTGTCAAAAAAATAAAAATTTTGTATATATAAACTTAAAACTATCATATTGCAATTATCATTTGCAACAGTGTTTTGTGACCTCTGGATGCTTTTTCTGTATTTGCTGTTGTCTGATGTGTTTTTTTGAAAAGCTGTGGTTTATGTTTTTTTTTTATTTCTAATGGCATAAGTGATGTGGACTTTCAGCTCAAATCCTTGAGTAATATTCAACTTTAATAAATAATTCTGCTTGTGTGTTTTTAAATATTAAAATAATCCTTTGAAGCATCAGTGCGGAAATATTTTTATACTACATGCACATCTACAGGTGGAACACTACATATAGATTATCGGGTTTTCTGCACATTGATATCGTAAAATATCAGCCGCGAGCCACAATATGAAGAGTTTTGGCGAGTGAGCCCAGCAAACGAGCGTATAAGATTCATATTGTGTCGAGCGGCTGATATTTTACAATATATTTACGCAGAAAACCCGATAATCTGTTTATCGTACAAATTCTGTACATTTTAATCTCCCCTGTAAGACATTTTTACGCTTTTTTTCCTCCTGGAGGCAAGCTTGATAACGTCTGCGCTCACATTGTGACGTCGCTAATAAGTCCTGCTCTCATATTGTGACGTCGCTAATAAGTCCTGATGTCACGGATAATGTCTCCTAATACGTCACAAAGCCTTAATACAGAGATTACAGAGCGGCTGAGCAGGGTGATATATACGCAGGGAAGTACGATAAAACTGAATATAATCCATCATAAAGAGAGGCAAAAAACAGAAATCTAAAAGAAGACGACTTATTTGAATAAATCTGTTTTACACATCATGCAACATTATTTAACTTCTGACCTCAGGATGAGATTTCATGGGTTTAGTGTACATGGGTTCATAATACACATGTAAACCAGATATATAAAAGAAAAGTATTTTATTGCTGCTTTTCATCTGGAAGGCTTTCAACATTTTACAAAACAATCCATTTAAACCAAACTTTAATTTTCAACATATTACTTCTTACAAAAAAAAGTAAAATAGCAAAAATACTGAACTCCAAGGAAAATTCAAAACGGAAAGTCCTTTATCAACTGGCAAAATCAAAAACTCAAACACATCAAACGAATGGAAAACAACTGTAATATTCCCATTTTTTGGAAAATCTGTAACACCTCATCTTCATTTAGGCCCAATAAAGCATTACCATCTATTTCCTTTTCTGAAATTATAAAAAAAATAGTCTTGTATAACAAATACTTACCGTGATTATACATTAAACCCCTCGTAACTATCATTAATTCCAACAATGTTTGGTAGTTCCCTTTCACGTGAATAACAAATGACAAGTTGAATATTTACCACCCAAGGCACATTTCTATGAAGTTTCTTTTAAATTGACTAATTGGTTTCCGACAAAAAGTAAAAATGTGTCAACCAATCAGATGTCATTGCAGCCATTTTGCCAATTGGTCTCATTGGACACAATATTTTAGAGCCTATTTTTTTCAAATGTGCAGTTTGCACAGTAGTGTAGTATATGTTGAATAAAATGATCTGCAGGGTGCAGCTTGATACGCACGCAGAAGTTGAACCCGAAACAGTTGGGGCAAGTATGGACACTACATTCAAGCTTGTTACAACTCTTATTAATCTAGAAAATTTCCTTTCCTAACTAGAGTGTTTTGTAAAAATTTGATCCATTAATACTAGAGCTAATGCAGGACATTTAAAAATGCCCTTTATTTTTTGGAAAACCAAGTCCCTTAACTCTGGAATGACATATCAGAGTTCTCTTTAAATCAAATAGTGTGTTATATTCACCGAAAAAAATTTCTTAAATCAGACATTTAGAGTCCTGTAACTCTTTGACAAGCCATAATATTTAAAAAAAAAAATACAGAAGAGAGCTTCCTTTTATCAATCCAATAAAGTTTGCAGAAATAAATCCAGGCATACTGGAGTTTATAGTGTGTGATATGTTAAAAATTGCCTCAATTGAAATCGTTAAAGTCCACAGAACCTGAAACGACATGGTGAAAATTTTTTTTTAAAAGAAAGAGAGCTTTCTTTCTTCAATCCTTATGTTGTGTTAATATTAAATGAGAATAGGTTAAAGCGAATTTGAGTAATAGTTTAAATTGGAACATCTTCCCTTTTTTATTAATAAGGCCCCATTACTCCGAAAACGTAAAATCAAAAATTATTAAAAATCAAAAGGGAGCTTACGTCAATAGATATAAAACAAGTTTCATGACAATTGGTGAAAGTGGTTTTGGGTTATTGTCGGAAGTGTTGACGACAAATGGATGAACAATGGTATACAATTAATAATATGTTCAGTCTTCAAAGACAGGGGTATAAAAACCAAATGTCTACAGACGATAAAAACATGTCCATAACATAAATGTAATTAATAGGTAAAAATTTTGTAGTCGTATAAAAGGTGTCTGACAGGCAATCAGAGGAAAAAAGCGGCCATTTTAAAAATCTGGCAGTCATCAGAAAGTGTTACAATTGTAGTAAATGACAATCATGGAACACTCCTACCAAGTTTCATTCAAATCGTCTCTGTAGTTTCTGACAATAGTTTTATATCTGATTCCATCTCTCAGGTATTATTTGACCACTATATAACTCTTCATTCCATCTTGAATAGTCTGAGTTAGTCTTAAAAGCATTTTTTCAGTTCTAGGCTAACCTCTACTAGAACTGAATCACTTACCTGACAAGAATGCATATTAGTATCTATGTTATCTACTTAGTACTTTTTTTATAAGTGCTGCTTTTGGTGTAATATGTATAGGTATGAATACCTTTCATAATTTGTTATGAATAATCATTTTAAAAAGAATAATAATCAAAGGAAACTTTGAGAAATACAAAGAAGACACCGATCCAGGAATTTGGTTTAGTCCGTGCATAGCCTTTCATTCATCATTGAGGATAACAATGCTTGAATGTTTATTGATAAAAAACAAAAATCTCATTTTTAGCGGGGAAAGGGCGAGGCATATGCCAACCTCTAAATTCATGCCTGTAGAATGATTACAGATGCATAAGAATAACATATGTGATAGATATACAGCAGGGTATGACCGTTAAAGTAATTACACAAGACTATATACAAATTCCATCAACATCCAACAATTTTATGGTAGAATTCATCTGTAATAATTACATGTACATGTAAACTGCATCAAATATCTTTATCGCATTAGGCAATTTGTTTATATATTTATGTTGAAAATAACAGAAAAAGTGAAATGAATAAGAAGCATGAAAACAAGTAAATGTGCATTAAAAGTATTGATTATATAGTGCTTTCACACAGCAAGTTTGCTATAAGTTATTAAGTATTTATAAAGTATGATAAAATATTCATCCACCAAAAGCATGTGTAGGTTCACAAGTTCTACTACTTACAAATAATACTGGCAATTTATATCCGACATTGATTTCCTACAAAGTTCAATAGAATCTGCTTTCAAGTTTGAAAAACTACTATAACTATTTATTTCACTACATGTGTAAATAAAAAGTAATTTCTTGTTATGATTAATTTACATATTTATACATATCGCTGAGAATAATTACAATCAAACTATGCCAAAGCTGCGTTAAATTTAGCAAACAAAAAATTATAATACCTTCAGAAAATTTCACTGGTGCTTATCAAGTTCTGGAGCATATTTCACACAATACTGATAAAAAATGACTCTTGTGGTTAGATTATGTTTATTTTGGTCATTTCTGTGTTTTTAATATATAATAATAAAATAAAAATCAATCAAGATGTACCTATAACAGCTTCTTCTCGTATCAAAAATGTTTTTTGATGATTAAAATTTTTTTATTGACTGTATTTGGGACTCCGTAACTTCCTATCCAATATACATTCATTTATCTGTTTAATTTCGATTGTGAGTAAACCTGGGACTATTATATATTATGTCCAAGGTAAAACATACTGACTTTTTGTTTTTACAAAGCATTTATTTCGTTTATAACACGGTGAACATTGCTTTTCTGGAGCCAGTAGTCGGCTTTCAAGTTGTTGATAAATTTTCACAACACCACCTCCTTTAATTAACAAATTTTACCTGTAAAAAAGGCCGCAAATTTCCCCAGTCCATTGATTGGAGCCAGGAACAGACAGCGACATCCCACTGTGCAGCCATGCTGCTGCCATGCGGTAAACAATCTGGTAACCGAACATATAATCTTAGGGAAAACAGTTAAAGAAGAAATCCGAGGAACCAGTTACTACTCAGACACTTCGTATCTCTCTCTATTTTAGGAGCACCGCTATACATATACAGTTCCGTTCGAAACGCTCGGGCGTTAACCAAAGGATTAAATATGCGCAAAAAGTAAACAAAACCGCCGAATAAAACACGTTTTCCGTCGATGTTTGAAGGTTCTATCAACCGAAAAAGAAAGTCTTGCTACATTTTCTTCTCTTCAAGTACAACCACCCATCTAATTACGTTGTGGAGGAGAACAACTACCCATACAATTTTAATTCCTCCTCCCCCCACTAGATATGGCAAGAAATTAGTCCAAATCAATTTTGATATACCTGTTTTGTAACCAGTTACAAAATGGTGACAGTTTATCCAATTGTGAAAAGTATACATCTTATAGAAGTCTTTATTTTATAATTTTACATTACAGTTACAAATCTTTCTGAGGATTTCTTATAAAAGGGTAACATACAGTTACATATCTTTTTTGCCCTTATTTTATAAACTGGTTACATATCAGTTACAAATCTTTTTTTCCCCTTATTTTATAAACTAGTTACATACCAGTTACATATCTTTTTGGGGCTTTCTTTAAAATGGTTACATATCAGTTACAAATCTTTTTGGGGATTTCTTATGAAAGGGTTACATACCAGATACAAATATTTTTGAGGCTTTCTTCTTCTTTTTCGTATGTCCTTCCAATTTAGGAACACCAAGTAAAAAATAAGATTTTTACTTGTATTTAAAGGTTTTAAATACTATATACATTGAATAGTTTAAAATGTAAAATTCCATAAAATTCCATTTCTTATAAAATGGTTACATATCAGTTACAATTTATTTTAGTCTTTATTTTATGAACTGGTTACATACCAGTTACAAATGTTTTTGAGGCTTTCTTATAAAAGGGTTACATATCAGTTACAAATCTTTTTGAGGCTTTCTTTCAAAATGGTTACAAATCAGTTACAAATCTTTTTTGCCCTTATTTTATAAACTGGTTACATACCAGTTACAAATCTTTTTGAGGCTTTCTTATAAAAGGGTTACATACCAGTTACAAATCTTTTTGAGGCTTTCTTTTAAAATGGTTACATACCAGTTACAAATGTTTTTGAGTCTTTCTTATAAAAGGGTTACATATCAGTTACAAATCTTTTTGAGGCTTTCTTTTAAAATGGTTACAAATCAGTTACAAATCTTTTTTGCGCTTATTTTATAAACTGGTTACATACCAGTTACAAAAGTTTTTGAGGCTTTCTTATAAAAGGGTTACATATCAGTTACAAATCTTTTTGAGGCTTTCTTTTAAAATGGTTACATATCAGTTACAAATCTTTTTTGCCCTTATTTTATAAACTGGTTACATACCAGTTACAAATCTTTTTGAGGCTTTCTTATAAAAGGGTTACATATCAGTTACAATTTATTTTAGTCTTTATTTTATGAACTGGTTACATACCAGTTACAAATGTTTTTGATGCTTTCTTATAAAAGGGTTACATATCAGTTACAAATCTTTTTGAGGCTTTCTTTTAAAATGGTTACATATCAGTTACACATTTTTTTTGCCCTCATTTTATAAACTAGTTACATACCAGTTACAAATCTTTTTGAGGCTTTATTATAAAAGGGTTACATATCAGTTACAATTTATTTTAGTCTTTATTTTATGAACTGGTTACATACCAGTTACAAATGTTTTTGAGGCTTTCTTATAAAAGGGTTACATATCAGTTACAAATCTTTTTGAGGCTTTCTTTTAAAATGGTTACAAATCAGTTACAAAAATTTTTTGCCCTTATTTTATAAACTGGTTACATACCAGTTACAAATCTTTTTGAGGCTTTCTTATAAAAAGGTTACATATCAGTTACAAATCTTTTTGAGGCTTTCTTTTAAAATGGTTACATATCAGTTACAATTTATTTTAGTCTTTATTTTATGAACTGGTTACATACCAGTTATAAATGTTTTTGAGGCTTTCTTATAAAAGGGTTACATATCAGTTACAAATGTTTTTGAGGCTTTCTTATAAAAGGGTTACATATCAGTTACAAATCTTTTTGAGGCTTTCTTATAAAATGGTTACATATCAGTTACAAATCTTTTTTTGCCCTCATTTTATAAACTGGTTACATACCAGTTACAAATCTTTTTGAGGCTTTCTTATAAAAGGGTTACATATCAGTTACAATTTATTTTAGTCTTTATTTCATGAACTGGTAACATACCAGTTACAAATGTTTTTGAGGCTTTCTTATAAAAGGGTTACATATCAGTTACAAATCTTTTTGAGGCTTTGTTATAACAACAACAACAACAACAATACTTTATTTTAAGAGGGTTACACAGTTAGCTATATAACTAATCTTCCCTGAGGCCCTCATCATAGAAAAGCATAAACAAAAATGCAAACATATACATGGCATACATTAGTATAAAAGTCAAGTAATGATAATGTTCATTACAACTGCATAAAATGTTATGAAAAAAATAAACATGATGAAATAATTAATATTCAATATTTTTTCAATTGGTTGATTTCAATAAATGATCTGTTATTTTGAATTTGAAAGAATTAACATTTGTAATATTTCGTAACGATATAGGCAAATTGTTCCACAAGAATGGTGCAGAATACATAAAAGATTTCTTGAACAATTCGATTTTTGGTTTAGGGAGTATGAGGTTTCCTTGAACAGCATTTCTCAAGGGGTATGGATTTCTGTCTGAAACATAATGAAACTTGCTAGTAAGATATGATGGGGGCATCATTTTTGATGCACTTAAATGTCATCACAAACTTGTGATATTTTATTCTCTGTTCAACTGTCATCCAGTTTAAGTGTTTGAATAAGGGCTCAGAAGGAGCGAAAGGGTCTGTTTCTAGTATTATTCTAGCAGCTCTCTTTCGTAATTTCAATATCCTATTTAAACCCTCACTGCTACAACTACTCCACACTATACAACAATAATCAATTAGTGGTAAGATATAACCATTATAAAATAATTTTCTGCAGTCTAGATTTATAAATTTCTTAATCTTTAATAGTAGATATAGCCTAGATGAAATTTTTGAGCAGATAAAATCAATTTGGTTTGTCCATGTGAGGGAAGGGTCAATTTTAATGCCTAAGAGACTTTCGCATGTGGAAGACTGTATCACTTGATTGTTAATAGTTAAACAACTTTCACTGTAATGTGCCATTGCTTTTTGCTTTGTTCCAATAATCATATATTTTGTTTTATTTTTATTGATGAACATATTGTTATCATTACACCATTCCTCAACACCATGCAAATCTTCTTGTACCTTTGACTGCATAGTTTGATAACAACTACCAGAAAGATGTAAAGTTGAATCATCAGCATATAAGTCAGTGCAACTATTTTTCATATAGATAGGAAGGTCATTTATGTATAAAATAAACAGAAGAGGCCCTAATGTGGAGCCTTAGGGGACACCATACTTGATGTAAAGTTTTTCAGAATGAGCATTACCAATTTGTACTTGTTGAGTTCTTTCTTTCAAATACTAAAATAGGATTTGAAAAAAAACAGCAGCATTATCAAATCCATAAATTTCAAGTTTTTTACAGAGAATATCATGATCTACTACATCAAAGGCTTTCTTAAAATCCAATAGGACTGCTAAGTTGATGTTACCGTCATTCATGTCCTGTACCCATTTATCTATGATATTGATAAGGGCAGTTTGGCAAGAGTGTTCTTGTCTAAACCCAGACTGTGCTGGGTGTAAAATATTAAGTCTTTTTAGATAGTCATACAAATGTTTTGAAACATGCTTTTCTAAAAGTTTTGATAAAACAGGAAGTACAGAAATTGGTCTATAATTTGTTGCCATGAATTTTTCCCCAGCTTTAAAAACAGGGGTTATTCTTGCATTCTTTAGAACAGTGGGCATTGTACTTGTATCTATTATTCTATTAAAAATGTAAGTTAAAGATGAAGTTATGAAAGGAGCACTTAATTTTAAAATTTTTGGTCCTATGTTATCAGATCCGGTGGATTTATTAATGTCAAGTTTGATAATCTCATTAAATAAATTATTTATTGTGACTGGTGGAATTGAGAATTTTTCTTGTTTCAACTTAGCAAATTTCTTTTGTACAAACTGAGTTAATCTTGCATAATCATGATTATTGTTCACAGATCTATCAGTTCTCAGGTTTTCAACACATGAAGTAAAAAACTTATTAAAAACATTACAAATGTCATTGACATTTTTAGTTCTAACACCATCTTCAATTAGAAGCTCATTTGGTTTTTCTTGTTGGGATGGGTTTAGACCGTGAATACATTTCCACAAATCTTTTGATGCTTTTGAATTTTTTACCATCTGTGAATAAAAAGTTCTTTTTGATTCATCAAATATGTGTTTGGTCCTGTTTGGCCAAAATTTGAACTCTGACCACATTCCTAGTTTATGGTATTTCTCTCTCATTTTCCTGGCATATATCATTTCATTTGTGAACCATTCAGGTTGTCTGTCTCTTTTTACTCTTTTAGTAACAATAGGTGCATGTTTATCAAGAACTCCATTAAATATGTCATACCACATCTGAATACATATATCAATTTTATCAAAAGGTGCAATAGCTAAGTCACTTAAAAAATTTGTCTCATTAAATTTTTTAAAGTTCCTGTAAGAAATGGTAGTATGAATATTTTTTTTAATATGTGTGGCAATTTTTTCTTTTCTAGTTAAACATACTGGATAATGATCACTTATTGAGAATTTTTTAAAAGGGTTACATATCATTTACAAATCTTTTTGAGGCTTTCTTATAAAAGGGTTACATATCAGTTATAATTTATTTTAGTCTTCATTTTATAAACTGGTTACATACCAGTTACAAATGTTTTTGAGGCTTTCTTATAAAAGGGTTAGATATCAGTTACAAATCGAACAATATGGGAACTACATTGTACCTTCTCAAAAACCATTTCACACATTTACACCAAATAATACTAGGGTTGTCCTCTTCTAATTTTGAGTTTTTTTTTGCCAAGTTCAAATTCTTGAACATAGGAACCTATGGGAAAAATGTTTTAAAATGCTTCTTCTCTAAAACCATTTAGGCATTTAAGAACAAAATTTGCAGGAATGCTCATTTAAGAGTTCTACGAAGTTTTTTTAAGCATTTAAAAAGAAAATTTGCTGGAAACCTCATTTAAGAGTCTTCTACAAAATTTGTTTTTGATATATCAGGT
Organism: Mytilisepta virgata; assembly: GCA_028015205.1. Taxonomy (NCBI): domain Eukaryota; kingdom Metazoa; phylum Mollusca; class Bivalvia; order Mytilida; family Mytilidae; genus Mytilisepta; species Mytilisepta virgata. Next base: position 9,469,582 of record CM051514.1, read on the forward strand.
GAGCGATACAGGCTCTTGAGAGCCTCTCTTTTTTTATGTCACAAACATTTCAATGTTTAATGAGAAATAAAGTTTAAGTATTATTTATTGCTGTATACATCTCATTCTCTATGTAGTAATTACAATTACATACACACCATTTAATTGTTGATTCATTGACTACCAAAGGTGAATTTTTCATTATCCCCGCACTTCGAATGACGTTCGGGAATATTTGTAATCTGTCCGTTTGTCCATCCATTAGATAATCTTCTCTCCAGATCTCCTGGTTCATTTTTAACTTCACGCATTTAATTTCTATACAGTATTGTCACAAACTGTATGTAGAATAAGGTTTTAGAATTTTGATTTTCAAAAATAGGGGCCCACAGGGGTCGAATTTCAAAAATTGGAAATTTAAACTTGTGACCTAAACTCCTGATTAATTTCTCATTTTATGCTTTTAATTTCTATACAGTATTATCACATACTGTATGTAGATGCGCAATAAGGTTTTGGAATTTTGATTTTTAAAAATTGGGGCCCAAAGGGGTTGAGTTTCAAAAATTGGAATTTCAGCTTGTGACCTTAACTCCTCATTCATTTTTCATATCATGCATTTAATTTCTATACAATATTGTCACATACTATATTTAGATGCACAATAAGGTTTTAGAATTTTGAGTTTTAAAAATAGGGGACCACAGGGGTCGAATTTCAAAAACTGGAAATTTTAACTAAACTGCTTACTAATTTTTCATTTTTATGCTCTTAATTTCTATACAATATTGTCACATACTGTATGTAGATGCGCATAAAGGTTTTAGAATTTTTATTTTGACAACTTGATGCCCACAGGGGTTGTATTTTGGAAATAGAAAATTTAAGCTTGTGCCTTAAACTCCTCTTTCATTTTTCATTTAGATTTAACAAATTTATTTGTATATATATATATATATTGTTCTTTATTTTCTGTAGATATGCGAAAAGGTTTTTAATTTTGAAAATCTATTAAGGGACAGAAAATGGTGAAATTGCTGATTTTGCTTTGTCTCTGGAAATACTCATTCATTTGTTTCATTTTTGTATAATATTGTTCTTCACTATGAGTAGATGTGCAATAAGGTTTTCAATTTTGAAATTTGATTCAGGGTTCCAATTTTCAGACTGAAATGGTTAAATTGATAATTTTTCACTGTTAATTGTTTTTTTACTTGTGCAGTGTGGGATTGACATTGTTTCTGATGGCACCAATTTGTAGTTTTATTGGCAAAATATCTTTTTATTAAAATAGATATCAAAAGTATTATTCTATTATAAATTATAACTATTTAAAATGTTATGATATTGTAATTATTATATTTATTTATCTTGGCCTGATTTGTTTTGCGTAGCCTTATAACATGTATACTATGTTTACATAATACTTATAGTTGCTTACCAAATAATGTTATAACTGCGCAGTTTAGAAATCACTGGAACAATAATGGATACTGGTGGAATGACTAGAACTTTCTATTTGACTTACGTAATAATTATGGTGTGATTCGAACTTCTACCGTATTCCAGAAGTTTCCGTTCTACAGTATATATACGGACAAGAAAGTTAGACTTTCAGAACATCATTTATCGGACCAGATAGACATTCTTGTGTTCTCAGCTGTTGGATTTATTTACGTTTCACACATCGTACTTCACAGACTTTTATTTTCGTTACATCATACTAGATTGTGACTGATTGGATATAATATTCCGTTTGGATTCAGGCAACAGTGACCAGAATTCCGGATCAAGAAAAAACAGGATTTTGAACAGTTAAGTTGACATTTTATTTTGTGTAATATTATTTTGTAAACTTTGTATATATAATAAATCTTGTTAAATTTTATTATTGATTTGTGTCTTTTGTTGGCTACAATTTAAAAGGTGATTTCGGCCGTAACAGAAATTGGGGGCTCGTCTCGGGAGAACGTTAATATCTTAATAAATTTTTTCAGTATTTTTATTAGAATTAGCCAACAAAATTCTACAAAATGGAATTTGATGCTGGTAAATTTTTGAAAACGACAGACCTGGAAGGGTTTGATAAATTAAAGAAAGAAGAATTAGTGTTGCTTGCTAAACATCTAAAAATAGATTTTAGAACATCTATGAGAAAACAAATTATAAAAAATTTGGTAATAGACAATTTAGTTGATTTAGAAATTTTTGGTGAAGAGGCTCTTGACCTCAAGGTCGAAAAAGTTGATGCTTTCAAATTAAAACAGCTTGAATTAGAACATGAACTTAAATTAAAACAATTAGAAAAAGAAGATGAATTTAAATTAAAACAATTACAGGCAGAACTTGAAATGAGGGAAAGGATAGAGATGGAGAAAATAAAAATGGAAATGGTCAAAGCAGAAAGCAACACTAAGTCAAAATCAGAACAATTTGAGGCAGCAAAAAATATACGTTTGGTTCCTAAATTTTGTGAAAAAACGGTTGATAAATTTTTTCCACAATTTGAGAAAATTGCTCAAAATTTGAAATGACCAAAGCCTTATTGGACTACAATGCTGCAAAGTGTTTTTGTGGGCAAGGCCGCTGAAATTTACTCAGCTCTATCTTCAGAAAAAAGTTCTGATTATGACACTGTTAAACAGGAAGTTTTGAAAGCTTATGAGCTAGTGCCAGAAGCATATAGACAGAAATTTAGGTCTTATAAAAAGTTTGAATCACAAACCTATGTTGAATTTGCTAGGGAAAAAGAAGATTTATTTGATAAATGGCTTACGTCAAAGAAAATAGATAAAAATTTTGATAAATTAAGACAATTAATGTTATTAGAAGAGTTCAAGCAGTGTGTTAATTTAGACTTAAAAACACATTTAGATGACAAAACTGTTGAGACATTGCAAGATGCAGCTGTTGTTTCCGATAATTATACCATTTCACATAAAAGGAGTTTCAAAGGTCAAAATTTTAATACTTCAAGCGGAAATTACAAAAATCAAAGCACTGAGCGTACTGATATTAAGCCTGTTGCACAGAATAAGAGTCCGTCTAGTTATAACATGTCTGGTCCAAAATTTGATACTTTTGAGAAGAAGTCACTAACTTGTGCTTATTGTAAGAAAAATGGTCACCTGATGGCTGATTGTTTTAGACTCCAGAAGAAGAATGAAAGAGATCATAAGCCCAAGTCCAGTGCTTGTACGACACCCGTTGTTACCAATAAGTTGGAATGTCCTGCGAGTCAGGCTTTTAAGTCCAGTTTTTGTGATTACATGGAGGATTATAAGCCCTTTATGTCTGATGGGTTTGTTTCTATTGTTGATAATACTACTCCTCAGCCTATTAAGATTTTACGGGACACTGGAGCTTCTCAGTCTTTGTTGTTAGAAGGTGTGTTGCCTTTGTCCGAGGAGACGTCCGTTGGTGCCTCCGTTTTGTTACGAGGTGTGGAGTTAGGTTGTATAGATGTTCCCCTCCATCGTACTTATTTGAAGTCAGATTTAATTACTGGACCAGTTGTTGTGGGTGTTCGTCCTACTCTCCCTGTTGAGGGTGTTTCATTATTGCTAGGAAATGATCTAGCTAGGAACAAAGTGGTTGCTGAACCAATTGTTACCAGTGAACCGGTGGTGGATGTTAAATCACCTGAAGATGATGCTGAACTGTATCCAGCTAGTGTTGTTACTAGGGCGATGGCAAGAAAACAAGACGAGGATTTACAAGAAGGCCAGTATGATTATATGGACCTTTCTGACTCTTTCTTTGCCAACATTGAAGGTCCCGGTAGCTCAGAAAAGGCCACAAGACCACCTGGTACTAACAAGCATGTAATTATACCATGGCCAGACGTGAACAGCCATTCATTAGACAAAAGAACATTTAGGGAAGAACAGAATAAAGACCCTGAGGTTCTTCAGCTCTACAAGAGGGCTCTACCCCTAGAAGAAGCAGACAAAGTGGCCGAATGTTACTACCATCAAGACGGCATTTTGATGAGGAAGTGGAGGCCCCCTGATGCTATCCCAGAGGAGGAATGGAGAGTGGTATACCAAGTGGTGGTGCCTAAAGTCTATAGGCAAGAAATTATTGGTCTTGCCCATGACACCCCCTTGGCTGGACATTTAGGTATAAGGAAGACTTGCCTTAAGATATTACAACATTTCTACTGGCCCAGACTTAGAAATGATGTCACAGAATACTGTAAATCATGCCATATATGCCAGGTTGTTGGCAAGCCTAACCAGAAAATACCACCAGCACGACTTCTGCCAATTCCAGCCTTTGAAGAACCTTTCAGTCAAGTACTTATTGATTGCGTTGGACCTTTACCAAAGACCAAGACTGGAAATGCTTATTTACTGACGATCATGTGTACATCCACTCGCTTTCCTGAGGCTATTCCCTTAAGGAATATCAAGACACCAACTATTGTCAAAGCTCTTATCAAATTTTTCACATTAGTAGGACTTCCTAAGTCTATACAGTCCGACCAGGGTTCAAATTTTATGTCAGGTTTATTTCAGCAGGTCGTTTACCAGTTAGGGATTGCTCAGTATAAATCAAGTGCTTATCATCCAGAATCTCAAGGTGCCTTAGAACGTTTTCATCAAACATTGAAGAACATGATTAAAACTTTTTGTCTTCAATTTGATAGGGACTGGGATGATGGTGTTCACTTTCTACTTTTTGCGGTCCGAGAGGCTGTTCAAGAATCCCTTGGTTTTAGCCCCTTTGAGTTAGTGTTTGGTCATACTGTAAGGGGACCTTTGAAATTGATTAAGGAACAAGAGGCTCCCAGGAGCCTGAATCGCTCACCTGGTCCTTAAGCTTTAAGGGAGTCTTTCATGAGCTATTACCCCTATAATGGATCATCTGACAACTTCGACCCAATTCAGACTTTTGTAGAGCTCAATGAGCTGATTGTTTAAGCAAACAACAGCTTTTCTCTATTGACAACAACTTAATAAGTACAAATTTCAAAAAAAAATCAAGAAAAAGGGCAATAACTCCTACGTGGGTGGTTACATCTTCTTCAAAATTTCAAAGCAGGTAGATCTTGAGGTGTTGAACACTTTAGCTTCCCATCAGAATTTTGATATCTGTCGCCATTTTTGAGTTATTTGCAAAAAACTGCAATTTACCCCTATGTTCTATTTTTAGCCATGGCAGCCATGTTTTTTTACAAATCAAAAATCCAAACGATAGTTTAGTAGCACTCATGCCAAGGAACAACTACACTAAGTTTGGTTGCAATTAAACTTATGGTGTAAGAGGAGTTAACGATTTTATTACAATGAATAAAGACTGCAAAAATGGTCAATTTTGATGATCTAAGGGGAATAACTCCTAAAAGGAATGAACCTACAACTTCGATCCTGTTACAAATTTTGTAGATCTTTGTGTGCCTAACAATATGAAATTTAAATTTTTCAAATTTCCTTTATAGTATCCAAGATATTGAGCTTAATAAGTGCAAAATTTGGAAAAAATGCAGAAAAAGGGCAATAACTCCTACATGGGTCGTTGGATCTTCTTCAAAATTTCAGGGCAGGTAGATCTTGAGGTGCTGAACACTTTTACCCTATGCCAGAATTTTGATATCTGTTATGGTTTTTGAGTTATTTGCAAAAAACTGCAATTTACCCCTATGTTCTATTTTTAGCCATGGCGGCCATGTTTTTTTACGAATCAAAAATCCGATATTTTTGTACACATAATTCCACTAAACAAATGTACCAAGTTTGGTTGCAATTGGACTTATGGTGTCGGACAAGTTAACGTTTGAAAAATTGTTAACAGACGACGACGACAGACGACGACGACGACGACGACGGACGCCAAGTGATGGTAAAAGCTCACATGGACCTTTGGTCCAGGTGAGCTAAAAATGGCTTACTGAACACACTGACTTGAATCTTCTAGACTATGTATCTAGATTTAAAGAAAAATTGTATACTGCTTGTCAAATTGCTCAGAAAAACTTAAAAACTGTACAGAATAAGATGAAAATATGGTATGATAAAGATGCCAGGGACAGAGTTTTTGAGCCTGGTGATAAGGTACTTGTATTTTTGCCAGTCCCTGGGCATCCTTTACAGGCTAAATACTGTGGTCCTTATACAATCGACAGTAAAATCAATGATTTGAATTATATTGTAAAAACTCCAGGTCGGCGTAAACAAAATAGAGTGTGTCACATTAATATGTTAAAACCATATTTTGAGCGTACTAATGAAGGTGAGAGTAAACCAGTTGCCACTTTAGCCATTGTTAAAACGGAGAACGATCATGACAAACCAGACATAATTGAACCATCTTTTGATTCCAATACTATGGAACAAACTGTTAGATTGAAAAATTCTGAAATTTTTTCCAATTTAGACTCAAAACTTGCACATCTGACTTTCGATCACAGAGAAAAATTGAAAACTTTGGTATTTTCTTTTAAAAATCTTTTTCCAGATGTGCCAAACAAAACCACTGCTGTTTGTCATGATGTTGATGTAGGTGATGCTTCTCCAATTAAGCAACATCCTTACCGGCTCAATCCACTTAAACTTGATTTGTTTATGAGACAAGAAATTAGATATATGCTTTATCTAGATTTTATTAAAACACTGTATACATGTTATATATTTTTGTATATATTGTTCATGCGAAGTTCTCGTTATCCTCCAACTTCTTTTAAGGGGGGAGGTGTTATGATATTGTAATTATTATATTTATTTATCTTGGCCTGATTTGTTTTGCGTAGCCTTATAACATGTATACTATGTTTACATAATACTTATAGTTGTTTACCAAATAATGTTATAACTGCACAGTTTAGAAATCACTGGAACAATAATGGATACTGGTGGAATGACTAGAACTTTCTATTTGACTTACGTAATAATTATGGTGTGATTCGAACTTCTACCGTATTCCAGAAGTTTCCGTTCTACAGTATATATACGGACAAGAAAGTTAGACTTTCAGAACATCATTTATTGGACCAGATAGACATTCTTGTGTTCTCAGCTGTTGGATTTATTTACGTTTCACACATCGTACTTCACAGACTTTTATTTTCGTTACATCATGCTAGATTGTGACTGATTGGATATAATATTCCGTTTGGATTCAGGCAACAGTGACCAGAATTCCGGATCAAGAAAAAACAGGATTTTGAACAGTTAAGTTGACATTTTATTTTGTGTAATATTATTTTGTAAACTTTGTATATATAATAAATCTTGTTAAATTTTATTATTGATTTGTGTCTTTTGTTGGCTACAATTTAAAAGGTGATTTCGGCCGTAACAAAAAGAAATTTTCAATCCTGGATTCAATTGTAATTACTTTCTGTTTATAAAAGGTGATTGTATAATACCTGCATGGTTGTTTCTTCCAAAATGTTCAGAAAAATTTAAATTTTAACTAATATGTCAAATTATGAATTGCGAGTTTTTGTTCTAAATAAGATGTCAAACTTTAAATTATGATTTTCGTCCTGTGATTTTCTGTCATACATTCCAACAAAATACACTAAAGTGGTTGAAAAAATATGAGAATAAGATGCTGTAACTATTCCTATAATTGAATTTTTAAAATAATCAGTTAAGTAAAGGAAGGAAAGGTTGAAACTAAATAGCACTAACAACAATTTTAAAGAAAAATATAAAGTTTATATAACTTAGTATATATAATTTGTCTCACTGTTTCTCCTAAAAATAATTGAAATAACATCACCTTGTAAGTTAATAAATACTCAAAATTTAATAGCTTTTATTCAATTCAACTGTATTTCTATCTGATTAAACAATTTGCTCAGCTGCACACCTGTATATTAAAAATTTCAAATTACAGTTATAGGTGTCATAAAATTGATATTATTTTCACCTCACATTACACAACTCTTTACTGCCCCCAGGTATTAATACACATGGTGTGTATTCTACAATTAGAAGCAAATATAAGGTATACATTGTATATAATAAAAAGATTTGTGTAGAAACAAATGTATTTAATAATGTATGTATAGAGTCTCATGAAAAAAATTACTTAATGTTTTGAGTTTCTAAGAAAGCCTAAAAAAGATTTGTAACTAAGATGTAATTATTTTATAAGTAAGTCCCCAAAAGATCTGTAACTGGTTTTCTAACCAGTTTATAAAATAAAGACAAAAAAAAAGATCTGTAAGTGGTATGTAACCATTTATAAAATAAAGACAAAAAGATTTGTAACTGGAATGTAACCTTTTTATAAAGACAAAAACATTTGTAACTGGAATGTAACCAGTTTATAATAAGAACCCAAAAAGATTTGTAACTGGTATGTAACCATTTTATAAGAAAGCCTCAAAAATATTTGTAACTGGTATGTAACCAGTTTATAAAATAAAGAGAAAAAAACCATTGTAACTGGTATGTAACCATTTTATAAGAAAGTCCAAAAAGATTTGTAACTAGAATGTAATTATTTTATAAGTAAGTCCCAAAAAGATCTGTAACTGGTATGTAACCAGTTTATAAAATAAAGACAAAAAAAACATTGTTACTGGTATGTAACCATTTTATAAAATAAAGACACAAAGATTTGTAACTGGGATGTAACCTTTTTATAAAATAAAGGCAAAAACATTTGTAACTGGAATGTAACCAGTTTATAATAAGGACCCAGAAAGATTTGTAACTGGTATGTAACTAGTTTATAAAATAAAGACAAAAAAAACCCATTGTAACTGGTATGTAACCATTTTATAAGAAAGTCCAAAAAAGATTTGTAACAGGAATGTAACCAGTCTTTAAGTAAGTCCAAAAAAGATTTGTAACTGGAATGTAACCAGTTTATAAAATAAAGACCAAAATATTGTAACTGGTTTGTAACCTTTTTATAAGAAAGTCTCGAAAAGATTTGTAACTGGTATGTATTTTTTATAAAATAGACAAAATAAAATTGTAACCGATATGTAACCTTTTTATAAAATATCCCCAGAAAGATTTTTAACTGTGATGTAACCATTTTATAAGAAATTCTCAAAAAGATTTGTAACTGGTATGTAACCATTTCAGATTTTGACATGACTTGTGCTTAATCTGCATCGATGCTTTAATTTGGCAATATATTGTCACCATTTTGTAACTGGTTACAAAACAAGTATATTAAAATGGACTTGGACTAATTTCTTGCCATATATGCCCCCCACCACCCATGCAAAAAAAGATCAACTGCCGTCCAACCCTCCCATACATTTTTTCTGGAATAGCCCTGATTTGTATAGGACCAATGTCAATGTCAAATATGAAAATTTTTACACATCACTGGGTTTGTTCCTAAATAACAGTGTAACGATTGTTCATTGTGTTAATGGTAAAATACAAATGTATATGTTCTGGGTGAAGTATATTCAGGTACAGATGTCTAATCATGGTATCAAAGAACTGGAACAGTGGAAATCCTACAGTACGTTCCTGACCTCAGCTTGGTGATGATCTTCACATCACCAGATTGAATCAGGTCAATCATTATATCCTTCTCTGTTCTCTGTCCATCATATCAGCAACATTGAAATGACATTTGACAATTTTATTAGCACACAATGAGCTGTTTACCAACTATCAACAACAAATGTTCCCAAGCGGAAGTTGGCATCTTTTGGCACTAAAATAAATCACATATCCGATCTTATTGCTTTTTATTTTTCCGGGGGAGAAAATGAAAATAAAATTCGCTGAGTTCATTTTATTTTTATTTTGGTTTTCCCAAAAATTGGGTCGGCGCTCTCATTAAACAGAAAATAAAACAAAAGAATTGAACCTGTATAGCTCACCTGACAATCCCACAATTCATCCATCTTATTTTAAGTGAAAATTGAAATGGACCTTCCATATTTGTTTCACACCAAGTATCAGTTAATTTGGCTATATAGTTTCAGAGGAGGAGATTTTTGAAAATTTGACCAATCAAAAATAAGAATTCATCACAGCTGCCATATTAGCTGTCCGACCGGGACGAAATATGCAAACTTTATAAAGGTCCTTCCACAGATGATTCATACTAAGTTACAGCTCATTTGGCTTTGCGGTTTCAGAAAATTTAATTTTTGAAATTTTGACCAATCAGAAATAAGAATTCATCCTGGCGGCCATATAAGTTCTTTGACCGAACAAAATATGCAAAATGTATAAAGGTCCTTCCATGGATGCTTCATACCAAGTTTAAGCTCATTTGGCTAAGGGGTTTCAGAGAAGATTTTTAAAATTTGTCCAATCAGAATTAAGAATTCATCTAGTGGCCACATTAGTTTTCTGACCGGAACAAAATATGCAAACTTTATAAAGGTCCTTCTATATATGCTTCATGCCAAGTTACAGTTCAGTTGGCTTTGCAGTTTCAGAGGAGAATATTTTTTTAAAATTTTGACCAATCAGAAATAAAAATTCATCATGGCAGCCATATAAGTTGTCCAACCGGAACAAAATACATATGCAAACTTTATAAAGGTCCTTCCATAGATGCTTCACACCAATTTTCAGTTCATTTGGCCTAAAGGTTTCAGCGGAGAATACCAAAATGTAAAAGTTTACAGACGGACGGATGGGTGACGGACGACAAGTGATGACAAAAGCTCACATGGCCCTTTCGGCCAGGTGAGCTAAAAAGTCTGGCCTTAATGACTGCCAAAGATAACATGGCCCTATATTTATGTAAATAATATTTTTTACATTACCTGTAAAATATCATTCCCATCATCTCTGGTTTCCATGGAAACATCATCAGCCTCAGCTTCAAGTGCCAGTTCAATGTGATGGTCATGATCCCTGCAGTCTCCTTCCTTTAGCTCCACTTCTACAATACCTTTTCGTTCAAAACTGTGCATAGCTGTCCCTGCATTGGATGTAGAAGCTCTACAAGAAATAAAAAATGTTTCTGGAAAACATGATCAGACGATAAAAAGTTATTTCTGAAAGCTTGATGACATCTACAAATTATAAAATTTGTACTGGTTTCATGGAACCCAGTGTTTCGCCTGTTTTGGCTGTTGTCTATGTTTTCAGTGTAATAGTTGAATGTACATAATTTTTCTCCACATTTTATTCAATCGTCATAAAGAAGCTTACTTCAAAGTCTGCTAAAAATCCAGGATGGTTTAAGGAAGTAATTTATGTTTACAAAACTTTAACTGCAGAAATGTTAATTGGGAGAAAAACTAATAAGTAAAATACAGAAAAATGGGAAAACATTATTACAACATTTTCTTCTGGATACTATTTTTTGATCATGAAAAGCTTTTCCAAGTTTGGTAAAAATCCAGAATGGTTTAAGAAAGTTGTTAATGTTTAAAAAACTTTAACCACAGGGTGAATGTAAATGTTGACGCTACCGATGGAATGTAGGATCTCTATGTCTTGCTTCCGCGACAAGAGTCGCAGGACCGTTTGCACATTTTTGGTAATAGTCATTCCCAACTTCATAAAAAATATGCTTCAGTCAATGCTTTCACACCCCAATAAAACTACAAAAATGAAGCATTGAATTCTTAAGTAAAAACACAATATCTGTCAAATCTATTGCCATTAATTCAGATAATTATAAAGCAAGGGAAGAATGAGTTTAGTTTCCTACAGAAAGACATTTGGGCTAAGATTGATTGAATCATTGTTGCTTAACGTTCAGTGGCAAATATTGAATGCTTATTCAGGACTTATACAGAAGGGGTTTTTAGCATGCAATGGGGGTGTGATATTCTCCAAAGATTTGGGCTAAGATAAATTATTGACAATAAATAAATGTAATGTAGTTAAGTATTTATAAGGTTCAAATAAATAATAAATGAACATATAGTTAACAAGTAATTTCTTTGGTTTTGTTTTTTGCTTTGTACAGCAAACATTTATTGCACTGTTATTAGTTTATCTAACATTCAATTTTAAAAATTATTCATAAATTTGTAAATCCACCAAATGTGCACATCTTGTGCTTCAAAATTGGTAACAAAGAATTTTACTGTTACAAGTGACCTTATTTAATTTTTATTTTTTTGCTGAAATTTTAAATCCACGAAATTAAGAACCTTCAAATTTGTCTTTTTGCCCCAATCTACGGAAATTGATGTCAACGAATCAAAATAACTGAATTCAGAGTATTAAAATTTTCGATTAAATTTTAGCAAAACATTCATGCTTCAGATAAAAAAATGATGATAATAAGAGGTTTTTCTTAACAATTCAATGCATGTATGCAATTACCAGGAGTAATTAACATAGCCTGTTTGTTAAATGGTTTTATGTTCAACTTACAAAATTAGGCCATCGTTCTTTGGATTTTTTGATGGCAAAAATAGGTGCAAGCGGACAAAAATTTTAATTTAAATCTTTTTTCTTGAGGACTTTTTTTTTCGAGCACAGATAAAATTTACGTGTGGCACACATTTTTTAAAATAAAATATTGCAAAAAATGGAAAAAATCCCAATTTTTACAAAATTTAAGAAGCGGGCAAACAATTTTTATTTTTAATTTATTGAAAAATGAAAAATTTGGGGCAAATTTTCAGCATTTTTTCAAAATGAAGTAGCAAAAAAAAATTTCTTAAAATTTAGATCGTCCACAAATCAGAGCTGCAAAATCCAAAGAACTAAAAATCAATTTGGTATCGCCTTATATGCAAATAAGAGTAATGTGTTATTAACAGATATTCTTTTAATTGAGCTGACTGTGTACGTATGTACCTAATATTTACATGTGTAACATTAAGATGCATTTATATCTGTTTTCAACGTGCAAAATGCAGAAAGTTGTCACTTACCCATATTTTTTCAGTTTAGACTGAACGTCATTTCTCGTTCTTTTAATATTTTCTGTATAGACTGAAACAATAAGCATCAAACCTCCAGTACCCGTACATTCAATGAGTTCTTCCTTACCAGATTCAATAGATGAAGTCTGAAAAAAAAATAACTTCAACCATTTTACAAAAAAGTTTGTCTATCAAATATTCTTTATAAATTTTGTGTGTCCGGGGCTTTTTTTCGAAAGAATAGCAATTTGTTTTCAAGCTTGATACTTTGTTGTTTGATATACCTTCAAATGTTTTATCCTGGCAATTTTTTCGTAGAAATTTTGGTCCTGAATTTTTTTTTTTCATTTAAACCAAAAACATTTCCTGATTGACACATTTTTCCTCCATTTTTTTTTTCGCACCTAAAGCTATCCCGTCTTTTTATTTTGCCAAGATCCTGGTCCTGCCTTTTTATTTCAATTTTGATCCTGACATTTTTATATCTGCCAACTTCAATATTGAGAGAGTGATCACTGATTTGAAATTAATAATAGAATGATACTTTACAAACCTACGTGAATTTTCTACCACAATGCTTAAAAATTTCTGTGGAGATTTAACTTACCGCTCGTTTCATTGCTCTCTGTACAACTTCATTAGGTACATTTTTGGCTTTTGCCTCATCTAATACACGAGCTAATGAAATATTGCTCTTTGGGTCAGGACCACCCTCTGTAACATAAATAAAACTTATCATAAAATATCTATTGATCAATTCAATAATTTATAGTATAAATAATCTCGAAATGCGAATACCTAAAAATCTACAATGAGTCACCGAACAACACATTAATTCACAAGTGGGCGCAGCACACGAGTGAATTATTAGTGTTTTTCGGTCACAAGTTGTAGATCTTTGGTACTGGAATTTCGAGATTAGTTATTCTGTTTATTACATTGAAATATTCCATGTATTCAGAAGATTTAATGAGGAAATACAAGGTATTATGGTTTTTGTCTCGCCTTGACGGAGTCAAAAGGCGAGACATAGGTATGCTGTTTCCGGCGTCGGCGTCGGCGTCGGCGGCGGCGTCAACAATGTATTAGTTTGTGATTAGCTCAGTTTTATGGGGATCCACTAGTGGTAGGTCAATGATAATTGGTATGCAGATGTATTACCATTGCCACATCTCATTGCCATGGAGATTATTTGGCTCCGCCCCCTCAGTCATGGTCTATTGACTTTGAATGGTTTGCTTACTTTACATGTATTAGTTTGTGATTAGGTCAGTTTATGGGGATCCACTAGTGGTAGGTCAATGATAATTGGTATGCAGATGTATTACCATTGCTACATCTCATTGCCATGGAGATTATTTGGCTCCACCCCCTCAGTCATGGTCTATTGACTTTGAATGGTTTGCTTACTTTACATGTATTAGTTTGTGATTAGGTCAGTTTATGGGGGTCCACTAGTGGTAGGTCAATGATAATTGGTATGCAGATGTATTATCATTGCCACATCTCATTACCATGGAGATTATTTGGCTCCATCCCCTCAGTCATGGTCTATTGACTTTGAATGGTTTGCTTACTTTACATATATTATGAGTCTGGTGAAGAGGAACCTTGAGGGATCCTGTACTGGAAATCAACTATAAGTAACTATAAGTAACTATAAGTAAACAAACAAAATTATGTTTTATTGGACACAAAGCCAAGCAAAAAGGTTTTTGTCTCACCATGATGAGGTTGGGTTGAAAAGCTACACATAGGTATGCTAATTCGTGCATATTCATTGACTGAATATTTGCATAACTTACATGTTAAAGTATTGCTATCAGTGGCGGATCCAGAACTTTTTGTAAAGGGGGGGGGGGGGGGGGTGCTGACTGACCTAAGGGGGACCCACTCCAGTCACGCATCAGTGATTCCCTATATAATCAACCAAATTTTTCCCACAAAATTTTTGTTTTTAGGTTTGGGAACGACTTATAATAGGTCAATGGTATTTGGTATCCAGTTGTATTAGCATTCACACATCTCATTTAAATGGAGATTGTTTAACCATGTAACTCAGTCATGGTTCATTGACTTTGAATATTTGCATAACTTGTGTAAGCTGTTAAGGTATTGCTATTATGATTTCAACATTTGCATAATCAAAATTACAAAAAGGCGAGACATATCTCTGTGATAACAGTTTATTATATTACTACGCGTCGACCATTGTATAGCAACATCGTAGGCGACGGAAATTGTTACGTCACTTCCTAGAGTGAAATATGACTTTCGATTTCACTGGGTGAATCATCGGATTTGATTTCACTCGGAAATCCCGGTATAAACAATAGGTGGGAAAGCTTTCCTGGACCTTAAGTTGTCCACAGAAACCTTGCCTATTTTCCCAGGGTTTCTCTCATAAATATTTTGGCAAGTATAAGTAGTTTTGGATGGAGCTCTTATCCCAAAAGATATGCCTAGCAAAGTTAAACATTTTTTTGTCGAGATTGGCGATCGTGAAAATAATGTATTGTTTCGTCATTGTTGTAGATTTTTAGGTATTCGAATGCAGTGTAAAAAGGACAAATATCACCAGGAAATATTTCAAAATTTTCAGTGAGTGTCACTAGCCCAGGGCTATTGAGATTTGGAAATTTTCTACTATAGGTCAAAGAACTACCCAAGAGCTTCTAGGGTACATAAATTTACCAGCATGTGTACATGTATATGTAATTAATCAGTAGCATTATACCTAGTGTTAAGATTATATTAGCTGTCCAAAATACAGATCTCTATTCTTAAATCATAAGTGAGAGGAAAATTCAGTAGCCTGTCAGGCATTAACTTTCCAGAATTATGAATGCCCGCAAAGAAAAAACATCGGGCTGGCGCAATTTTCAAACATAAAATAGTATACAGTAGTTACATATATCTATGAGACAGCAAGATATAATTACTGATCAAAATGGGATCTATGCTTCAGGAATGGCCATATACAACTAACTTGCCTTTAATATTAGCAACAATCTGTCTTGAAATGCGCTGTTTTAAATCTGATTTAACTTTGTCATTTGCCTCCTTTGTGGCCTTGATATTCTGATAATGGCTGTGTCCTTTTTGTCTTCTTTGCTCATAAAATATTATTTCATTTAATCCACAAAACACAGGAGTCTTAGATCCTGGGCCAAATAAATTCAAAACTGACATCTTTTGTTTTGCTAATGTATGTTTTAAACACTTTACTGTCAATCTGTCAGCTCTCTGAGTGGACAATATTTCCTCCTTGTTGTATTGGTTTCCATGATAACAAAATACCGATGAAGTACAAATACTGTTCTTTGTGTTGGGTAAAAGTTTGTGAAGACAATAATGAAGTCTCAGTATCTTTTTGCTGTTCATTTTTCTGTTATCTGAAAAAATACATGGATATACATTTTTATCATACTTCCCCGTGTCTATATCACCCCGCTCAGCCGTTCTCTAATCTCCGTATTAAGGCTTTGTGACGTATGAGGAGACGTTATCAGCGACAACAGGACTTGTCAGAGACGTCACGATATGAGAGCAGGACTTATTAGCGACATCAAAATGTGAGAGCAGAAGTTATCAAGCTTACCTCAAGGAGGACAACAAAGTGTAAAAGATGTCTTACAGGGGCGACTAAAATGTATAGAATTTATATGATAAACAGATTATCGTTTTTTCTCTGTAAAGATTGTAAAATATCAGCTGCTTGACACAACATGAATCTTTTACTCAGTTTTAGGCTCGTTCTCAGCTGATATTTTACAATATCAATGTGCAGAAAACTCGATAATCTATACATACATGTATGTACCATTATGAAATTCCTTAAAAATTTTTCATTTACCAGGTAATGTAATACAGTTGTGTCTGCAATCAGGTAAAAATATGTATCGAAGCCAATCAATCATCAAATTTTATGTTTGAATAACTGTCACTCAAGTAAATCTATGTAAATATCAACCCCTCATCATGAAGAGGATGATGAGTTACTTCTCAAAGATTTATTTTTTTGTGTTTCAACTAATTATATAAAAAAATTTATTTGAAACCTAGTAAGCTCCACACTAAAGTTGATGGTATTTTAATAATGCCTAACAAACCGTCATATTTGCTAAAGGAAGATTTTTTCCGGTGGAGGACATGATTCAAAACAATCTTTTTGGGGAACAAAATTCATACATGTAAGTTTGGATACCCACACATAAAACAAGTTTAACCATTATCAAGCCTCTATTACTATATACAGTTTTTGTTCAAGGTGCAATTGGTTCCTAGAGTAAAACTTTTAGGCACCAATCAAAACTCTTAGTTGCAAGGCTAAATTTCTAGATGCCAATAACTGACAGATAAGACAATTGGCAATAATAAAGACTTATTGAACAGACGTTGCTGTGAAGCCAATCTGTGTCATACACAATAATTTTTTAGTTCTATAATATAAATTGTGTGAGTCGTCCAAGGACATGTGTTGCCTGCCCCCACACCCCCCCTTTTTTAAAAAATGTCAATATTTTAAATTTTCTAAAAATGAAATGAAATATATATGCACACTTTTGCATTAAGGTTAATGCACAGAGAAAGTTTCATCAAATTCCTTTGAGTGCTTTACGAGTATTTGAGGATAGAAGAAAAGTATAATGACGCAAGATAGTGATCCCTATGTGTCGACCATGCGTTCCGCAGGCGACACAAAAATCCTGCATTTCATGTTTATTATTCACGTTTTTTTGTGTGGAAATTTTCATTTTTTTGCTTTCCGTCAAAATGTGGCGTGTCTTTTTACCCAATGATACTCCATACCACCCAATCCTACCCATTGATGCGCAATGCTACCTTTAAAAATCATTTTTTAGGTTTTTATTGTCATATTATTAAAAAATATTATGTTATTGGCCAAATTTTCACCTTTTTGCATAAAAAAAATGTCACATTGGTTTTCTGCTTATTTCATGTATTAAGGGTTCACTAAACACAATTTTATGCAAAATAAAAAGGTGAAAATTTAATCAATAACATACTATTTTTTAATAATATGATGATAAAAGCCTAAAAAATTTTAAAGGTATCATTGGGTAGAATTGGGTGGTATGGGGTGTCATTGGGTAAAAAGTCACGCCTGTCAAAATGCGAGTCTTTCGTTCGACTAGCAACAAAAAAAAATCCCATATGAAAAATTTCGAATATGAACATGAAATGAGAGGTTTATGTTATAGAACTATGTGAACGGTGTCTCGCTATCACATTCACAGTATCAGTCTCAGAGAGTGATAAGTAAAAAGAAAATATCAGAAAATAAATATGAAAGGACAAATATCGCCCCTCAGGTCCTATGTTATAGGACTAAGAGAGTGAGAGACAGATACAGTAGACTTTCAACTGAAATCAATTTCAATGAAAAAAATCACATTAATTATTTGTACACTTTAATTTAAACTGTAATTGTACTGCTCCTCGGGGCGTCTTGATTGACAAATAAAAATTGTTGTTGTTGTTGTGGATGATACTTCGATGGGATGGTAGGCCTATTCGGCATTTTTATTTCACATAATTACTGTTCTAGTCGAAGTAAAATTTAGTATTCTGTTCAAATATATAACGTACTTTGTATCTCGTGGGCTTCACCTTGAATTTCTTCTACGTGAAGTTACGAAAAGTCCAAGGTGCATAATTCAACACCGATGACGGAACAGTTCTAAGTAAATCCGAAACTCTGCTTAGTTAATTTTGTTTAAATTTGGAAATTACAAGCAGTTATTATAAAATTATTTGTTTTGGTGTAGAAAATTTAGATTTTCTTAGTTTATCTGCCCAAAATTTGGAAAAGAATCAAGTTTTTAATTTAACAATTTTTAATCAAATATGATTGAGTTACATATATGAAACAAACATGTATGACAAATGTATGGTATATAAAATAACTATGTCAATGTTGCTTAAGTTAAGAACTATATTTTGTACATATAAATGATCATGAATTGTATAAGTATAAATAACAATACCAGTTTGGAACAGTGTCTCAGGCACACATCACTAGAATTAATAAATTACAAGAAAGTTTATTTATCAATTAATCATTTCAGAACAGAAATATGGTTTAGTTAAAATAAAAAAAATTGAGGATATAAAACTATTTATGCTATATTTACATGAAGGATGAAATAAATCATCCTGAAATTTCCCGGACGCTAGGTGGCGTAAAATTAACCATTTCAAAAATGGTTGTGGACTTGTTCAGGTCTAAATAGAACTTTCGTTTAGGCCCATCCTAATTTCTTCTTGTTGCGATATTTTGACCTTGAAGTTAGCTGAAGAAGAAGTCCAGTATTTTATTAAATTTGGGTCTTAAATAAAGTCAAGAAATACCAAAGGGATATTCGAAGGAGGGAAAAATCGAAACAACTGACAAACTCCGGAGAAGAACGAAGAGAAGACCAAAACAATACATGCACTACAATTAAAAACTAAAAACATATGAACAACATGGACCCCACCAAAAAACCGGGGGTAGACTCAGGTGCTCCGGAAGAGTAAGCTGTCTTTGCTTCCTGCAGGACACTGGCCATGCTGCCCAATGTCAAATCCGGTATGAGGAAGGGATAACATCAATGGAACAGGTCCATTTTCATCTGGGAAACGGTTTTTTAATACCTGTCAACCAAGTCATGATGACGTTCATAAAACTTTAATAAGGATGAAACAATCTTCTTTTCTCTAGTAATTCTTGATTTTCTTGGCTTTCTATATATGTACTAGACTTTGAAAAAAAAATTAAACAAGGATACTATGCAGATAGAAACTTATTTTTATGAATTAGTGTGCTTTGTAAACGAACGAATATGGTGAAGATTAATTTAGAATTACTTTCTGACCTTTTGTTATATCAAAGTATGAGGTACTGTCCATCATAATATTTACAAATTAATGATTCAACATTTTTGTGTCAAAACATCCATTAAAATTCAAATTACATATGGAGACAATAAGAAACGTGCCGACAATTTCCCTTTTTCTCATTTTGACAAGGACTCCAAATGTATGGCACCGTTTTCATATATACATTTACATGTACTTTTCTCCTAGTCTGTTTCTTATATCAATTGTCAACTAATTCTATTTCTAAAGTACAATGAAGTAAATCACACTGAATCAGTGATCGAAATATAATTTCCTTATTACATAATATTTGAAATATATCATTTTTATTATCTCTGGTGTTCAGATATAATGTACTTTACGATTACAATATCGGAATGTTGATGATGAACGGCCAAAATTCATTTCATCTGCTACAGAACAAATTAATATACTTTGGATAAGAGTTAGCTAAACAGACGGACGTGATGACAGTTATTGTTTACGACGTCTTATGCTGACCCGAACAGGTATCCGGACAATATTAAAAGGATCATCACTGTAAACTGTAGTTCTTTTTGACCGATAACACCTTTGACTGTGTGTTTATATCAGGAATTGCGAAGATGTATCTTTGACAAATTGTAACGCACTTTGTTGTTTACAAGCGGCACCCATAATTTGCGTTTCCGAAGTTTGTCGACAATTACCGAGGTCATAGTCAACGTACGGGACATTTGGATGAATCACATCGTTATGTATGGTCCTAAATAAGCACCAAATACTTATTTGTTTGAAAAGACATCATGACTTGGTTGACAGGTATTAAAAAAACCGTTTCCCAAATGAAAATGGACCTGTTCCATTGATATTATCCCTTCCTCATATCGGATTTGACATGAACAGCATGGCGGGTGTCCTGCAGGAAGCAGAGACTGCTTACTCTTCCGGAGCACCTGAGTCTACCCCCGGTCCATGTTGTTCATATGTTTTTAGTTTTTAATTGTAGTGCATGTATTGTTTTGGTCTTGTCTTCGTTTGTCAGTTGTTACGATTTTCTCTCCTTCGAATATCCCTTTGGTATTTCTTGACTTTACATAATATAAAGTATATAACAAATAAATACCTCCATATACATAATATACAGTCATATACTAAATACAGACACCACATACATAATATACAGTCATATACTAAATACAGACACCACATACATAATATACAGTCATATACTACATACAAACACTATATACATAATAGGGGCCTCGGTGGCCGAGTGGTCTAGGTAGTTCGTCACGACTACTACTGATCACTAGCCTGTCAACGCTGGGGTTGTGAGTTCGAATCCCACCTGTGCCGGGGTGTGTTCGACTCCGATCTTAATTGACACGGATTGCCAATTTTCCTACCGAAGGTCGGTGGTTCTCATCGGGTACTCCGGCTTCCTCAACCAATAAAAACTGGCCGCCACGAAATGGCCAAAGTGTGCTGAAAACGGCGTTAAACCCCAATTAAAATAAATAAATATATACATAATATACAGTCATATACTAAATACAAGAACATTTCTAAGGTAAAAGGCTGCATATAATAAAAAGCAATGAAAATCGTTCACTTCCGACCCGTAAAATATGAATGTGTGATGTCAGGGATTTTTAGGAACGAATGTGGATACAAAACCCGAACTTGGGAGGATGTGAAAACTATGATATCACTTTCCAAATATGATACAACTAAACTGTTTAAAATATGTAAGCTAATTAAAACATTATCAAAACATTTTACTATAATTATTCATTTGTTCATAATTCTCTCTAGACTAATGAGTTTTAATTATAGATACTCTATCAACAAGAAGCTAGTACTGTGAGCAATTGCTCACTAGTGACAACCACCCTTTTCGATAAGGTCGTTAAACAGGAAGTTGATTCGCCTTGTAGAAGTTGCAGAGAAAAGTGTGCCGAAAAATTTTGTTAGGGACAGATGGGTGGACGGAACCACAAGGGTAAAATAGTATACGCCTCTCTCCTTTGTTTGTTATGTAATTTGCTCTTTAAGGTATGTGACAGAATATGAATTTAACCAAAAGTTTTAAACCGGAATTGAATACATATATTATATGTTTCTGAAGATGATTTTTAGTTATTTGGATTTTTTTATGGCAAAACTAGGTGCAAGCAAGCGAAATTTTAACTTACTTTTCTTGATGACTAGTTTTTTTTCAGGCAAAGATCAAATTTACGTGCAGCACAATTTTTTTAACTAAAATATTGCAAACAAGTACATATGTGTCCAATGGATACTGCATGCCCCGCCAATGATGTATTTAGTAAATAGAATTACATGTGTATATATTGTTGACTCTGAAGTCCCTAACGACAGGGTAGATGAAATACTATCTCTAAGTACTTCACGAAAAACTACCTTCAACCTGAACCTTAACCTGGATCTAATATTGAAATTCTATACATTTAAAGTATATGACCCAAGACCTCAAGGTCACAGCATTCGTTTAGCATCAAAATGCTTCTGTTCATATCACAAGCTATTCGCGGATGTACAAAGTTTCATGATGATACCATAACTCCTTCATGACAAAATACCTTAAACCTGAACCTTAACCTCGTACCGATGGATGGACGGACGGGCGGGGCATAAAAATGGGAAAAAAAATTCTTAAGATTTATAGTCTAAAAATTGGAGGAGAAAAATCAAAAGAACTACAAATCAATTTGGTGTTTCTTGATTTTAAAACAACACTATGCAGTTAGTAATCTAATGCAGGGGGAAATGTAATTGTAAATTTGTAAACTGCACCAATAAACCATATAGTTTGTGCTTAATACTATCACGGATTCATAAGGCCTTAAACAAGCCTTAGTAGAAATAAGGGGAGGCAATAATATAGTATATATACAAATATATATTATGTACAAATTGTGAGGAATTTTACATCGGAGAGACAAGGACCGAATTCAGTACACAGATGACGGTATGTACAAATTGTGAGGAATTTTACATCTGAGAGACAAAGACCAAATTGAGAACACGGATGACAGTACACAGACAGCAGACCAACCATGAGGAACTAACTACTTAATATATAACAAGAGTGGACACACAAAAATGTCTCGCCTGTCGTGTATTTCTAATGAAAGTAAATGCTATCAGACATATTGTATACAATATTCGAAAAACAGGCCAAAACACAAAAACTTAACTATAACCAATGAACCATGAAAATGAGGTCAAGGTCAGATGACACCTGCCAGTTGGACATGTACACCTTACAATCCTTCCATACACCAAATATAGTAGACCTATTGCATACAGTATTCGAAAAACAGGTCAAAACACAAAAACTGGACTATAACCACTGAACCATGAAAATGAGGTCAAGGTTAGATGACACCTGCCAGTTGGACATGTACACCTTACAATCCTTCCATACACCAAATATAGTAGGCCTATTGCATACAGTATTCGAAAAACAGGCCGAAACACAAAAACTTAACTATAACCACTGAACCATGAAAATGAGGTCAAGGTCAGATGACACCTGCCAGATGGACATGTACACCTTACAAACCTTCCATACACCAAATATAGTAGACCTATTGCATACAGTATTCGAAAAACAGGCCAAAACAGAAAAACTTAACTATAACCACTGAACCATGAAAATGAGGTCAAGGTCCGATGACACCTGCCAATTGGACATGTACACCTTACAATCCTTCCATACACAAAATATACTAGACCTATTGCTTATAGTATCTGAGATATGGACTTGACCACCAAAACTTAACCTTGTTCACTGATCCTTGAAATTGGGTCGAGGTCAATTGAAAACTGTCTGACGGAGATGAGGACCTTGTAAGGTACGCACATACTAAATATAGTTATCTTATTACTCATAATAAGAGAGAAATTAACATTACAAAAAATCTGAACTTTTTTTTTTTAAGTAGTCACTGAACCAGGAAAATGAGGTCAAGGACAATGTACATATGACAGACGGATTCTTCGTAACATAAGGCATCTATATACAAAGTATAAAGCATCCAGGTCTTCCACCTTCTAAAATATAAAGCTTTTAATTATAAGTAGTTAGTTAACGCCGCCGCCGCCGCCGCCGGATCACTATCCTTATGTCGAGCTTTCTGCGACTAAAGTCGCAGGCTCGACAAAAATAGTTTCTAAAAAAATATGACAAAGAATAAAATTTTCAGAGGTTGGAGACTCAACCTTTTTGAGCAAATCAGGGATGTTTTACAATATATTAAACTAGAATCTCCAAGAAGCCACCATATCTCTTTTATTGAACATTTATGAAAATCTGAGTAATCTAACTGGATCAAAGCTTTTTCTCCCTTTTTGGCATTTGATTAAAACATAACAGACATTGTTAAAATCATAAGAAAAATAAAGTAATTACAGGTAAACAAAATGTATTTAAAAAGGCTTTGTAGGCCTGGGAAAAATAACGAGATGGGCCTGATTATGCAAAATTATTCCAAACCTGAATTTCTTATGGGGACATATGAGGTAAAGATACAGTCGAACTTCGGTGGCTCGAACTCGGATTGCTCGAACACCACCGATGCCCCGAACCGTTTTAAAAGTCCCGTCAATTTTCCCATTATTTTCATGTTGAAAAATCCCTGGTTTCTCCAACATAAACTTCTTCAAAAGTCAAACAAAAATGCCGGTCCCAACAATTACAAAATGGCTTATTTTACCATTGAAAACTTGAACTCGATAATTAAATGGACAATCTTGATACTTACAGGTAGCAATCTAACAATCACAATAAAACTGTTGATTAGTGATTAACCTGTTAGATTTTAATTTAGAAATATTTCATGGTTATGATAAGATATGCCAACTCATATTCTGATGGTTCTGGCAATTTTTCGTGCCTGAACAAATTTCGGTAATTCGAACTATCGATAACTCAAACAGAATTCGAGG